>OX382265.1:34215618-34569566 GCA_947507595.1 Pyralis farinalis
TTGGAACTGAAAAATATGCTTTTTTTTTTTAATCATATACCTATATAGGACTTGGGGAAAGCAAAGACTTACGCCACGAATAATGAAATTTCGCAGAACTCGAAAATCGGATCTCACTGTGATGAGGTTTGAGGGGCACGTAACCATAGCACGAGCGACGCGGTGCCCTGTACCGTGCATCCCGTCGCCCGCCTTTGGCTAGCCTAGTAGATATACAGTTATTTTCACAAGTCTTAAGTCGTAACGTTATTTTAAAATTAAAAAAAATATTAATTTCACAGACTATAATTAGTTTTTAGTCTCTTTTTTATTTTTATATGTGATTAGTAAAATAGTTCCTTACATAGTGTTCATCAGTTTTTATGTAAAATTTTGTTTGTGACTTCTAAAACAGTGCCCTATATAGTGTTAGATTAGTATTTAGTTTTGATTAGGATTAGGTATTACAGTTAAACAAACAACAACGAAATTCAGCTTTATTACATTATATAAAATAGTATAGACGTACAGTTATGTATATAACATTAAAAATTTACATATAATACTCAGTGTTCACCTAAACCATTTTCTATGCATTCTTCGCTGTTTTAGTATAGGTGGCTTCGTCTAAGGTACTAGGTATTTAATTACATAATTTCCTTGTAGTTAATAACTCAACTCATTTTTCTTATTGAATGTACATGCGCAGTAGACGCCATTTTATTTCACGATTCGCGACGACTACTGTACCTGCCGTGACCAAATTGATCATATTTCACAAAAGGTGATGTCAGCAGCCTCAGAAACCGGCAAGCGTGCATGAGAAGAGCTACGAATGTTAAAGAAGCGAGTGAGATATGTAAGGATCGAGTCACGTGGCGCTCGGTTCACTCTGCCTACCCCGCAAGGGATTTGACTTGGCGGAAAAAAGCAAGTGAGGTATGTAAGGAAGGACCAAATCAGTTTAAGTGAAGTAGGGCGCATCGAAGCAGACCGTCTGGGGTATCTCCATATCCACCTCACAGAAAACCGCAGACAAATAACAAACTCCCTGGGAGGGTTGTGTTCCTGCGTGTGAGTGAGGTCACCAATAAGCTCCTAAGGAGTTGCTGTGTTAGCATCAGAGGTGGCATCGCGCGAGTGACACTTATTTTTTTTTCATTTATTTTACTTATGATAGGTACATGTTTTCATAATACAGTATTATGCCAAACTGTAAAACAGTTTGTTGGCATGGTATGCGCTTTTCACATTGGTTTATTTATACCTATCTAGCATTTACACTTACAAAATGTTTTTGTGTTGCAGGCGCCGTTGTAGAAACATATACCTGCAACACCGGCGCTGTTTCGCCAAAAAGAGACATTTTAACCAATAATTAAAAAAAAACTATACTAAACCACCACGGCCAAATTAGTCGCGTTTTATCAGAGGGTGATATTACCCTAAGAAATTGGAAATTTTGTTATACAACGTCGGGAGGCATGCAAGAATACGACCCACCTGATGTAAAGCGGTTACCTCAGCCTATTAACGCTTGCAATACATTAAATAATTGTATATTAACCCTTCGAAACCCGGGTGGTCGTATACGACCGCGAAATGTATGGGAAAACGTATATAACGGGTTCTGACTGCTCAAGTATAGACGTATTAAGTATATACGTACATTGAGTATCGCTCGCGCGCTGTCACCTCTGCTGATTATACAACATGACAACTCCTCAGGAGCTTACTCCTCGCTCACAGGCGGGAGCACAACAACCGTCCAGGCGGTTGTTATTTGTCTGCGGTTTTCTGTGAGGTGGAAGTACTTCCGCAGACTTCTACTTACTATTGCGCCCTAACTCTCTTAAAAACACACAGACCAAGACAAACAGACAAGTTCATACACACAAATGTTTGTCCTTGTGGGGGTCGAGCGTTAGTGTCAAGGTAGCAAGCTCGTCAAAACAGGTGTTAGGTGTACCTTAAAGGCAAAAATTTGCAGGACACTTCTCAACGGTTCAGGGGAAAAAGCTCAGCACAGCAAAGTACCTGACTACTTTCCTTATTTTATCGTTACTTACCTTTATTGGCCTGTGAAGTTCCGGTTTCTTGTACCTCAGCCAAAGCACGGCGCTGCAGCTGAGCGTGGTGAAGAAAGACTCCACCACCGTACAGTAGGTGATTAACGATGTCAAATTGTCCGGCATCAGCATTATCACCGATATCAGCATCTAGATACCACGTGGCATAGTAAATAAACGTCTTTACAGCATAAATTAGTTATTCTATTTTGTCAACAATTTCGCCTGAATTATATAACTGAATAAAACATACAAAAAATTCTGGAATATACAAATTAAGTATACATTTCAATAAGTGAAAATGATGATTCTGCCAGACAACATTATTAAAATGTAGATGCATTATACTTCTTGCAGTTTTCCGTACTAATCATCTGTATAGAGTCAGGAATATGCTTTCATATTTTTTTTTAATCAATAAATTACGAAGTGTACTTGATTCACTATCATTTTTAGAGCCAAAACAGATGTAACTTCAGGGGATGCATCCTGCCAACTAACAAATGACAAGTCTCTGGCGACAGAAAAGTCAAGATATAGATGATACCCACTCGATCTGTATTGTGTTGCCATCGCAGCTTTTTGCGTAGCTCGAGTCAAGTTCCCAAATTCATCAAAGTTCAAAGACATAGAGTTGCGCGACCCGCTATCATTGTATCAAGCTGATACAATGATAGCGGATCGCGCAACTCGAGAGGCAGACGAGAATCGAATGCCATATCAGTGAGTGCAACCCGGACGCACATCGCCAAGCTGCTTTAAGTTAGAATAATCGCCGAAATATGTGCTTTGAGGATCAGGCATTTGCTGGGACTAACGTTAGAACCCACAGCTAGATTTAATATATATGCATATTAATGCACATAAAGCGGTTACTTTTTAGATTAATTATACCACATCTTTCCCAAGCTTACGAGCAAGTGTAATGAAAATTACTTACATGGAAAACTAGTGACGGCAGTGGAGACATGCATTTGATATTAATATGAGCCAGCAACTCTGGCATGTGACCGTTGCGTGCGCCCGCGAAGCACATGCGCGACGCTGCCATTATATGCACCGATAGGCCACCAAGCACCGCAATGGCCACTAAGGTAGGCATCGCCCACTTCATGAAACCGAGCGCCGATATTGCAAAGTCCTATAAAATACATTTAAACACTTAGGAGTGACATATCTGCAATTTGAAATATGGAAATGTTTAAATCTACGGTCTAACTGGAATTAAAAGAAAATACAATGGAACATTCAAGTACCATTACTGGATACTCATAAAATTGAACATTTAATATTCCCGAATCCCAG
Organism: Pyralis farinalis; assembly: GCA_947507595.1. NCBI lineage: Eukaryota > Metazoa > Arthropoda > Insecta > Lepidoptera > Pyralidae > Pyralis > Pyralis farinalis. The sequence continues at coordinate 34,218,972 of OX382265.1, forward strand.
CGAGTTCATATACGCATGATTGTTCCGGAAAAACCATGCAATACGATAGCAGCTTATTTTAGGACAGAATGGAGGATGGTCAAAAGCTCAATCAATAATGTTATATAATAATTTCTTTTTAGTTGCGAGCTCTAAAAGGAACAAAATAAATTTACTAATTTATAATAAAAAATGTGCTGTGTCCATAAAAACCATCGTCAATCGTTATAATTATCAAATGTAAAAAGCTATTACTTTTATAATGAAAAATGGGCTTTATATTTGCAATTTAGGTGAATAAATCCATAAAATAATGTGTCTATTGATAATCTTACTCTATATAGATCAGGGATGGTGAAGCAACGGCACAGGTACCATTCATGCCATGGATGAAAAGAAATTGGGCACGATTTCAAATATAGAATTATACTTAATCTTGATAGGATTTCTTTATACTGCAAGTATGAGTAAAAGTGATCAAGTATATGATGTATCCAGTAATACGATAGGTGGGTTTTCCTGGCTTAAGTATAGGCAAAGTTCACTCACCACAGCAATAGCCTCCGTAGCCCGCACACCAACGGGACCCAACACAGCTAAGTACGACACGTTTGCCAGCACATATATTGCGGTGACCAACGGTAAAGATATATAGATAGCACGCGGTAGGTTCACGAATGGGTTCTTCAACTCTTCTGTCATAAAGTTCAAGTAGCTCCTAAAAATTAATTTATATTTTTCATTACACTTGTAATTAGTTGCTAGTTTGTAATTACATGAAGGCAGGACAAACTACACTAGTCTCATTGAGTGCAGAGAAATTAACCCAAAGAATACCTCAAGGGTGATTTTTAGGTACAGCAATGATTTCTGTCTTTGTTGCTAACAATGATACCTATCTATCTATAGATTCACGCCAAATCCCTTGCGGGGTAGCCAGAGGGAACCGAGCGCCACATGATTCAATCCTTATACACCTCTCTCGCTTCTTTAACAATAATTGCTCTTCTCATGCACGCTCGTCAGTTCCTAAGGCTCTTGATCACCGTTATAGAAAACGATCAATTTGGTCTTCGTAGATAAGGCTTTCCTCGGCTACATACTTTTGTGTTGTACATCTGTTTCGAAATTCTTTAAAAACATACATAAATATATTTATGTATGTTTTTAAAGTACACTTAATTTATAAACAACACTCACGCTGACTATTAATTTACAGCTGATCGTAGCCGGGTTAATTAATCGATGGACATTTGCGATGTTTCATTGGCTGTTTTTGCTTTACTCATTGGCTCATACATGAGAATGGCCTTATGGTCAATAAGTTCAAATAGTAATTAGTGAGCTATGTGGACACAGGGTTGCATTATTACATGATCCCACTTTTAGGATTCCCTTGATAATTTTGCAGGGCCATCTTTATGTCAATCTGTATCTATCTGACAGTTTATTTATACGTTATTAGTACTACCGGAATAAAATTTTGTAATCAAATTAACAGTATTAAGAGTACAGAGATACGTTACAGCAATTTTTAAATCAATTTTACATAAATAACTTTCTTCAATGAATACGCTTAAAAAGACAAGTTACGATCACGACAAAACTTCTCTAGCAGTATTTTTTTTTCAACTTATTCTTCCCTATTGTACGCTTGAACACAATTTCTGAAAAATCCGCAAGTTTTTAAAATGGTAAAATACAGAATTAAATTGTTTATAAAAATAAGATAACTAATTAGAGTTTAACCATTTGCGAGATATAACCGGCTAAGTTAACCTTATGATGACTATGAAGTCATCATAAGGTTAACTTAGCTTTGTATGAACAAACTTCTTGAAATCTCCCAAAATCTATTTTACATTGTGAGACTTTCGCCTACGGACATGTTAATTATTTTATGTAGTAATAATACCTATAGTAACTGATACGGGTCCCTTCACAGCGTGGCTCGACGTACTACAGTCTAATTTATTGTATGCAACTTTGTATAGCTAGATTAGCGTCTTAATGAACACAGCAAACAAATGAAACGGCCTTCTGGGACAAATTGTTTGATATTATGAAAATAGATTATGGTAAGAACACAGGAATCCTGTGCCCTTGCATACAAAAGAGTATGAACAAATATATATCTACATAAACTTTGTTAACCACAATAAAGATACTTAAGGCAGACTTAATACAAAAAGCATTTTCAACTGGTCTTCAGGAAAAGTTGATATATATGGCCGTATGTCTCTTGCAAAAATAATAAATAGCAGTATATAGACACAAATTTCAATTTGTTACATTACACTCTAGTTATGACTATTATTGTGAATTTTGTGTACACATTTGTGTACCTACAGTACAGAAATTGCTTAATTTCGGGCTACAAATTATTCGTAACACAAAACATAAATATAACAATTGTGATGATATTGATTGGAATGTAAAAAAATACTGTAGATGTGGCGTATTAAATTAAAAAATAATAGATATAACGTACACGTAAGAGTATGCTTTAAAACTCTTTCTACCTTAGTCGCAAAGAATGCAAGTTGTATTTTTGAACTACAAATGTAATCGAGCACAGAACCCAGCGGAGTGACAATGGACCAGATATTTCACTAAATAAATTCATTTTCAGGAACACCGTTCCTATATGAAATCTATATGTTTGTCTGTGTGTGCGTTTGTCTAGGTGTGTCTGTCGCTTTTTTTCGAATATTCGAATTTTAACTTCAGATTCGGATTCAGCATAAAAAAGTAGAATAGGAACGTCTGAACAACCAACCTCCTATCTCTTAAGAAACATGGGCAAAATGGCCGACAAATTAAAAAAAAATTAATTTTTATTTCAGATTCGAAAAATAAATTAAAAAGTAGAATAGGAATGTCTTAAAAACCAATATCATATTTCTTAAGGAAAATGGGCAAAATTGCCGACAAAGCTTTAAAAAAAAAAATTATTGTTATATAATTGACGAGCCAGGTGTTCCTCTGGCAATGCAAGCTTGCGCATTCTGAACTGGATCTTTTTGTAAATTGGCTTAACAAGCACTTTTAAGTTTTCACTAATATACAAAATAAATTTCAAGCGTTCTTATCAGTTAACCATTCATTGTTTAATAAACCCTTTTGCCATTAATGTCCTTTTGACCTTTTACCATTTCAATTTGTTTGATGTTAGTTTGGACCATAAATTTCAACATAAACTTCAGCTTAAAAATAAAGTATATATGTTTTTATTAATCCGTGGTAGTAAAACAAAATTTAAAAATACTTTACTCTTAGAATTGAAAATATAACATTCTTAGAAGCAAAGTAGATTGTTTGCAAAGAAAATGTGTAAAATGAAAAATTTGAAACAAATAACATTTAAAATAAATAGCTAGCTTGAAAAAATAACATTACTACATTGATAAATGTACACGTGACTATTACCGACGCAATACGGAGTCAATGCGTACATTTCAACCAATTCCAATCGCCATTAATCTGCCCGATTCTTTGTAAACATTACATGTACTGGACAGGGATCATTGCAAGTTGATGCTGTGATGCTAACGAAACTTAACGTACCTAATTATAATTGTTTGTACGGCAAATTGATAAAACATATTACTTACCATCCAGAATATGAGAAAATTCCAGAATAGAAGGCAACAGACCAATCGCTCACAGACGTTTTTGTTCCAGCCCAGCCATCATCAAAATGTTCTACTCCACCTAGTATAATAAACAAAAAACCACATTTAAATAAACAGTCAAAGAAATTTTCCTATATTATATAGGAAAATAGGTAATACCATATAATCTATCTATTAAAAATGCTATGACCAATAAATAAAAGTCATACACGAGTATAATATAAGCTTATTAATGGGAATAAATAAAACATTATAAAATATTTCCATTGTTTCTATATTTCTCAAGTGCAATTTAGAAAATTAATTAAACGAGTATTTTTTTTCTGATAGAGATGTATATGTACTTAATTAATGTGTGCTTAAGGAAAATAGGGCATATATTGACCTTCAATTTTGCGTGTGAATGTTGTGGATGTGTGTCGTAAATATTTATAGGAATGCATACCTCTGCCGATCCAAACAACTCCTCCTATTATGATAACCACGAGCGCCGAAATCTTGGTAAACATGAATACGTTTTGTATTCTTGTTGTAAATCGTACGTCATAAGCATTTATAAACGCGAGAAAACCTGAAACAATAGCGTGATATAATAAAATCAAAATAATTTCATAAATGTGTGATGTCTATGTCAGACAGTAAAGAATTTACTGATAGAGAGATCTGTGACACTTGATATAATGCTGGACTGCACATAGTACCAATGTGTTTTGTTAAAGATTCTATTCTATTCTATATTCAAAATATTCGAATATGTCGCTTGAAATATTGAAATAATAGAGAATGAAGTTAAGATACACAATAGAAGTGTAGATAGCAAGATTTCTTGAAGAGTATGAAGTGAGATCCAAAACGCGGTAGCTACAGAACACTATTATACTACAATATATATGTATACAGACTTTAGTTTACTACAAGTATAAAACCAACAAATAAACTGTTATAAAATATTTCCATTACGTATTGTTTCTACTAAAAAAGAAATTGTCCAATAGTTGATATATTCTTGAATCGCTCAATTAGATAAGTATTTGTTTTCTGATGCATAGAGAAATTCCACTTGGCTTGGTGGTGGTGGGGGTGCATAGTCAAATACAAACCAAGAACGTAAGAACAAGATTAAGAATCATGTCAACTACTAAACAGTTCTTTGTTAATACTAAATAAAACTCAAGTGAAAAAAACTGTTGCTTTCTCTCGGAATTATTGTTGGCACTTGTATTTGACACGTGTAGACATATATCTCGGCGTGACCAATAAATTTATAATAATATTACCATAGAAGACGGTACGGGTCTCCTAACAATTTAATAATGAATATTAGTTAATTTAATAATTCATGATTAAAAGCCTCCAATCAAAAGGTACCCTAATTACCCAAAAGATACCCAACAAAGTTTTTTTTAAAGGATAATGTTAATGCTACATTTCATTGTCACATTCTACAAGCAAGGAGCAATTAAATATCCTACGAAAGAATAAAATAATGTGCAGTAGCCACCTGAAGTATTTCATGGCATGGTTGCGATCCTGTATCACACTTGTGTCACCCACACTTGTTATCAACAGTTTATCGAGGTGATATTTGACTATAATATGTCTAGTGGTCTTGCCCTTCGCTTTGATAATTCAAGATCTATGAAGATTAGCACACGCTAGAATACTAGATATCATTTTTACTTACATATGGTGGTTGCCGCTATAAGTTTCCGACAAATAGGATCTATAGGGCAGTTTGGAAACATTGGTTCCAAGACATTATTAGCAAATGTTAACGACATTATAGCGTTTGTACTGGGTCTGCAACAAAAACAAACAATAAGAAATGTTATAATAAAAAAAATATAACAATTTACATTGTTTTTCTTATATATTTATTTATATATTTCGCTCGGTTCTCACTGCCTACCCCGTAAGGGATTTGGCGTGAAGTTATAGATAGATAGATAGATACTTTGAATTGACATTAAACCTTCATAGTGTGAGATTTATAAGTGAAACTTTTTTTACATGATATCTATGAGGGTTTTCTTTTAAAAAATGTCCAACTTTTGGTTTTCGAATTACAATTGGTTTTTTTATTCAGCTTAGACGAGAAAATAAGGATACTTCGAAAATCCGAGTAATTTTTGAATACTAGTTCCGACGCGAAACTAATGCAGCAGAAACGGCTCGCAATATCAATGCTGCTTTGGAGAGGAGACTGTTAATGAACGCACCATGCGTTTTTGGCTTAAACGCTTTCGTAATGGAAACTTCCGACTTGAAGAACGAACCACGTGGAAGTCCGCCCACGAAGGTGAATAATGCTGAATTGAAGGACATGGTGCAAGCCGATCCAAGTCAAACTACAGACACAGCCCCAATTCGTGAATCGATCTTCACCATTATTGGTCCATGATAACAATACCTCACACGTCAGCACGAAAAACCGTTGTAACTCTACAGGAGCTGCAGTTAGAAACTATACGTCGTCCTCCGTACTCGCCCGACCTTGCTCTAACTGACTACCATTTTTTTGTGATTTGGACAATTTTCTATTTGGTGGTGGTTTTCCCAGGAGGCAGCACAAAATGCTTTCACACAATTTGTCGAATCTAGATCCCTAGAGTTCTATCGCAAATGCATAAACAAACTTCCAATTAGATGGCAGCAAATACAGATAATGCGGGTAAATATTTTTATTAAATAAATATGTTACATCTTAGAAAAAAACGAGTTTTAATTTTTAATTTTTTTGTACAAATTGGCATTTTCACACTTTAACCCCTAACATTTATATAACATATGTACTGATTTATTTTTATTTGAAGTTGTAAAAAGTTATATACTACATGGAAATTATATGTATATAATATATACTTCTTTATAACCTTTAGTGTATAAATGTTACTTACACAAAAACCAAATTGGCATCCCATAAGTATAAAAAGGCAGGCAGGGGTCCATAGGCTTCATTTATGTAGTGGTAATCTCCACCGCTTTGGGCTAATGTAGTACCTGTTCAGAAATATTCATAGGTATGAAAGTATTACAAAATGCTGAAAATAATTTCACAACCAAATTTATCTAGTTTTTATAATAATTAAACAATAATGAATTAGTCATAGGGTAAGCAGTTATAACTTTGTAATTACTTTCCCTGAAAAGACTTCCTTACAAGATCAGTCACTTGTAGTCTGCCCATCACAACATTTATTATAAAATGGTATATACTTGTTTCTACATTATTTTCCCAAAAACAATATGTCACAAATTAGAGGAGATTCAAAAGAAAAGTAAATAAAATATGTGTCAAAAGTAGATTGTGGCCCATCATTATATGAAAGATCTCAATGAGCACTTTATTAAACATATATTTTAGGTTCAAATGTAATAAAGATATAAAGGTGTCATAAATAATTATTATTATATGGCAATTCTCTTCACCATCACCGAAAATAAATCTGTAAAAAATTTATCTAGGGGGAGCTACTGAGTGCCACATGACATGGTCCTTATTAATTGTATTTATACGGAAAAATAAAATTTTGTCACATTAGTACTTCTAGAACAGTTTATGCTCTATGCTTTGTTGGAAGCTCAGTTTCATTTCTTTAAATCAGTTTTTAAGATCTAGGTTAGCATCCAGCAACCTTCGCCAGTAGTGATAACAAATACATCTTATGTTTTAGTGAGATTTGAATCCGTGATTGTAATATAAGGTAGATAAAACAATGCTAATATATTTAAATATATTTTGTATGGATAGCACTATTTTCAGTCATTAAAAAATATATCGATGGTTAAAAGGACAACTGAATGATATACATATTCTGACATAAGTTACTCCTATTACAAACCTGAGACCCAAGGGACTTGAGACTCAGAACAGGGACATGGGGAGGGTTTTAAAAAAAATATTGATGGTTAAAAGGAAGACTAAATGATATATTCTGTCATGAGTTACCAAGGCAACAAGGTGATACAAGTTTTTCTACACCTTCTTAAGTAAAAAAATATTTTCTATTATGTTCAAATGGCTATAAAATATGGTTGAATGCTAGTATTTTTACACAGTAAGGGTACACAGTTTAGTCTTTATTATTTTCAGATTTTCTGGTCTGCAAACTTTGATGACAGAGGGATAAAGTATGAAAATTTTTAAACAGAACTCTAAACTAATGCCAACATGATGCGTGGAAGGATGAGCACAATAAAGTATGAGAGAAGAGTGAGTGGCTAATGGTACAGGAACACCTAAGAACAGATGGCGATAAAAGGCGAGCAAGTGTAATATGGAATTTTAAACCAGTATTTAATTAGCGAACTAAATTCATGACGTGAATATCACTCACCTAATTCGGCATACGACAAAGCCCCGAGGGTAGCCAAAACACCGCACACGGCCCATACAGAAAGTGCAGCCCACACTGACCCAGTTTTTTCAATAACTTCTTTTGGGGATATAAAAATACCACTACCGAATATTATTCCCAAAATTATTGCAACTCCTTCTAGCAGACCGAGCTGCTTGCGCATTTTAACTCTTTCCTCTACCATTTTTGAACCGCTTGAATGTTCACTGACAAACAGAATTGTTAGAATCGAACCGCGTATTATTTGGAGTTTGTAAACTACAGTGCTAACCTAAAAACCTTGCACCGATCTTCCACATTTTTAATTGAGATTTTTATATTACAAAAAGTAATACTAGAAGTTATTAGAATGTCACAATAAATACTACAAATTCTGAATGTATGTACAGACAATATCAAGTGGAACTTTTCAAAGTTTTCACCAATTCAACTTCGAAAGAAGAAAACTCTTTATAAGTATTACAGTGAGCAAATCAGCGCACTAGTAACATCAGTGACATGTGACAGTGACGGTAATACTAATACTAATAACCAATAGGATAGGATAGACACGGAACGGAATGAACCATAAGGATCCATGTCTCAGTGTTGCCATCCTAACATTTTGTGGAGTCCCTAAACACTGTAGTATAGTAAACAGTAGTTAGCAGCATATATACATATAATATAATACAGAACATGAACGAGGGATGCTAGCACGGCCTGTATAATAAATGTCCCCGGTGCTGTCGCCCGCATAACAATTAATGCTGTCGATTGACAACATGTCATTGATGTGCAACAGAAACAGCGTTGGGGACAACACAGAGCCTTGTGGGACGCCAGCATTGACATCCATGCTATCGGACCATCTACCGTCTATCACGGCTTTTATAAGTCTGCTGGATAAGAAGCTGGCATACCATTTGCAACACCCTTGGGTAGCCCGTACAATGGTAACTTCGATAGAAGACTCCGGTGCCAGACCCGATCAAACGCCTTTGCCAAATCTAGGCTGACAGCCAATGTCTCACCTTGACTCTCAATCACCGAAGCCCAGCGGTGTAAGATATACGAGAAGATCACCAGTCGAACGACCGTATCGAAAGCGGTATTGACAGTTGCTGATTAGTCGTCGTCGTCCTTCGTCGTGATCCTTTCGAGGTATGCCAGGAGGCGTGAGTTCATTCCACGCTCTACCACCTTGGAGAGAAGGGAGGTTATGGCGATAGGCCTGTAAATCGATGGAGCTGATCTATCGCCCTTTTTGGGCACCGGGTGCACATTGGCGGTCTTCCATGAAGACGGGACTTGCCCAGTGGAGTAGGAAAGCACGAAAAGGCGCGATAGAACAGAGCACAACTCAGGAGCACATAACTTTAGCACCATTGCTGGTATGCCATCTGGTCCACTCGACTTAGGACTGTCGAAGGAGAGCAACGTTCGCCGAACATCTCGCTGGGTAATTAAGATTTCCAGCATTGAGCTACTGCACATCGGGATGGTAGGTGCCACAGCTCTCCCGTCATTCAAAGTCGAGTTAGAGGCAAAGAGATTATCCAGCAAATCGGCTTTCTCTTTAGCACTATAGGCCAGACTACCATCCGGTTTTTGCCATGGTGGCATGGACGACTGATACAAGTTACCTTGGTAGCTTTAGCGAGCGACCAGAAAGCACGACTACCAGACGGAAGGCTTGCAAGCCGCTTGCCAATTCTACCGACGAAATCAAACTTCACTCTGGCGATTACCCTCTTAATGGACCTCGAGGCAGCATTAAGTTTTTGTTTCGAAACAGCGATATCTGGATTTCCATTAGCACGCGCCGTAGTCCAAGCCTCGAAGCCGCGGCCTGGTTGAGAAGTTTGGCTTCTCTACAAAGCCGATTAAACCACGGTCGCATTTTAGCTCCCTCAGCAATCACTAAGCGATTGGAAATGTAGCATTCCATACCACCCAATATCGCCGCAGTTACCGCAGTCGCACAGGATTCGATATCATCTGTTTTAAAACAAAGCTGCCTCCCCGGTATAATGCGTAGATTTCACGCAATCCGTCCCAGTCTGCCGACTTATAGTGCTATACGCGACGCTATCCGGCCGAGGTGGATCACGTCTGGCACAGGGCGCTTGGGTCCGGATGAGACTATGGTCCGATGAGCCAAGCGGCGCATCCACTGAAATGTGGAGTACTTATCCGGACATGTTGTCAGCAGAAAGTCCAGTAAGGAGCATGTATGGTCCTCTATATCTGGTATTCTCGTGGGAGAACGTATCAGTTGGGAGAAACCATAGGCCAGAGCAAAGTCATGAGCAGATCTCTCCGCGAAATTAGGGCACCGAGAGCCAAGTCATTCAGTGTGGTGAGCATTAAAGTCTCGAAAAAACACTAATTCCGCGGAGTGATACTGCTCGATAACCCTGTCAGTCGTTTGCAGGTGCTCAAATAAATGAGTTATGTCTGTATCATTGCTATAGTACCTGTGAAGCCAGACGTAGATTCGGGTGTGGTCGCCATAATCCACGCGCACTCATAGTAATGGCAGATCCCTGTCTTCCAGGTTATGAAGACGGCGACGACAATTATCCTCCCAAACGATAATACATACCCATGCACGACGTACAAATGAGTGTTCAAGTTTGTACCCGGGGTAATATAAGTAACATGTGTCGGCTGTCGAGGATATTTATGTCTCAGGAAAAGAAGGGTCGGTCGAGCGGTCTCGAAGTGGTAGTGAACCACATTAATGTTGGAATGTAGTCGCCTGATGTTACAAAAATTCACATTTATTGTGGAACAGGTAGCCGCTGTAATTTTTCTTTTCCAATTCCTTTTCAGTACATGTATAGGTACAAATTCGTTTATAACATTGCGTTAAATTTGTTTCAAAGAAATAGCTAATAAGCAAGTTAGTTAATATAAAAACTTAGCTAATGTACTTAATTTCTAATTTATTTATTTTCTTGCATTTATTGCAGCACGAAAGATTGGATTTGATTTGAAAAAGCAAGTGCAAAAGTCTGGGGTTTTAGAGGTACGCAAAGACAAGTGCTTATACGTATAAAGTTACGTCATTGTAGAAAATTTGTTAAATTAACTTTCTGAATAAGAACTAAGGTAAGCTAAATTTTCATTCACAGTGTTATCTTAAAGCGCATGTATTCAATTTCTATGAAAGTTGTTGATTTAATATATGTCATTCCTATCAAACTACTCCTTTATGATTGGTAAGACATTAACAGGGAGAGAAATAGAAGAATTTTAATATCATGAAGTAATGCAGTTGAGCTTGCATACAATTTATATTAAAACTTGCTCTAATCAATTACAATTTATATTGATCTACTATTACTACTGAACTAGTAAAGCCAAATTCTCATTGTAGTTTTATTTTTAACATAGTTAAATTTACTGATATTAAAAAGTAAGTTGTAAGTTAAGAAAGGCCCGGTCGTTGAGTGGTTAGCAGTGACTGTTAATGACGGGTTGCCGACTTTGAGGTTCCGCAAGTAAATGGTAAAAAAAACGTGAAAAGAATTTTAAACTTTTATTGTTGGTCGCGGGTATACAACTTAGAAAAATAGCGGAGAGCAGCGTGCGGTGTGCGTGGCTCGCACTATTAGACTGATCATTATGCGTTTTTAATGCATAAAATTAGTAAGAAAATATACCCTCCAATATTCGGCCAGCACGCCGCGCGCTCTCTTAAGACTTAGTATATAAAATTAAATTATGTACACGCGTCGTTAACAATTCCCACCCCTAGTGCTGCTCTAACAGCACTCAGTACCAACCGGGATTCGTATGACGCGTGTGACCGATCTAGTTAATGTGCCTGATTGCGTCTTAACCCTAACCATGCGTACCCGTCCATCCCTCCCAGGGAATACTTCCTCTATTAAACCGCGAGGCCAAACATTTCTTGGGCTATTAGGGTCCGCAATCAACACGAGATCGCCTGCTTGTAGTGATCTGTTGTTCGAAAGCAATTTCGTCCTAGGTAACATCCCGGGCAGCACCTCTCGTACCCATCGGTGCCAAAACATATCTGCGAGACGCTGTGATATGCGCCATTGTTTACGAAGGTAAGTGTCTGAGTCATCAAATACTCCAACACGTGGTAGGTTCGATGAAGATCCTATAAGAAAATGATTAGGAGTTAGCGATTCGGTGCTATTTGGCTCCACTGAAACGTGCACCAAAGGTCTGCTGTTTACCATATTCTCAACTTCGGCTAGTAAGGTGATAAGTGTCTCCTCTCGCGGAGCACGCTCTCTTAGAATAGTTTTAAGTGCCGTCTTCACACTCCGAATTAATCTCTCTCAGGCCCCACCCCAGTGAGGGCTCGCGGGTGGTATAAACGTCCATTTTATTCCTCTATTCAAAGCTTCAGTTTTCAGAGTTTCTTCGTCCAGCTCTGCCATAGATTTTTTTAACTCTGTGTCTGCGCCTCGCAAATTAGTTCCATTGTCTGAGAATAGTTGGTGAGGCCAACCACGTCGCGCCGCCATACGTCGCAACGCCATGACGAACGAGTCAGTAGAGAGCGACGAGACCAACTCCACATGAATTGCTCTGACCGTTAAGCAGGTGAACAAGACTCCATATCGTTTTTCACGATGTCTTCCCACCGTTATATCTAACGGGCCAAATAGGTCTACTCCGCAGAAAGAAAAAGCACGCTGGTGATGTGCCATTCTGGCTTTTGGTAAGTCTCCCAGTCTTGGTATTTCAGGTTTGCAACGTTTTAGTCGACAAATTATACATTTGGAGACCACAGCACGCACGGTAGGTCTCAATCGTATAATCCAGTATACTTGTTTCAGCTCGTTCACCACCATCTCGCGACTTCCATGAGCGGCTCTGACGTGATAAGCTCTTACAATTAATCTTGTAATGTAATCAGATCCATCTAAAATTATAGGGTTTTTTATTTCAGATGTAACGTCACTGGCAGCATTAATACGTCCACCGACACGCAGGATCCCGCAGGAGTCAAGAAACGGTGTTAACGTAAGTAATTTACTAGCTTTAGGTAAGTATTCTCCGTTTCTTATTTTATGTATTTCTTCGCCAAATGTTTTAGCTTGAGAATAGCACAATAAAATCTGCTCAGCCTTCCGCATCACTGTTAAATCATCAGTTAGTAATTTCTGCGTTCTATTAATGAACTTCAATACAATAAACATCGTGCGAACTAATTTTAACCATGAAGAAAATCTTGTAGGATCGGGTACACTAAAATGTTCGTCCTTAAAATACAGCAAAAGAGAAGTACATTCCAATGCATCTATTGGTACGTCAGATTGTGTTATAATATCCGTAGGCCATTCACACTCCGGGTTACAAAGAAACATAGGCCCGTGTAACCACTCGTGTTGCAACGAAGAAACCTCACAATTCTCTCGCGTAGCTATATCGGCAACATTTAATTTTGTAGCGACAAATCTCCATTCGGTTGGTTTTGTTAATTCGTCGATTTCACCTAGTCTGTGCGCTACGAACGTCTTGTAATTTCTGGCATTATTTTTTATCCAGTACAGAACGGTAGAGGAGTCGCACCAGAAATATTTTTGTTGTGGTTTTATTCTATGTTCGCGTACTACAGAGTCTGCTAAACGCGCGGCCATCACCGCCGCTTGCAACTCCAAGCGGGGCACGGTCGTAGCCTTTACCGGCGCTACGCGGCACTTGCTAGCCACGAAAGCCACAAACACTTTATTATTGTTACCGGCCCACCGCCAGTAACATACAGCGCTCATTGCTTTAGTCGAGCTGTCGCAAAATATATGTAGTGTTAGATCCGAGTAAGTATGTATAGCCGGCGGCAGCGCGCGCGCGTCACAGCTTCGGTCGGCGTCGACAGTTCTCGGGTGGTGTTTCGGGTTCTCACTCGCACTAGCGCAGGCCGCCATATAGTGTCTAGGTAGGCTGATATTGCGTAACGAATTAAGCGACGAAACCCATTTATACCATTTACTTTGCAAATCGGAAGGTATATATTCGTCCCAACCTATACTTGTTTGCCAACATGCCTGCAATATAATTTTTCCGGTTATGGTAATAGGAGCGAAAATCCCATAGATATCAAATATTGACATGATAATTTTTAAAATCTGCCTTTTGGTGGGCTTTTGTGTTCCATTGACCAAGTTTTCGGGGATGCGTTTTAGTGATATATCTAATTTTAATAAATCTAAATGTGGATCCCAAATTAAACCAAGCGTCCGTTCGCCGTCAAATTCATGTGGTTGTCCGAATTTAAACTTAACGGCTACCTCACTTAATGATTCTTTTGGAATGGAGTTCAGTACAATCTCATTGTTTGTAATCCAGTTTCTTATGTAGAAATTACCCTGACTGTGTATGTGAGTGACGTCATTTACGAGCTCTACGGCAGTTTGTTCGTCTGGTACGCTGTCAATGTAGTCATCCATATAATGTGACTTAACTATGGCATCACAGGCGCGCGGCAACGTTTGCCTAAAACGTTCCGCATTTTTGTTCTTAATGTATTGAGCAACAAACGGTGAACAATTGGCTCCAAATATTAAAGATGACATTATGTATGTTTTTATATCTCCCTTGTCGTCTCGAAACAGGAAACGAAAAGCGTTTTGATCATCGGTGTTAATTTTAACTCGCAAAAACATATCCTGAATATCTGCAGTCAACGCCACCCTGTTCTCCCTAAATCTAAGCATGATACCGAATAACGACTGGAGAAGATCAGGTCCTTTCAGAAGGTAATCGTTGAGTGACAGACCTGCAGACTTACAAGCAGCATCGAAAACTAATCGAAGTTTCCTTTTATTAGGGTTATCTACGCCAAAATGGGGTAAGTACCAGACTTTCCTTCCAGGAGAGGTCATGAAATTAGTTTGCAGTTGTTCGGCGTAACCATTGTCCAGCAAATGCTGTATGCGTTCCCGGTAACGTTGAGCGTATTCATGATTTCGCTCCATTTTTTGTTCAACGCCTTTTAGTCTAGATATTGCAATAGGATAGGTGTCTGGCATTACACAGTCTTCATTCTTCCATGGTAATCCAACGTGCCACTTGCCGTCCTTTAATATAGACGTTCGTTCCAGAACTTCCAGTGCTTGAACATGTTCCGCGTTCTGTCGCGGCGTACCAGAGATTCCCATAGCCTCTATGGAAAAAAAATTACGAACTTCATCATGAAGTTCTCGTAATCCACGTTCGCCTTCACTTATAAACAGTGTTGAATGAGCTTGCGGTTGTCGAGTGACACTCGCACGGCCATGCACAGACCACCCCAGGGGAGAACGAGTAGCACATAATTCTTTTGGAGATCCTACTAAAGATTCTAAAGGTAAGAGCAAATGATAGTTATCCTGACCAATAAGTACTTCAGGTTTTAAATTACCAATATAAAGTTGCGATTTTATCGATTCTAAATGACTATATCTGTTACAGTTAACCACAGTTAGATCTTGTTTAGGTAAATTTAATTTATTTACACTCCGCGCTGTAATATTAAACAACATACCTTGTCTATTAGCAATAGGCACATTAACCAGCTGAGAGTCGCACACAAGCTCGGTGTCGTCCCATGCGCCGCGCACACGTAAACGTTCCCGGCGGCCGCGCAGACCGGCCCGCGCCGCCAGCTCCGCGCTTATCAATGACACTGTCGAGCCGTCATCGAGAAGCGCACATGTACTGATTACACCGTTCGCACCGTGGATGTATATAGGCACGACTTTTAACATAACTGTTACCATTTATATGGTTTACATTTTCGGCATGATTTTCAGATAACAGTTCCGGTACCGACAATGTATTTTCGACGTGCCGACGCGGCACGTAATGTAATAAACGATGATGATTTTTAGCACAGCCCTCAACGTCGCATACCGGTGCGGGGCACGTAATTTTATCGTGATGCGATACTAAACATTTAAAACACAAATTAAAGCGCTTAACATGATCCCAGCGTTCTTTACGTAGCGCCTTCTTAAAATTTCTACACTCGGTTAGTCCATGCACTGACTTCTTACAAAACCGACAGTTCGCCACTACACTTTGTTTATTTTGCATTAACAATGTTTCACTGTGACTATTAAACTGTCTTTTATCCTGCCGCAGGTACAGTAAATTTGCACCCGAATGAGACAACTTCACCGCTTCTTCATGTAAAAAATCCGATAACATAGATAATCGGCATCTGTTATCTTTCTTCATTTGTTCGTAACTGTAATCGTTCCATTTTGAAATCAATATGGTAGGCAGCTTACTGAGTACAAGGGTAGCCACATTCACACCTTGCAAATAATCGTGCCGTCCCAACGAGCGAACTGCAGTTACATAGTTGGTTATTTTTATGGAGAACTTTGTTAATTCTTTATAATAATCTGGTGGTAGCGGGGTCAGCTTCTTCAAATCACTTAATATTTTAGATAAAATAATATCCGGGTTACCAAATTGCAATTTTAAGGTATCCATAATTTTATCCGGGGTTGTAGGAGTAATGAGCAAAGACGCCACGGCCTCTCGAGCAGGTCCACGTAGGCATCTTCGCAACCGCCAAAGGTTTTCCTTGTCAGTGAAATTACATAATTCGGTAGATTCTTCGTACGCTTGTACAAATTGTAACCACTCCATCGTTTCGCCGGAGTAGACAGGGAGGTCTCTCGGCGTGCTCATACGGCTAATGAGGTTGTTATTATGATTGTTAGTGACGGTGGTAGTAACCAGTTGCCGTATTGCAGTCGCCAATTGCTGAACTGAGCCACAGGGGCCGGAGTATACTTTCTCCGGCGGATACAGCGAATCCTGATTGATTCCAGGTTCGTGGATACGCTGATCTCTCAGGTCCATTTGGCTGCGGTCGACCCACCTTTCAATGTCACTTCTACTAGTGCACTGTTTCGAATGAACAGACTCCGATCGTGAACTGTATTTATCCTCAAGTGCAGCTACATCTGCTGCTAATTTCTTGTCTATAAGTTCCATTTGTATGCGAGCCTTTTCTTGTGATGCTTCCAGCTCCAGTTGTTTTCTCCGCGCCGTGATCGATGAAGAACAGGATTGGGCTTTTGATTTTGGTTTCGACTTGACAGTTCCAGAAATACATGATGATGGTTTATTCTCCACAAGTTCATCACGGGTAGACGGTGGCAGGTCTGGTGATATTTCTGGAGGTAATTGGGTATCTTCCGGTTCATCAACGGTTTCTCGTTTGGTAAGTAGTTCCTTCCGAAGACTCCCTCGGGTATTCACCATTTTTGTACGTTGCGGAGTACGTGTCGTCATGAGGTTCTGCAGATCCAGGCTCGAAGACCAATTTGTTAATGACGGGTTGCCGACTTTGAGGTTCCGCAAGTAAATGGTAAAAAAACGTGAAAAGAATTTTAAACTTTTATTGTTGGTCGCGGGTATACAACTTAGAAAAATAGCGGAGAGCAGCGTGCGGTATGCGTGGCTCGCACTATTAGACTGATCATGATGCGTTTTTAATGCATAAAATTAGTAAGAAAATATACCCTCCAATATTCGGCCAGCACGCCGCGCGCTCTCTTAAGACTTAGTATATAAAATTAAATTATGTACACGCGTCGTTAACAGTGACGATTTTAACACCAAAGCGTGTAAGTAAGATTCCCACACAGGAGAAACATAAGTGTATGAATATATCTGTTTATCTTTAAATGGATGTATTTAAAAGTGGTAGTGCGCATCATAGCAGCCCAGCAGATGAAGTATCTTCACTTCACCGAAATCCCCAGCCAAAAAATAACTCTGTGGTGGGTTGCTGTGTTTCTGCGAGTGTCTGTGATATCAGTAACATCCTAAGGAGTTGCCATGCTAGCAAAAATGGCAACTTTACACGATTATCACTATACACGAGGTGGACTATATACTCGTATGACGTTGTATAAAACAAGGTATTAAAATAGAAAAGTTTAGTTTTAGCCATTTTTACAAGTCCAATTTCTGTTATTGTAAATTTTTATCTCAGGAACACGTGGGATAATTTAAAAGAAACCTGAAGTGTCAAACTTGTAAATTTAATATCTATCTATACCTACTAATATAATGTATGCGGAAATGTATTAACTATTTGGTATCGGTCTGTTTATTATCTATTCTTAACATATCTATACAAATCTGAAAGGTTCGTAATAAAATTTGCTACAGAAATAGTAGAGAGTTGGAGAAAGGCATAGGTTGCGAACTGTCCTACTGCTGTTATCTTAAAAAAATGCTATAAGATTAAAAACATTTATTTGAATATTTTTGGGCTGATTTCTGTGTCCGGATCTGCATAATATTGAAGTAAATCAGCTACAGGTGATTCTTGGTCTTCATAAAACTCACACGCAAGCAGATATTCACGTTTAGAATAATCATCGCCTTTACAAAACATTTCACCTGGAACAAATTAACAATTACGTAATTGTAACAGTATACTTCATAAAACTTCAGCTAATTTTAACCGGACTGTATGTAGGCAAAACCAAGGATAACGTAGTATCAGAAATGTCACTTCTGGTATAATTTATATAAAAACAATCGTTGTCACAGCAAAATGAATAGGATAAAATGAAATAAATTTTATAAAATAAACTAGGAGACTAGTTTTTAAAAATTATCATAAATTATTTCTGGGCGGTTGTATTACAAATTATTTTCAAGGTTAAACCTCAGACCTTGCCTCGAAACAACTCAAAATATTAGCTGTCAAAATATATGGAATCTGAGTGAAAACTTTTCGAATCCTTTTCAAATATGGCTTTTTGAGGCATTATGAATACTTCCACTGATCTAAATGCAATTTAAGATACAGGTACCTGACAGAGGCAAGTAGACTATTAAAAAAAGTAAATCGGCGAACGGTTAATAGTTGAAAATACAGTATAACATCTGAACTGTTAAGGTGTCACGGTTCAGACTTTTTGCTGTATTTTCAACTATGGACTGTCTATCGTAACTTTGGAACTCGGGATTACTGCTAAAACATTCATTTAGCCATGTCTTTTCTAGCGAGAAACTAAAACAAAACTATACAAGAAAGTAAATAATTACATGTTATTATTAACAAATATAAAAAAGCGGACCTTCTATATCCATGATATGAACCGGAGTCTTCGCTTCAATCGCTCCTACACAATAATGCTCTTCAGTCAGATCAGGATGCCAATACATAATAGCGTCACGACAAGATGTTCCAGCAATAGGTAACAAAAATCGATCCTGCAGTAAATAAACCAAAAGACATATCAGTTATTTCTTTTTCAAAATAACCAACTATTCAATTGCCTAAGAATTTCGCTTGTTGAATGTTCTCATTCAACAAGCGAAATTCTTAGTAGTAGGGTACATTTCGGCTCGCATATTTTTACCACGTTACTCGATCAATTCCCACATACAGGAGTTAAACTTCACAATGGAAGAAAAGCTGGCAGTCTGCATTGAACAATTATTAATAACTTCACGCCAGATCCCTTGCGGAGTAGGCAGGAAAAACCGAGCGCCACATGCCTCCGTCCTTACACACGTCACTCACTTCTGTAACATTCATAGCCTTTCTCATACACGCTCGACATTGTTAATTATTTAATGTCATTTAATTACCTATTTATTTAATGTTAATTAGGTACAGTTTTTAGGTATAGGTTAGGTAGGTTTGTATTTCAATGCATAATGTACGAGTTATCTAAAGTAGGTAACAAAGAAACTAATGATTATATCTAGATATAAATCGCAAAAATAAACAGTAGTTGTAAACAAATAAACATATGTAAGTGTAAAAATAAGGAGTACGGAAGATTTTAAATCATTATAAAGCATAAAGCAATTTAATTATTTTCGTAGATACTATCAATAACAATATTTTTTGTATGGAATTACTATGTATTTTCATTGTAAAAAGTTTTACCAAAAATGGGTTACTTGCCCACATTTGCACCAAAATATTGTCCAACTGATATACCGTATCGTCCTAACCGTAAAGTTAACATAGAGTTACTTTTTTGAAGTAAAACTTCTTTACGCACGCTTGACTTGGGGAGTAAGCTGGTGAGTGCGTGACGAGAGCGTTACGAAAAGGGTGATCGGGCGAAGCGAATGGAAGTTGAGAGGGAGATATAAGTTAGTGAAGATAGAAAGAGAGAGTTACGTTTCGTTTATTACTGTAGGGGCAAGAGGGAGAGGTGCAAGCATACATTTTCTTTATCTCTTTCTCTCATAACGAGTTAAGTTGTGTATATTAAAGACACAGCGCAGGCCTATTGTCTGTATTACACTATGGAGCTAAAGAAGTTTTACTTCAGTCGTGTGGTCTAAAACACACTCGTATTACTTTATTTTTTGGTTTTACGTTATACTTTTTATGGCCTAGGAGAGAAAACAGTAAGTATACGAAAATCAACAACAAGAAAAATATATATTTTGAACACCATAGATTTACTTTGAATGTCATTCATGAGATCGATATTTCTCAGAGCAATAACTACAACCAACTTACCTTACAAATGATTTTATCGTTGACTATAGGTTCCTTAACTTCACCCGTACAAAAAAATTTTCTTTTCTTTCGCATTATTAGTGTGCTGACTTCCAAAATAGTCTTTATGCTGTTTCCTAACAATATAATATTAATTCATTTGAAGTTCTTAATAACTTACAATTAAAGAAGTATATGGCCCGGTACCAAAATTATTTATTTTAAAATATGCATGTCTACTTAATATTTTATGTAGCTTTTTTGTATCTCAACATAATAAAAAAAATAGGTGCGTGTACTTATGTATGCGCGTGAGAAGTTATACTTCTTTGGCATCATTAAATAATAATTAATTTTAATTTATCTCAATAAATAATACACACGGATAGTTAAACTCAATTATATTAGAGCACTTGCAAAAGAATGTAAGCACAATTAGCACTTGATTTATAGTACTTTGTGCGCTTCCGGTACCGATTAGGTACAATCCGGTACGAACGTAGATGCATGCCGTCGCTGTTGCCATGGCTACTCCGGCTGTTTAGCGGGCAGCTTCAACCTGTAACTTTTGTGTTACAGTGATGCGCGCGCATCTTAAAATTTCACTCTCATAATTTTTTCATAACGCGCCTAAAGAAGTATAACTTCAAAACGTACGCATTAATAATGTAAGATACAATTTCAATGACCCTTGTCTTCCCTAAATATTTGACAAAGAAGTAGCTTTTTTACTTCAATAATCTGGTTTATTAGTATATTATGTCACAACATTAATGCCTTTTATGATGTGATACATACTCACAGACTAATAAAAATGTAGGACATTTGGACAGTAGGAATGTACATTTTGCTAATTTCAGTAAGAAGAAAATAAATTATACACACGGAGAAAACTATACGTAATGATTTATTCTTACACAAATATACAATAGCTGATAAACAAAAAACGATATAATTAAACTGTTGTATACATGACAGTTAAATCATTGTTTTGAGTGTAAAAGGCTATATGACTATATGACTATATTTTATTTTCTTTGCAAAATATCTTGCAATGGTTTATATTATATAGGCATCTGATTAAATAGTTACATACTTGCTTCAGTATTCATTTTCATTATTTTATTAAGTTACTCTGCGAAAGTCAATTGAATATTACCAAAATAAATATTTATTTGAAGTATTATGGACGTACAGAGCACGGCGGTAAATATTGTACTTCGGCAATCATCGCATTTCCAAATACAAACGAATGCTAATTTCCATTTCCATCTATTACAGTCAATCAGGCTAACTTTGGCCCAGTTTGCACATAAAAAGTTAGACCAATGTTTAAAATAATACGTTACTCAAAAAAATACACTTGTTATGGTGGCTTTATGTAGCCTATTTCCAAAAAATTTACTCATTTACCAATAATCTCTAGGAAAACAGTTTCAAAATTCCATTTAACCACTGGGCCAATGTTAGATTGTGAGTTGGGCTTGGATTGGCCCAGGTCCCAATTGTAGGTTGTTTTTGCTTATTTTATTTTATTTAAAGCATTTTGCTAACATTGGCCTGCATATTTACCATAAAAACTACAGCTTGGAGCCATAGACAATAATAATGTATACATTCGTTTTCATTTATTAGTACTAAAATGGGCAAATAAATTGTTGCCATAGGAAAATCAACACAGTTTTTATTCAATCTTATTTTTTTGGTCAACAATGCGTTTTTAACTTATTTACTGACTTACCATATAGCTAAGATAATGAAAAAAGTATCAAAATAATTAATATTTTATTTAATCCTACATATCATGGGGTTAAACTTTGAAAAATTTCCATTCCATTCCATGGCCAGGAAGTCGTCTTATATGATAAAATACCTTTCTTTCTTTGAATATTAGTGTCATTCAGCATTCGTATGATATTTGTATCATTCATTATACAAAATTGAGCCACGGCCTTTACCACGTTATAGCCAATCATGTGAAGGTCCAGTCTACCGTCATGTACTTCGTATGTCTCTATAGAAAAAAAATCTTCCTGTGCTATATCCAAACCACATTCTTCTTCATTTGTCTTCATCTCCTTCCTCTGCCCTTTCTTCACACTTATCGAATATATCTCCTCCCAATATTTTGAGAATTTTGAACTTTGGCCCGGGCTCAAGTTACCCTTATTCACCAGTAATAATTTACCTGTTCAATATTTATGGCAATATCATGGGAATTAGCTAATTAACTCTCGTAATTTTTGAAAGAAATGATAGATAGACACATATGAGACACTTTAAAATAACACTTGCCTCCTTAAGTATTCAAATGACAATACAGCAGACAACTTTTTGGCGCTTTCGTAACAAACCGCTCTATTCACACCACAGAAAAAAGCAACTGACGTCTCAACAATGGTAAATGTCAATTATTTGGCAGAATCTGAGCATTTACGAAGATATATTAGAATCGATATTTACAAATCTAGTTTGAAATACATAAAATCATAGCAAAAAAAAATCTATAATATGCATTTGAAATTTTGGGCCAATTTTATATTGAAGGCTTAAGTTACCCTGATCGACGGTATTAGATTTATGGTTTATCACAATTTGAATTCAGAAAAAGTACATAATTTATTGTTGTTTTGTTTTAATTCCCGCGTGAACTACATAGAGCTGTAAAACTACTTACTTTTTAAATATCATTTACTCCTTTCCAACATGTATAGTATACCAACGAAACTAATAAAAATATAAACAAAATGAAATACTTCTTCAACCGACCTCCAAAAAAGAGGAGTTTGTGAGTGTGAGTGAGTGAGTGTGTTTGTGAGCTTGACAATTAGTTATGCAACAAAAATTAATTTTTATCCGACGACTGACGAAACACGAAGTTTGCCGAGAGACATTAAGAAAATAGAAGCACCGTAATATAATTTCTACTACTACTATAACTTCACGCCAAATCCCTTGCGGGGTAGGCAGAGAGAACCGAGCGCCACGTGACTCGATCATTACATATCTCACTCGCTTCTTTAACATTCATTATTATCTTCTCATGCACGCTCGCCGGTTTCTAGGGCTCCTGACATCAACTTCTGATAGAACACGACCAATATGGTCTTGGCCTTTCTCGGCTATATTCTACATCCTTCTAATAATTTCTAAATATAATTATTTCTATGTTTTTAGGTTGGGGAAAAATATCAATATCACTATCAACCGTATTTATCACTAGTCTATCAATGTAATCGTCTACACTGTGTTAAATTCTTCGATATTCATTCTCATATTTGATTGCATGATCGCGAACCTTTTTCCTCTCTTCAGCCCCGATCATATTTACTTTAGAGTCAATAATTTTTTTATTGCGGTTAATTTCATATCCACGTTTCTAGCGACTACATATCTTTTCAGTTGAGACTATATATTTTCAATTGCAACACAGTGTGCCCATGTTCGGCAAGTACCTTGTCCACGGAAAAGTATGTAAACCTCTCCTTGTGACTGATATTGTATATCTGGGGTTTCGTAAATTTTGGATCAACTGGAATTTCGTATAGGGTGCGTTGTCGATAACCAGAACAGAACCACTAGGTATATTTGGGATTAATTGATTAACCAGCCATTTCTCATAGTTATCCGTATGCCTTCCTATACATTTCCTTATGATAATCGCATGTAGTGCCCGTGGATTTATACGTTAAAAAGGCTCCAGGTACAAAGCCTTTTTCGTTTCCTACATGAACAATTATCAAAAATTGACCTTTTGAAATCGGCTTTTTCACTCTTTTTTGCTTATCATCACTCCAAGTTTTTCCTTTAGTGTGGGATGTATATATGTAGAACTCATCCATATAGATTATATTTTTTCCTGCTACGCGAAATTTGCGTATTTTATCTAGCTATTCAATTCGTTTGAGACTTACATCGTGCTTTTCCATAAGAAATTTTCGATTATCTTCCATTTTAGTGAACTTAAATCCCATCTCATGAAGTATTTTTCTCAACGTGTCTTCGGACCTATTATAATTAATAGCCTCAAATAATTGAGTTTTTAATGATTTTATTGTTGGCAGGTCATTAAAACGCAAGTGAAAATCGTATACCATTCTTCGAACAACATCATAATTAAAATCGTTCATATCTAAACGAAATTGTATTTTTGACTTAATTGCACTGGAATGTGTTTCAGTACTGACTTCGTTTAATATATCGTTCAACTTCTCCTTAAAATTCCAGTGGCATTTGCAACTCTTTCTTGAACCTTCATAAAATAATTACTTACATTGTCATCCTCCTTTTTTAGGGTTCCGTACCCAAAGGGTAAAACGGAACCCTATTACTGAGGCTCCGCTGTCCGTCCGTCCGTCCGTCTGTCACCAGGCTGTATCTCATGAACCGTGATAGTTAGACAGTTGAAATTTTCACAAATGATGTATTTCTGTTGCCGCTATAACAACAAATACTAAAAAATAGAATAAAATAAATATTTAAGGGGGCTCCCATACAACAAACGTGATTTTTTTGCCGTATTTATAGATAATGGTACGGAACCCTTCGTGCGCGAGTCCGACTCGCACTTGGCCGATTTTTTTAATCTGTCGGCTTCAGTTACAATATATTTATAAACATTGTAGATAATTTTGCGTGACTGGCCTCGTAATGGTCTCCTTTTTTTTCCTATTGATGCCATCGTTCAACTTTAAGTGATTTAAAGTTTCGGGTTTTACAACTCTACATAATATTTTATGAACTGGACAAGACAGCACTCTATTGCATTTGAACTACGACTAGCAAACATCATATATGTAGTGTGCGAAAGAGATAGCGCTCTACGAAGCCAAAATTAGCCAATTGTCTATTTCCAAAGTTCAAAGTGGAATATTTACCGCTGGGCACTGTAACTGTAACGGCATAATAATATTATGAACGTAATAACACCATTACTAGTGCGGAGCAATAGACATGATGATATTTTTGTGACTGTATGAACATGAATGGATTATTTGAAGTCGACCTATATCAAGAGAATGTATATGAAGAAAGTAAAATGTACAGAGTATTGACATTATAGATCAGAAAATTATATTTAATCAATCTTAGTTATAAAATTCTGATCTTGTCGGTATTGGTATTCGTTTTTATTAAAAATACCTTTTTCTCCATTTATAGCCTCAAGCTCCCGCATTCCTCTGGCTTGCGTATCACGGCTGTTTTGATTTTTCATATAAATAGACAGCCGATTCATAGCATCCACAAATTCATCAATGGGACCTATAATAAGATTTTATTAGTATTATTTATAATACCCCAATCCACATTAAGATATTATATCATAAGTACCATGTACCAATACATACCTGTTCCGAAACTGCCACCATCTAAATAATTCAGGAATTGATAGAATCTTAGTGCTTCATCTGATTCTATTTCATCCATAACAGGGCGCTGGAATGATCGAATCAGTGTAGTGTTAAAAATTAATAGCTACAAAAATATCAACCACTAATCACGGGTCTTAACAAAAAAAACATGGGTCTAAAAAATTCGATAGTCTGTAATTGTTGCATACATTAATGGCGAAAGCTAGCCCTGAGCACGCATACTAACTAGTACAATCACATTTCAATAGATGTACCGCACATCATAGCAGCTCGATTGGGGAAGTATTTGTCAAGTAGTAATCATCTGCATTACAGAAAATATTTTGAAAGGTTGTTGCGTTCCTGCGAGCGTGTTACCGCTATGGTAAACTACTCACCTATCTACCACCTTCCATCAGGTGGGATGTACGCTTGTATGCCTCCCGTTAGACGTGTGTAGTATTTAAATACCTTAATTAGGCATGATATTCTTTAGGGGTTTTTTACAGCGTAGTGCTTTAGATTATTACTACATCGCACTAAATAGCCCTCTGGTGTTACAGGCATCCATATACAACTATAACTGCAGACCATGAGGAGAGTCGAACTCTCTTTTGACACTTTAGTGGAATATATAAAGGCAATTAAAACTAATCGCACATTTGATGTGAGTTACATGTAAAGTTCCAGTTGTGATTGTAACCCATGTAGTGCCCAGGTGCAATCAAAATTTTAGCGTCCTCTAGTACAGTGCGACTGTAAAATGTGTGCGAAAATAAAATACATTTTCAAAGTAATATATTTTCGCTAATAATCTACCCGTAACTCGTAGTATACTCTTAATTTTTTCCTATTCATTATTCGAATTCGAAAGTCGAGAAGGCATCTAGAATAATCATATGGAGGTAACGGGCGAATTTGCTTAGATATTTTATGGTAAATAGTAATAAGATCAGAGAAGAATGATTCCGAAATACAACACAAAAATTGATAAAAAATTATATATAAAAATAATTAAGAACCGTGTCCCGCAGTATATAAAAATAGTTTTTACAACGTGCAATAAGTACAACGTAATTCCCTGTTCTTGTTCTTATCATAATGAGAGAGAGGTTATACGATAAGACTATAGGAAAAATATTTACTCAATCCTAAATGTTGCATTTTCATAAACAAAATTTACGGCACTATAATAAATAGGTAACATAAAACTTTACAGAATGTTCATGTACCATTTCGGTTCAAAGAAAAGTAATTATCAAATAATATATTTTCTAGATAACCTTTTCAGGCCAAGACTTACCTACCATGATCAAATTGTTCGTGTTCTATCAGAAGGTAATGTCAGGAGCTCTAGAAACTGGCGAGCGTGCATGAAAAGAGCAATGAATGTTAAAGAAGCGAGTGAGGTATGTAAGGATCGAGTCACGTGGCGCTCGGTTCTCTCTGCCTACCCCGTAAGGGATTTGGCGTGAAGTTATAGATAGATATTTAGATAAACATAATATATATATATATATATATATTATGTATTTGAGAAGGACCTGAACGATAACGACACTAGGAATCCTAGTGTGGGGTTCAAGGTCCAAATACCGTTTTTTAGATTACCTTCTTGGAATATAATAAACTTAGGTTAAACTTATTAAAATTAGACAGTTGTAATTTCACTCACAAATTTTCCACTCCATGCTCCTAAGTCGGAATAAAGAGAATTTACTCTACTTGGCATCCAATCAAGTGAAGAACGAGCAATTAATACCGGATGCTGAAATAGATAAAAATTTAAACATGACATAAATAGAAATCTTTTTAATTCTACTGTGCTTCCCGTTTTTTTTTTATAATTCAAGTACTTACCAGAGATGGTAATTTAGAGTAAACATTATCAAACCAAATAAGATTGAATAAAATAATATACAGTATATTTATAGCCCGGAACATTTTACTAACAACTGAAAAATATGTGCAGATTTTACTAATGAATACAATAATTTAAAGTTACGATAAGCGGCACCAAAGATAAGGATTGTTATATTCCAATTAGAGTTTTATGATTGAACCATTTTCCTTTTACGTGTATAGGTACTATGGAAATATTAATAATATAAAGTGATCAAGTAAGAGTCGAACTCCACGCATTGAATGTTCTCTATATATTACTTCAGCCTACTTCAGGACTGATAATAGCATAAATATTTATGTCCTAGTTTTTTCCTTCTTCAGATATTTGTTATTAAGTGTATACCTACATATATACGTTTCTATCTGCCTTCCCCGCTAGAGCCCTGTCATCAAGTTATATATAGATACATACTCCTACATATAAATTTATTTCGTATATCTCGTAAAACGACTCAAACATCTATGATATTTTTTTTTAATGAGATAAGGTTTTGCTGTTTAAATTATGTGTTTCTAGGAAATGGGTTTTTATACATACCCCATTTCCTAACCCATTAGAATTGGCGCAGTCCGCTATCTAAGCCTAAGAGTTTGGCGCAGATTCAGATTTTTACATGGAGCGACTGCCATCAGTCCTCTACAAGCCAGAGGAAAAAACAGATCTATCTTAGGTGAGATCGCTTTAATCACTTAGGATAAGTTCTTGAACGTGCGGATGTCCTTACTATGTTTTCCTTCACCGCTGAGTAATTACATATAAATCCGAAAATACGAACTTAGTGGCACAGTGGACCTGGTCGACCTGGTGAATCCTGATCGGATAACAGAGCGGTTCTTTGTCCACTGAGCTATTTGAGCTTAAGAAAATCCCTATTTTATTAAAAAAAAAAATTATGTAAAGCGTTGAACTGAAAGCTCTTACATTTAGCAATTTCTATTCTCAATTGCGGATCGTGTAAAACACTGATACTTGCTTTATGGTTTAATAATTACTTACGGACTTGTTCTTGGCGACAAACTTTCGTGATTGTAGAAGACACACTGTACATACCAGTCTGTCTTATACAATCACAAAAGATGTAGTATATCTCATTTCAAAGCCTACTGGCTCTTTTTTGCCATATTTCTTTTTGTTACTTTCGACGAGCAATTCTTGTTTGTTTTATATATAAACTGGCTGCAGCTCGTGACTTCGTCCGCGCGTATCACGAGGGAACCGCTCTTTCTATTATCGAGTCGTATCGTGATATTGAAAACCCTATAATCTTCCTCAAGAATTGGGCTATCAAATGCAAAAATATTCGTTTGAAGACGCTAATCTCTAGAACTACGGCTAGAGATTAGCATCTTCAAACAAACATACTATTCCGCTTTATATATAAATTGCTTGTATCTTCGAAACGGTTTTAGCGATTTGGATCAAATTTTGTTTACAGATAAAATTTTTGTTTCCTAAATCTTTCGTGATAAAACGCGATTTTATACAAAAAGTAGTTGTTAGAGTATTGTTCTCACTTTAGAAGCGGCATCTGTATTCTACCTTGGACCTTGTGACTTAGTTCAGAGACGATCTGGGAGAAGTGTTAGCGAAGCAAAGCTTATATACGGTATTGAGATTATTACGTACATGTTGATGAGTCTAAAAACAGAAGTTGCTTCTATTTAATTTGGTTTTTCTAATTACGTGCACAAACATGTAAACATATTACGACTTATGACAGTTCGGTCAATAATGGATATTAACCTTTAACCACTGACATACGTCTTATGGACGTAGGAACGCACTTAAAACAATAATATCTTTTTGCCTCGTACGCGCACAAACTAGTCCTTTCGTGTACCTTCCTAGGATCCAGTGACGCGCGCGCAGCGAGAGTGAGCCATCGTGCGGCTTGCCTCTAATAGGTAAATACAATATACACTTCAAAACGTCTGTAAGACGTAGCGTCAGTGTGAATGTAAGTTTTTTTATATCGATCTTATTATTGTTTTGAGTCAAGATGGCTTCTAACAAATCCCTTCGAATGCTGAATGTCTGATTTCAAATAACAGGCTCGAATCAATGTAGACAGTCGACTTTTGAGAGTTTTGTAACAGAAAACCATACTTTTTCGGAGTCTGAAGATTCTTCCGCCGATGAAAATGAACTCGTCATTGGATGATGACGACGATTTTCCTTTAGAAGAA
Organism: Pyralis farinalis; assembly: GCA_947507595.1. Taxonomy (NCBI): domain Eukaryota; kingdom Metazoa; phylum Arthropoda; class Insecta; order Lepidoptera; family Pyralidae; genus Pyralis; species Pyralis farinalis. The sequence continues at coordinate 34,248,838 of OX382265.1, forward strand.
ACTCCGTGAGAAGCAGGGATAGAAAAAACCGTTCCTGAGTCAGACGCTGAAGAACCTTCGAAATTACAGGGATCCATAAGAAGAGAAGATATTATTATGGGAAACGAAGATGTACGAGTATGAAGTGGCAGTAATATCCCGTACAATAAAATTAGTATAATAATTATAAGTTTTGTGGTTATCTTAGTCAATGGACATTCAGCAGTGGATGTCTTTCGGCTGATGTGATGATGATGATTTAGTGTTGTCCTCTAATTCTATTTTACTAAATATAAATGCACAGGCATCATAGAATAATGAAATGCTATATATAAACTGTTAAAGTCAATTAAAATAAACCCTCTTTTTTATTACTGGCAATCAAGATATAGTCAGTAATGAAAATGATAAATATAACTTCGACTTCTTCTCTTCCTGCATTTTTGACGAGTGTCAAATTCGAATTCGTATTTACTCGAAATTTTTATGATTCAGCATAAAACTAGTTTTATGTGACAATTTTTATAGTATATTTTCATATAAGTGCTAGTGAACTTATACAGTAAGAAATGTACCGTTTTACGGTTAGTTCCTAGTATATCCAGAATTAAATATTTTAATGGTTTTAAAATTACTGAAGACTGGGCTGTATCGGCTTGATCGGCTTTGCCTTTCCCTGCGGTGATAAAAGTACCAAAATTTCGATAGTATTTTGTAACATAAGTGCTAGTGAAATTATACAGTAATGAAAAAACTCAAATATAACACGCTTATGCACTTTTTGGAAGACGTGAATAAGTTCATCAAGAAAACCTTGTAAAAATCACTATCGTTTTACGGGTGGTATTTAAATTGGATTGATTGAGTCGGGATACCCTTCCCAAGTATTTTTTCAGCACAGTTCCTGAAGCTGGAACATAGAATTAAGATTTTCAAATGGTTACTGGTGACTTGGCTGTATTATGGTACTGATGACTTGGCTGTATGGGCTAAATCCCTTTGCCTTTCCCCTCGGGGATAAAAAAAACCAAAATAAAAGTACCAAAAAAAAAAGATAGAACTTCGCGGACTTCTTCCCGCGCTTTTGACGAGTGACATTGTTGTTTTACTTGAGACTTTTACAATTCAGTATAAAATTAGTTTTGTGTGACAATTTCGATAGTATTTTGTAACATAAGTGCTAGAGAAATTATACAGTAATGAAAAAACTCAAATATAACACGTTTATGCACTTTTTGGAAGACATGAATAAGTTCATCAAGAAAACCATGTAAAAATCACTATCGTTTTACGGGTGGCATTTAAATTGGGTTGATTGGGTCTGGGTGCCCTTACCAAGTATTTTTTCATCACAGTTCCTGAACCTGGAACATAGTATTAAGATTTTCAAATGGTTCTAAACTTATGACTTGGCTGTATGGGCTAGATCCCTTTGCCTTTCCCCTCGGGCATAAAAGAACTTCGACTTCTTCCCGCGCTTTTGACGAGTGACATTGTTCTTATACTTGAAATTTTTACAATTCAGTGTAAAATTAGTTTTATGTGACAATTTCGATAGTGTTTTGTAACATAAGTGCTAGTGCAATTATACAATATTGAAAAAACTCAAATATAACACGTTTATGTACTTTTTGGAAGACGTGAATAAGTTCATAAAGAAAAACTTGTAAAATTCCTATCGTTTTACGGGTGGTATTTAAACTGGGTTGATTGGGTCGAAGTACCCTTCCCAAGTATTTTTTGACCACAGTTCCTGAAGCTGGAACATAGAATTAAGATTTTCAAATGGTTCTAAAATGATGACTTGGCTGTATGGGCTAGATCCCTTTGCCTTTCCCCTCGGGGTTAAAAAGAACCAAAAAAAGAAGATAAAACTTCGCGCCTTTTTTTCTGCCAAACATATTTCTCTGCTTACCTTACATTATATCTTGTTAGTCTTGTGGACAAATAAACTAAAACATTGCAACTTGTTTATGTATCAAAATTAGGATATAATTTTAGAATCTGGTTTTTTTTCTCTTTCTTTAGTGCTCTTGAACACGTAATTATACTGTGTTTTACAAAATTCTAACTTTCATAAAATCAAAATGCATGTTCGTGTGAGGCTTTTTGGTAAACCAGATACTATCGTAGTTGTTGAGTCTAAGTTAACAAAGATTGACCAATTTCGGAAAATCGTTAAAGATAAATTTGGCGTAGAACCAAAGTTGCAGCGACTGTTTTATGGAGGGAAACTGGTAAGTTATATTTATAATTGTTATTGTTTCAAAGTCCTAAGTGTACCATTACCTGTCACATAAAATTTGTCTAAAGGTGTACTTTTATATTCCAAGAAATCCATTGATTATATGTATGCCTTTTTAAAAAATATTATAATGTCGATATTTAATATTGTACAGTGTTTCACGGGCTGCACAGATAGTGCCTATGATTTGTGTATGCTACTTCAGTGTATCCCATAGATTCGACCAATACGGACTCGACCAATATCTTCGTATGATATAATAACATACGTATGGTTGGCAGGCCATGAGTTTCTTATTATCGGGCCCAGTGGTTTAGTGGCCAGCAATGGCTACAATTTACTTATTAAAATTGCACTATGACGCAACAAGATTGTATTTAATAGCACAGATGTGTAAAGTGCGACAGTACTGAATCTCAGATCCCATGATCACTTCTCTCAACTCATTGACTTAGTGATTGAGAGAGACAATAAGTTGTCAGGGTTCAATCGCTCAATCGTCGGTACTCAACTCGGTCTTGTGTTGTGTCGATGACGATCGCGCGGCGCAGCACGCTGCTTCATAAATGAACTTTTACTACTTACCTACTTTTCTTAGGTATTGCGCTGTGTGTTAACACATTTTGTAAAAGTGTACTATACATTCACAAATGTACAATTGTGTGGCGCAGTGCTGCCTTACACATGTCTACATTTTACTTTTAAGAGTCAGATTCCAGCATAAGACAAATAATTTTGTGTATATGTGTCTCTTTTTATCGTAGGTGTTGTTTATGTATTATATGGATGTATAGGCATTAAAATAACAGATGAGACAGAAAAGTAATGGACTGTCTATATCTTCATCCCAAAAACAAAGTGTGTAGTTTTTATTAAAAAGATTAAAATTCAGTTAATGATAACTACATCTAAAATCTTTAAATCTACAGTGAGTATGGTGAGATTTTTGTTTGTTCATTCATGGTTGTCTCATAAAAAATAAAAGTGAACAAAAGTCTTTTGAGGACCACAGTTCAAACCTAACTTAGCAAGGATTTATTTCAAAATTACATATTACAGCCCTATCTTAGTCATTCATTCTGTGAACTATTGATTTATTTTATCTATCTATTTATAACTTTACACCAAATCACTTGTGGAGCCACACACCTTACTCTCTCCTTTAACATTCATGTCTTGTCTTATGCTCCTGACAACGTCTTCCGATGAAACACTATCAGTTTGGTCATGGTAAGTAAGTCTTGGCCTTCCTCTGCTCCTACATCCTTCTACATTTGCATTGTAATTCTGTCGTCCTGTATTCTATATGTCCAAACCAATCGAGCATGCATCTTTTTATTTTAACACCAACACTCTCTTTCAGATCAACTCTATTTCTAACAGCATTCATACATTCATACATACCTTATAACTGAATAATTATTTTCTTTTTCTGAATATTTATTTAGTTTTTCTTGTGACTTGTCTGACTTGACTAGTCTAAATGTCGCCATAATCTAAACTGCCATCTGCAACTTTTCCCCTTCATTTCCCTGCCAACATGTGTCCACTAATGTAATCTATTTGTGTAGTTATGAGAGCTATTATGTAGTGCCTGCACTACTCGGTGCTGTGTTGGTGTCACACAACACACAAATTATGAATATGGAACGTTGGAAAAAGTTATGCAAGGATTTTACAAATCTGCAAATGATGAGTCTTCTGTATTAACTCATAATCAAATAAATTCCTCATTCACAAGTTATAGGTTAGTCCTCCCTCTCATTAATGAAGTGATAAACCTTTTATTAATCAATTTATAGAAACTTCTATATTAAAATAGAACCAGGTTTTGACTAAGTAACATATAGGCGAGTGGTTAGATGTTCAATAAATGAATAGTAAAAAGAGCTCAATGGTGTCTTTGCCTGTGTCATTCCAACCAAACATTCAGTTTAATCAACGTCAACCACAGCAGTTATTGTTTATACATTTATGTGTTTATCTATCTCAAACTTCTCCCTGCTTTGAAGGACACATTAAGCCATCTGTCCTGGCTGTTGTGGATAGATGAGACAGTGACCAGTAAGAACCCGTTATATACGTTTTCCCATATATTTCGCGGTCATATATGACCACCCGGGTTTCGAAGGGTTAAGCTTAGTCAGTGGTCTTTGGGTGGCTTGAAAACTCTGACCTGCACCAGATCCGCAGTTGAGCGGAGTGGTGGAGTAAGCCTTATAGCACCCCTTTGGTTAAAGAAGGTTGACCTTTATTTGGTTGGCATAGTTGGTGGAGTAACACTCCACAAGAAAAACAGACATATATTTGTGTGCATGAACATGTCTACATGTTTTCTATGTATTGTATTTATTTATCTCTATATATTCACACCAAGGCACTTATGGAGTAGGAGATATGTGTGTATCTGATTATTTAAGTATCTATCTGAAAAAATAGATATGTTTATCCATCATCTCATATTTATAATACAAACTTTGCTTGGTTTGGTACTATATCTATATATATGGTGTATATCATTTATTTATTTAGAAACTTTTATTGAATTTGTTCAACGAATTTTACATATAAATATGATTATATTGCAATGAAGTTTTGCATGGAGACTCTTCAGTTTCCATCAGCATGTAGATATTGATTAGATTTAGATTCTAGGTCAACGGAAAGTAGGTTTGAATCTCTTGCAAGTGTGAAAATATTCATCATAAACAGTTGTATCTTTTGATTGCATTGACTTAAGTATACTTGAGTTATATAAGTTATAAAGACTTAAGCTTATATAAGTTTGATTTTTCATTGCTCGAAGGGATAGGCAGGCTTGAGTATTAATTTTTGACATTAATTTAAACTAGATACCTCCACACGTTCCTGAGAAAAGGCACAATGAAATGATTCTACTAGGGATCTATTTTTTCTTTTTAGGAACAGAATCCTATATTTTAAGCCTTCGCTCCAATCATAGATAAATAATTATCAATTTTTGTAACTTGTATTAGCCATATTATTGTATAGCTACTTTATGTGTGACTAATGATGCATTTCAAATTGTTATAAGACTGCATATGAGCATCATCATGTGCTTAATCATACCATTATGTACTGCCATTCAGAAACATTAACTTTATATAACCTCAAATGGTGGTAACATGGTGTCCTCAACTCATAATCAAATATTAAGCAGCTATTCCCCTTTTTTTCAAGGCAGAGTTAGTTAGTTATAATGTATTGAGCAGCTGGTATTTAAAATTTCAAAATTCTTTGTTTTTTACTATTGTAATGACTCATGTTCCTTGTAATGTTTCATAATAAATAATACTATTTGCGTCTTTATTTCACATTAGAAAAAATATTTAATGCAATAGAGCAGATATTGTTATCTATCTATAACTTCACGCCAAATCCCTTGCGGGGTAGGCAGAGAGATCCGAGCGCCACGTGACTCGATCCTTACATATCTCACTTGCTTCTTTAACATTCATTGCTCTTCTCATGCACGCTCGCCGGTTTCTAGGGCTCCTGACATCACCTTCTGATAGAACATGACCAATTTGGTCATGGTAGGTAAGTCTTGGCATTCCCCGGCTCCTACATCCTTCCACTTTTGCATTGTATATCTGCTTCGTCATTCTTTCATCTTGCATTCTTTCTACATGTCCGAACCATCGGAGCATGCCTCTTCTTATTTTAACACCGACGCTCTCTTTCAGACCAACTCTGTTTCTAACATCATCATTGCAAATACGGTCTACAAGCCTTATGCCACAAATTTTACGCAGCGCTCGCATTTCGACCGCGTTTATTCTACTTTCATGCTCTTTCTGCCATACCCAACTCTCGCTTCCATAAGTTAGCGTTGGGACCAACACTGCATTGTGTATAGCGAGTTGTGCCTTCTGGCTCAGGATTTTACTGCCTAGAAGTTTTCCCATATTGCTCTATTCACACTATTCCCAGCACTCATTCGTCTTTCCACATCTGCGGTGTATTTTCCATCCCTGCTGAAAGCGGATCCAAGATATACAAACTCATCCACTTCCAACACTTCATCATCAATTGTAATCCTTACTTCTGTTCTTAATTAGTTCTGGATTCTTCTCTTTCAAATACCATTATCTTTGTTTTCTTTGCATTCAGATACTGTTATATGCCTATATATTCTCATGATTTTATTTTTGGTTATAAAACCATACACAGATGAGTGATGCACTTACTCAGTGTTAAGTCTGGTGACAGTATGGACATATAGGAATAATGAAAGTTGCTATTAAATCTTGTTAATGTAAATACTAATACAGACTCCACTTCACAATGTTATTTATTAGTTATTTTTACTGACTAATAAGTAATAAATAATAATTTATTACTTACTACTATCAGTGACTTCTAAAGGCAGTACCTTGATAATACCGTGAAGACAAAACTGGCCTGTAAAAATAAGTAATAAGTAACAGAGAAGTTGAATCTGTACTAGTGTTTACTTTAACAAGATGTCTTCAAAATTCCACCAAGTGCCAACAATCAACAATATCAACATGCTATTAAATACAAATGTTTTAATTTATGGCCATGTCATGTCCATCATGTAATACAACATTAAATAAACTACCAGAAGGAAGTTTGATTGATAATAATTGTGTCCCTTCATAAGTAAACTGGACTATTAAATATAAATAAGTATTATGTAGTTACTTGTGTTATTGTTGTATTTGGCAATATTCTCGCAAACAGTATCAATAATTGTTTGCTTTCTATACTTCTTTAATACATAAAATATTAGGGTGATGTGAGTATATTTCTAATAACAAAGACTCTTAGCCAGAATGTATGGCATGAGGTTCTTCAAAAAGGATGTAAAGCGGTTTATAATGATGGCATCACACATGTTGTCCCCGTTATTGCAAGTGTCCACATCCACAGTATGCATGTCTGTCACTTTAGTAGTTAACAAAAAAAACAATGTTTGTAACTACTTTCTTATATAAAAGCGTGTATACCATGACACTTAGATTCTATAACAATTAGATTTATTACTTGTTCTATATATTCAAGAGAAAAGTATGTAAAAGTATGTATTTGAATTGTTTATTTGCAAACAATATTACAATTTGTCAATGAATTCCTAAGTTATGACATTATATTAAAATAGAATTAAACAATTTTTAACGGAAATATCGCGTATTTTATTTATTTTGTTGAACCTGACGTTTTGAATGCTATGCAGCGTCCGTGGTCGCAGGAAGACTAAGGTGATATTTGTCTTACATTGGTTATTCAATTATTACATCTACCGACATGGATGAATTAATTATATATGTTACGATTCACACAAAAATCGCTCACGGTGTCCGAATGTTTTTTAGTACATCTCTGGGTTTGTGACTTGATTATTTTTAGGACTGGATCCCAAGTACCACCTGGGTACTTGCCAACCATTTTTCTATATTGAAATTGGGGTGTTTTCTTATTTCAATAGCTTCGCGTAGTATTCTCGGCATGTAGCGATTCTCCTTGGTGAGGATTTGTGGTTTATCGAATCGGATGTAATGGTTTGGCTGGTCCAGTGTATGTTCACATATTGCAGAGTTTTTTTCGCGCCTATTCTTCATGTCAGCAATGTGTTCTTTCACACGAGAACCTATGCTTCTCTTTGTTTGCCCTATGTATGATAAACCACATTCGCAGTCTAATTTCAAAACGTCAGGTTCAACAAAATAAATAAAATACGCGATATTTCCGTTAAAAAATGTTTAATTCAATGTATAACAATCGCGAAAACCTAAAACAATACTATTATATTAAAATGTTTATTTATAACTTTATTATTACTTTATATTGTAAATTGACATTGTAAAATTAATCCTTTCCTTAATAAAATTGACTTTATTATTGATTGACATTATCACAATAATATTTTACCCCACAATACTTACTTATTATTTTTGAATGCTGAAATTTTATCTTTATCACCTTAATGTGATAAGTGTTAAGAATAATTCACACTGACTAATTATGATATTAGTATTGAGCTAGAGACGGCACATGAAAATCGCTGAGTAAATATGGATATTTTAGTCTCGTATTTGGATATATTAATTATCACATAAAAAATATTCTAACCTATTGATATGAGCTTGAATTTAACTGTATTCTGTAAATTACTGTTTTAATTTAATTGTGTATACTCATCGGCGCGGAAAAGTCAACTTTTTTCATTTTGTACTTATCTTATTTTTACCTATATGCTAATATATGTATATGTAAATTGGATTGTAAGAGTATATTAGAATTACACTTCAAAATACATAAAAATGGAATAACTTTTGCAACATTGTAAACATTGTTGTGAATACGAAGTATATCTAGTAGGAGTTGATAGACTAGCGTATTTACATCTACCGTCCCCTATAAAAAACCACTGCATGTTTATGCAGTGTTTTTTTAGATATATTCAAGGGATACAAATAAGTTGCATAAAGCATTACATTTATAGTGAGTTTAAAATATTTTCATCATCATTTTTTCAGTTGGAAAATGGATATACTTTCCACGATTATAACATTAAACTCAATGATGTTATCCAACTTATGATACGGGTGCAACCGGAAGAGTCTGCAGAGAAACCAGTGATAGAAGCCAGTAATGAAAATGACGACGACAACAGTAAGAAACAAGACGAAACTGCTTACACAGGTCATTATTTGTTTTGTTTATTTAGATTGGTATAATCACCATCAACATAAAAATAAATATAAAAGTCAATAAGCCGAGGCAATTTCGTCTACTTGCATCTCATAACAATACAGGTCCTATTTATAGTCACGTTCTGCAACAGTGTTCAGCTATGTGTGTGCCTCAGCACATTGGCACTGTGAATAAGAGACTGTGTGCCAGAAAAGTGACAGTTTTTGTTAGAAACATAAACATAGAAACATAATAATCACACATAGGTGAGAGCAAAAGCTTTGTTATGTGAGGAGCTATTCGTCAAAATATAGTTGCTAGTTTAATAAAGTTTGTTAATTATATATTAGGTTTCTTGAATGGTTTATACATAAAGTCTTTTATTTTGGTAGGTGTACTTTGAAGACATTTTGTGGAAAACAAGCCTTACAATATACAAACACACATTTCTAAAAACCTGCTTTCGGACAGGACTTCTTATTAATGGCAGAGATGGGTTTCAGTTCAACTATGTTGTTTTGCCCTGTGCCATATTACTATTATTAGAAACCTATGTATGCATAAGTATGTCTTTCTGTCTTGTGGATACATATAGGATCTATTTATAAAGATATCGGAATTGTCCTTTTGTTTATACTCTATTATGCGCAGGGAGAAATCCACATATTCAAGTGTAAATGTTGAGATGCCTTGGCGATTATTCTCCAAATATACGAGATATCTAAAATCTTTAAACATTAATCAATAATAACTTTCTTAAAATAAAACGTGAAATGTGCAGCATATTAAGGTTAAATACCTCTATAGTCGTATTGTATTAATCAGTTCTAGGCCTATGTTTATAACCGAGGATTCATTCATTATTGTTACCTCGATCAAAAGGAAAATTGTTATTTAATCAATGACGATTTTCAAGTAGATGTTGATTGATCATCTTACTATTTCCCATAAGTATGTACCAATTAGAGAGAATTTATGAATGTCATACATAAGTATTATTTGTTATGTTGTACAAATTATATTTTTTACACTATTGCCTATGCATATTTAAAGATTATACGCTCAATAGGTACATGATAGAGTAGTGTTAATGCCTATTAACCTGTTGGTCCTAGTTCGAATCGTGGTGTGTACGTGTACCACTAAATTCGTGTTTTGGGATTTGTGTACACATTTGTAATTGTCACTTGCTCGGCGGTGAAGGACCTCACCGCCACTCACACACACACGACCTTCGCCGCCACACAGATTAGGTCATCGTCTTTTGAAATATAATAACTTGGACTAAGTTATTATATTTCAAAAGACGATAACCTAACCTAAGAAAGATCTGGTTTTCCCTCTTATGTTGTGGAGATCTGATGGCAGGTGTTCCATGTAAAAATCAGTATCCTCGCCATTTTCTTTGGCTTAGGCAGCCAAACCCTGTCAATCCATTAGGTTTAAGATACGGGATAACGCTAGAAAGAAGAAGACACTCAATAGATGCGCATTGAAATTTCTCATAAATGCCTGTTTTTTTCATAAAATGTTTTTGTTAAGTAGCTAGTAATTATATTTTGGTTTTAATTATCCCATTCAAACTTATGTTTTTATTTGTTATTTTAATACATTCATTCAATATCACCTAACCTTTATTACTTTCGTATATCATTGTAGATGCTGAAAGTCTCCTTTATGCCATTGGAGACTTAGTTGACATGAGGGATATGGAGCAGGGTGCTTGGTTTGAAGGAAAAATTGTTCGAATAGTTCATGATATAAATACATCAAACAATGACAACACTGTTAATAATTTAAATGAAGGAAACACCAGTATTAACACGAGCGATTTACAGCCAAACGATAAAATCAGTGACGAGAACAAGCCCCCTAGTGAGTTTTCAAATGAAGATAGTCCAACAACACAAAAAAAGAAAGGAATAGCTAAATATTTAGTTAAATCTTCTAAGAGCACAAATAAGAAGCATACTGATTGCAGCAGTAAACAATCATGTAGAACAACAGACAATAATTTATTATACAAGGTGCAGTTAGATTCAAATTCAGAGTAAGTTGAATTTTTACTGTAGCCTTAACTATAGTTTTATTGGTTTTTGTTCACTTGTCCATCGGTGTAAGTCTATTGTTTGAATTTTTTTATGCTACTTCTCGTCTATCTGATATGTATGTTTGCTATTTTATTTTAATTTCATATTCGCCACTGTAACTACACAATGTTTTATTAATATTGCACATATTTTATTGCAGGGACAGTGATACATATTATTACAGCAAGTTAAAAGATGTAAGGCCTCGAGCACGGAACATAGTAGATATAACGAATTTAAAAGTAGGAGATAAAGTTATGATAAATCATAACACAGAAGATGTTTCAGAAAAGGGTTATTGGTGAGGATTATACATGTTTTTATTTATTTATTTTACACATCTCGCTGTGCTCATTCTACTCTCGGTATTTGGGTTTCCCTACATTCGAAGGAGCTTACTTACACTGCTCCATTGCGGATTGGATAGGAACAAGTTGCAGGCAACTAACTTGGCTTGGCTGTCATCTAATGAATAATATCCATCTATGGAGAGGCAATGATAGACGTAGCGGGGACAATTATATAAGAACGCCATCAAGCTTTTCAATTTATTCTAATATGAGTAAACTATATAGGTATTAGTCTATATAATGGTTACAGGTATGACTTCAAAGTGCACGAAATACGGAAACAGCAAAGAACTAATGAATTAATTGGAACACTTTATCTTGGTCCTGAAGCTGTACCTCAAAACGACACCAAAGTAAGGCTGCATGACAAAATATTTGCCATAGAACAAGTAGTGCCGCTAACAGAAAGAACTGAAGAATACAAACGGATGATGGTTACACAACCTGACAAAAGTAAGATAATTTTTATTGTTATACATCCTTTACTCGGGTCATAAACTTAGTCGAAAAAGATCATCTAAACGCGTGTCTGATAATGTATTATGTATATATATTTTTTTACATGAATAATAAATAGTCAAATTTCGTTTCAAATATTTCTTTAAACTTTACAAATTGAATCTTTCAGAAATAAAAAATATTTTATAATGAATATCCTATAGAATACTTGAGGAATAAACAAAAAATTAAAATTTTTATTTCCTGGCGTTTCATAATCTCTGCCTACCCTAATGGGAGACAGGCGTGATGATATGTATGTATGTAATTTGAATTGAGCAATGTTTTGAGGGGGATGGCAACGTTCATATTCATTTTCCATTCTTTGATGAGGATACTTGCATGTACCCTGGTCAATCAATTTAATCTGACCTCTTCTAGCTATGTATGTGCTTAGAAATAGTCTTATTGATTTCAAACAACTGAAACTGACATCATTAGCGTTAATTCCAATAAAGAAGAACAAATATATATATTTTTTTATACAACGTCGGGAGGCATACAAGCATACGGTCCACCTGATGAAAAGCAGTTACCGTAGCCTATTAACGTTTGTAACATATATCACTCTCGCGATGCCTCCTCTGCTGCTTACTCGGCAACTCCTTAAGAGCTTACTGGTGGCCTCACTCACACGCAGGAACACAACAACCCTCTAGGGAGTTGTTATTTGGCTGCGGTTTTCTGTGAGGTGGAGGTACTTCCCCAGGCGGGCTGCTTTGATGCGCCCTACCTCTCTTATTATTTAATATGTGAATCGGCGTTACAATTTCCTCGTTTGAAAGTGTTTGTAAGTAATATTTATGTTTGAAACTATGTTTTATTTCAGGAGCGTTACCACTGGAGTGCCTGACCTGCCGTGACGACGATAACGCACTGTGTAGGGATTGTGGTTGCTATGAGTGTCTAGGAAAGGAGGCCCCGGAAAAAGTAAGTCAAAGTATACTAAGTTAAGCGCTCCTAATATAAGGTCTACTGGGTATGTCATGCATACTAAATTTGAGGTATTTTTTTATACCACTAAGGTGAAATACAAGCGTACGACCTGCCTGATGGTAAGCAGTTACCGTAGCCTACGTACATTTGCAACACCAGCGGTGTCACTCTTGCGTTGCCGACACTGTAAAAGTATCTTCACGCTTTTCTTGAAGAACCCCATGCTGTAGTCTCTTGGGAAAACTTCGGCTGGGAGTTCATTCCACAATTTGAGAGTTCTCGGAAAAAAGCTTCGCTGGAATCGTAGAGTACGGCGAACACAACCCGTTGTATAATCGGTAGAACAAAATCTTACCTTAAACTTAATTGCTCAATACCGTATGTAACCTCAGGATTCTTACAGCTCGTCTCTGAACCGAATCACAAGGTTATCCTAGCTGGTACTACTGGTCACGAGGCCCCCTCCAAAGGGCTCTAATAACTCCAAAGCGCATCTTTCCAAATAGCTGAACCTTTTATGAAATGTACCTTTTGTGTATTATGATTTTAATGAAGCGTTTATGTACGAGTATATTGAAGTTGTTTCAAGCATGGTGTTAATTGTATTACATCTTTACCGTTGGCTAGTTTCCTAATCCATTACGATTGGTGGGGTCCGCTACCTAAGCCTGAAAATTTGGCTAAGATACTGATTTTGCCATGAAGCGTTTGCCGTCAGATCTCCACAACCCAGAGGGAAAACCAGACCTTTCATAGGTTAGGTCACACGACAAGTCTATCGAAATATAATTTCTTGGACGTGCGGGTTTCCTCATGAAATTTTTCATAATCGCCCTACTAGTGATAATTAGAAATATGTGAATTTAGTGGTGCATGCAGGATACGAACCGGGGATCTGTTGCTCAATAGGCCGGTTTCTTATCCACTGGGCTATAATCGCTCAATCAGGAAGCAAATAAGTACGGGCCTGGCCCGATGTGAATCAGTTACAGTGTATAATAACTTGCAATACAAGGAATATCGCTTCCGCGTTGCCACTCCCGTTGTCCACATTAGTTTACTCACTCATTCACAGAACTATAACAATCCCCTGCAAACGGATGTGGTACTTCCTTAGTCGTGTTGATTTTAAGGGGGCGCCGAGCTTTTGAAGCGTACCGAGTTTAGGTATTTTATGCGCTTCGTCTATGTGTGCGTGCGGCACAGCGGCAAGGCGAGCGGCGACAGCCGCCGCCGCTGTACCTACCAACAAGCTACGGTTTCACCAATATTTACAAAATAAAACAATGGAACCGGTTTTAAATACTTTTATTAAAATATTCATACTTATATATCTTTTTCAATATTCCAAGTTCAGTCAGTAAATTGTAAGTGTGGAATTATTTTAAATTTGTATTATGTATATAATAATCTATTATATAAAATATGGTGACTTAAAAATAAAAAAGTATAAACCATACAACTAATGACGAGAATGTTATAAATAAACAAATGTAGGTACATATTATTTTATTTATAATTTACTGTCTGTACGTGTAGGTCAATGAAAAATAAATTCTTAGGTATTTGTTATCGAATAAGACTTACGTTTTATGATAATATAAGAACAATAAAAAAAAATGATGTCAAATAACAGAACAACAATACAGGGTAAAGGTACCGGTACGTGTCGACCAGTCGACCTTTTATTTTCAAATAGTTTCAAATTATGTTTACTTCGAATAGATTTAATATTATACTTTTTGAATGCTAAGCAAAACTCTGTCAGGATAAATAATCATAAATTTTAAAGAAATTTTCAGTACTTTGTAACATAGGTTACCTAACTTCTTTAAAATTTAATCTTATCCTCACTTATGATTGATATGATTTATAGAGTGAATATCCTATTCACTTTATAAATCATACAAATTTTAAATATCTTATATATGAATTGGATAACTAAAGATTTAGTAATAATTATATAGCAAGGGATCAAATTAATGTTATTATTTCGCTATTGCCTCGGCGCCACTGTAAGGATGAATCATATACAGGTCAGGCAGGCATTCCTACTAAAGGAAACTACTTGAGATGTAATTAGAAATATGGGGGACTTATGTAAACTGTTAATTTTGCTCTCGTTACAGATAGTATTGTGCGATGAATGTAATCACGGTTACCATATGGATTGCCTGAAGCCACCTTTGAAAGAACTACCCGAGGAGGATTGGTATTGTCCTTCATGTAAGCGTGACACCAAGGAAGTTATCGCACCGGGAGCCGCTAAGCAAACCAAGAAAACCAACACGTCCAAAAAAGATTGGGGGAGAGGAATGGCTTGCGTTGGTAAGGAACTATTTAGCAAAGGCTTGTTCTGTTTTGTGGAAAGACAGAAAGTTGGGAAAACTTCTTGCAGTAAAAACTGGAGCTAGACAATGATTGCATATGGAAACGAGAGCTTGGCTATGACAGAGCATGAATTTTGAATAATTCCGATCATGCTTATTCCAATTACAGGAGAATTTTAGTAAACCAGAAATGTCAAGACTCCGTGACATGATGGAATTGGTCTTGTTTTATAAGAAGTTAGAGTCAGGGGCCCTGATAACCGGCGAGTGTGCATAAAAAGAGGTATAAATGTTAAAGAAGCGAGCGAGGTGTGTAAGGATATATTCCTCTTGCTTTTCCTCCTAGGAACTTGTCGAGAATATAAATAAATAATGTACTGTAATGTTAGGTAATTCACAGATAATTAATATACAGCATGATTATACTATGTCCGAAGTTATGAATCTGAAAGCATGGCGAACTTCTTAGCGTTGTCCTATTTTCTAATTCAGTTGGATTGGCGGGGTCCGCTATCCAAGTCTAAGGATTTGGTGACGTTACTGATTTTTACACGGAGCGACTGCGGTTGGACCTCCACAACCCAACAGGAGAACCAGACCTTCTTTGTCACTTTCGAAATATAATTTCTTGGATGTGCGGGTTTCCTTACGATGTTTTCCTTCACCGCCGAGCAAGTGATAATTACAAATATTTTTACACGTTTATATGTCGAATATAGTGGTACATACGAGGATTCGAAACGGGGCTATGTTTGTCAATAGGCTGGTTATATATAATAACTGCTCTGACCCGGCCAATCGCAACAAATCTGCTAAATAAGGTTGTAACGAAATGCGAACGTTGCGCAATTTGTGGCGTAAACTTAGTCTAAAAGAGAGTGTCGGTGTCAAGACAAGAAAGACATACTCCGTTGGTTCGTACATGTGGAATGTAAGCAGAAGGTGAGATTGACGAAACATATATACGACGCTGAAGTGGAAGTATGTAGGAGCGGAGCAATCCTAAGACTGACCAAGTGTGATCAAATTGATCGCGTTTTATCGGAAAGTGATGTCAGGAGTCCTTTGAACTGGCGTGTGTTCATGAAAAGAGCTATGAATATTAAAAAGCGTGTGAGGTGTATAAGGACCGAATTATGTGGTGCCCTTTAATGCCGGTGCACGAGTCGGGGCTTTCTATTGGACTTGATATTGCTACACATATTGTGTCGTCCTTATATAGGTAATAAATAGGTACACAGCATTAGCGGCGGGTATAGCCATTATGCCCTTCTGCGAGCGTGTATAGCCCACGTCAACTGCTGACACATCACCATCATACAAATATGTGACGCTTATGCCGAATAAAGTCGTGACTCTTTTTTATGTAGTTTGTAATTATTGATCATTTCTAGGCATATACAGCGAATGACTTGTTTTTAATTACCAAGCAACTGCGAGATTGCAAAAAATAGTAGAGTATGTCTTAGGGAATGTTTATGTGTTCCAGCGAATAACAAGTACTATATTTCTAAAGCAAGAGTATGTATACTATTAAAATTAATTGCTATTGTTATATCTAATTTGTAATGCACTATGGGTACTAGACAACTGATAAACAAACGTGAAAACATTTTGTAAATACATACTTACAATACACAGGAAATAAACTCAGACCAAGATAAACATGTGTTCATGGTTAACTAATGTTTGTCTGGTACGGGAATCGAAACTAGCCATTCCATCACAGAGCTTCCACATTGTTATGATTATATTATAATTCGCAGGTAAAACCAAGACGTGCGCAATGCCGCCGAACCATTTCGGCCCCATTCCTGGGATACAAGTGGGCATGTGTTGGAGATTCAGGATACAGGTAACTAGCTGATTGTTTTCTGATTTACGAAGAGAATATTGAATAACTGCAGTTAGGAAACTCAAGAACTTTTTAATTTACTATAAATAGTAAATAAACGAAAAAGTTGGCAAAAAATGAACGTTGTAGAAATAAAAGCGTTGTGGAGTGTGTGTGAAGTTAGAATGACAGAGTGAGAAACAGCACGATACGAGAACAATGTGAAATGAAAGATAATTTGGTGACAAACATTGAAAGGACATGCCGAGATGGTGTGGACATTTAGAAAGAATGCTTCTTTGTTTATTACGCCACCATTGCACCCGGGCCTGCTTCTGAGCAACGGTGAGGTTGTGCGGCACCCAGCGTGAAAGTATCCACCTCACGCGAAGATGCAAGTGTAGAATCTCGTGAAGATTTTCCTATCCAATGCAGTATGTACTGTATCTAGAGATGTAAATAATTTATAGGGAGTCAAGCAAATGCCCACGGCACGAAGAGAGCCTTAGAGCAGCATGTGCCGTGCGCATCTCCCGCGATTCGGCTCATATGACCGTGAGGTCGGTGGAGCCATGGGCGGTGGTGGGTTGTTGTATCTCCTAATACGTAACTCGCCTATTGTCTTGGATTAAATTTTTCACTGCTAGCACGTTTTCCTCCGTTACAGCCGTTAAAAGGCGACTTCTTTCTTCATCCCCCGAAGTTAGTCGACCGCGCTTGTGCGCGCGTTATACCAACGATACACGGTTGCCTTGGAAGGGCCTTCATCCATGAATGCCATTTGAAGTCTATCGTACAATTCGTCCGGTTTCAGGCGACACTTGAAATCGTAAAAAATCATAGCGCGTAAATGTTCCTCGGCGCAGATCCCGATAATTTAAACTAGCTCTCAAGAATGCAGGTAAGAATAAAGAATGTGGAGGCAAATTTTGAAATTGGAACATACCTATTTTTACCTATAAATAATCATATTTTCAAAATAGATTATAACTGGCTAGACTCTCATATATAAAAAATTTTTTTCGCAATACTTTCTGTGTGACCTGGTATATCTTTAGGAAATGTCCCTTGCGGGGAAGGCAGAGAGAATTGAGCCGCAAAGACGCGGTTTTTTACTAACCATTTTAATTTTTTATTACAATAAAAGTACTCATTAAATTTCTTTTTCGTTTCCAAGATTTTGAGAGCTTATGTAGTTTTTTCATGGTTGATGAATACACCACAAAGCTGAAATTTAAACAAATGAGACATACATTATTCCAATTTGGGGGAAATTAATAAAAATAATTATAAAACCAACCGGCTATATGCTAGTCAGACTCGTACATCGAGGAGTCCGTTCCACCGTGTAAAAAAAGACACAGATAAAATACGTTTCTTGTAATCACTCTCCTTAACTTCCTGTAGAGCAAGGGTTCTTTGACTACCGTAACCACTTTTCATGAGGTGCTTGTTTGCCTGCCGGCGTTGTATAAAAAAACTCAGGTACCCGCAGTGTCGCTGCTCATCAACAGCCGCCCGCCAACTAGTTTTTTTGTGAATTCCCGTGGATTAAGTTCAAATTTGTTGTAGCTTTCAGAGACGGGAGTACACCGGCCGCCAGTTTCGGGTATACATGGACGTGACGTTGAAGGAGCGTATAGCATAGTTCTCTCAGGTACAGTATAATATCGACCGCTACAAACTGACCCTTGCAACATTTCGTCATCTAACTAGAGTGTTAAAGAGGCACGTATGCCCCTTCGAGTCAGCGTATTGATGACGTAGTATACGGGGTCGCATATTCTCACTATAACACTATACAGCAGCCTTCTTTCAGCGCGAGTAAACATTTTTTACCTTATTGCCGGTTCGCAAGCTATAAAAAAACCAGAAAAATGTAGTACTTTCTAAGTCCAGTGACAGCTCATTGTATCTCTTTCGTGTTCATGACAATTTCGTGTGATAATTAACACGAAATTGTCATGAACACGAAAGAGATACAATGAGCTGTCACTTTTCTTATTCATTATAAATTTAACCTGTTATAATAAAATGGGCATTGTATAAGAACAAAAAGCTTTCACCGCTTCATCGGCAATTTAAAAAAAAATGCCACTATTTTTTATAATTTCAATTTGGTGTAAATTTTTGTGACATTACGGAAAAGGTAGCAGTTTGTCACTTACATTGAATTCAGATTTTTTATTTTGTTAATCATGAGCGATTACAATCGATACACATGTGTTATATATATATATATATATCTCACACACTCACATACACAAACTCATTTCATAAATGCACGTGCGCTTCAAATACTATTGGATAAAGATTACTTTATTTGAATTCATGTTACATGAATGCACTCTTGTGGATTGTAGCTTCTATATCTATATTTTTTCTTTGTATAACTTTAATGAATTAAATTCCCCTCTACTTTATTTATTTTATCATATATCGAATTTATATAATGTAACATTTTTCTCGCCGCAACGCAACATATATTTTTTTTAAGGTACTTTTTAAGAACTATAACTATGTATTCTACTGTACTCATTTGACGCCCACGACACAGGCCTAGCCTAGTGTGGGGTCAGTGCAACTCGGATCTGTTTTAAACCTATTTTTCGAAATAAAGTTATTATTATTATTATATAGTTGTATAGTATAATTAATACTCCGAAGAGGTTTGAGATGAACTTGCTTCCAATAATGTTATCGATTTATCTTTAACAAGCCTCGTCTCCGATCGCCCATGACGCCCATGTTTATGAGATCATAATTTCCAGAATGGAACTTAAACGGTGCGTGTGTATGTTTACGTGTCGTCGTGATTAAATCAAGCCGTTGATATTGCGTGCCGTCTGTGCTCTGTTGGTGTCACGACAGATTAAAAAAAATAGCAATGTAAAAAAATGAGCCCCGTCTTGATAATTAACTAAAATTAATAATTAAGTCGGGTAGCAAATATGCACCCGACTCTACTGATCTGCCATACAATTCTCTAAGCGAGTCGTAATGGCTGTGTGCGTCGCTGTGATCACAGATGTCACAGCTTTGACATCGTCTACTGCGATCACGGCTTTTTATTTGGTATTCTTTATGGTTGTAAGCGTACGCGAGGTTGTTTGCCTTGTAGAATTCCAATTCCAAACGCAGTCTTGCGGCGCTAGTGTCGCACAACCATGAAAAGCGACACTAAGGAATTGCAATTTTGTGTTCAAGGCTGTAACAGCCGATGTTTCCGAGGATGTAAGGATGTTTGCTCTTACAGAATTGCATGGCTGAAGGCGTTATAATAATCTACGAATGCTTGCGATACAAAAAATATATGAATATTGCCTGACATAATAAAAAATGCTTGATTGTAATCAAATTTCAGCTCCATGTTCCGTTTTTGCAGGTGGTTACGAAGATGACGTAGACAATGGCAATGAGTTCACGTACACGGGCAGCGGCGGACGGGACCTCTCGGGGAACAAGAGAACCGCTGAGCAATCCTGCGATCAAACTCTCACCAGAGAGAATAAGTGAGAATTGTTATGGTATTCAGTTGTATTAGACATGGAACAAACGAGCTTATAGAGCTGGAAATCCCAGAACACAAGTCGACATTCCAATCTTCTTCTTAGTGTTATCTCGTTTTCTAATTCATTAGGGTTGGCGGGGTACGTCACCTATGCCTAAGGATTTAGAGTAGATACTGATATTATATCTTAGGTTAGGTCACACGTCTTTCCAATTATAATTTCTTGGAGGTGCGAGTTTCCTCACTATGTTTTCTTTTTCCGCCGAGGCGACTTTGTTATATATATATAGATTTGTAATTATCATTTATAATTACATAACTCGAGAACGGCTGAACCGATTTTTATGTTCTTTGTTTTGTTGGATTTGTTTCTGCCCAGTTTTTCCATGTTAGGATTAACAAAAAAACAGATATGAAGAAAATTTATTTTCTCATTCATTTTATCTGAAACGCCTTTTTGTCGATATCTTAAGAACTCCAAAAGAGAATCTAACACAAGCATTTTGAAAACATTGACCAGTTACTTTTCAATTTGCCAAGGGGATTCATTTAAACGAACAAACCGTCAATGGTATAATATTTCAGGTCATGTTAACAGTTCAATTTGCTTGAAAATGATACTCCTTGGGACATGACAATTGCTGAGGTAGTTGCTATATTTCCAAGTGTTTCCCACGGAAACCACATGAATTGTGGAACAAAAACGTATATGTCAGTTCAGGGAATCCCGGTCTCGAGGTGGATGAAGAGTTACCCACCAGGCTATGCTTTTAATTGAAGACATGTGGCACATCATGTGCGGTAGTTTGTTAGTGAAATTATGAATGCTACTGCCTAATACTTTTAATGGAGAATTGGAATGTGAAATTGAATATGTTCGAAATGCATTGAACCAATTAGTTGGAGCGAATGTACCACTTTTGAACCCTCAACAGAAGAGAGTGTGCGATTAACGATCACGGCAATGACTCGAGATGTTTTGAAGGCGCCTTGATTCTAGCGCCTTGCAATTTCCGCCTAATACTACCAGCCATTTCATGATCGACCGGTGAAATAAACTCTTACCTTAAATCATCTACGCTGTGGCGCTATCACACGAAACTTCAGCTGACGGCAAACATGCGAGTTGCATCGCTAAATGATCCATCTGTCGCAGGTTTACTCCAAGCAATTACCGAATATCGGTAATGGTCGTATTCCTGTAGAGGAATCTTAACGAATTGATTACATTTCCGGCGAATTTTGCAATTTCTTCTCAAGCATCTTTGTTAACATCACAATTAGTTGAGTGAACGAGTAATTCTTGCGGCAAAGATCAAAAATGTAGAACACTTAAACTTCACAATTCATAATTAAGTCGTTGGTCTACTCATCTGTTGTATTCCTTCAAATCTATCGACTATGTAACAAACGAAGACAAAACAACCACCTATAAAACTGAATATTTAAACTCATTGGATCCGCCAGACTTGCACCCGCACAATTTACAACTGTAGGTTTGCTCGGCAGTCAATTCAACGAAGGAAATCGACTCGAATATTAGCTAATTAAGCTATTTGCTGGATTGGTTCCCCGTCCAGTAAATAGCTTTAATGTAAGGTAGTACAACAAAGGTAAGCTAATCATTTCGTTCGCTCCTATAAAGCAAATGCATTGATGCCATGTGAATTACGTTAGTTTGAATACAATTAAGATTAATTAATAATTTTGACTTTCATTTTGTCTTAATAAAAAAACTGAATTTAATTCACCAAATAAGTTAACACGACATTTATTGATTCTAAGGCGCTTCAAATTTCGCCGAGTCAGCTAGTATGTACATAAATTCGAAAACACGTATTTAGTGGTACAAGCCCAGGGTTTGAAGTGGGGACGTG
Source organism: Pyralis farinalis (assembly GCA_947507595.1). NCBI lineage: Eukaryota > Metazoa > Arthropoda > Insecta > Lepidoptera > Pyralidae > Pyralis > Pyralis farinalis. The sequence continues at coordinate 34,271,169 of OX382265.1, forward strand.
TTGACTACTAGGCCGGTTTTTTATCCACTGGGCTGTTAATAATGTGCCTTTCGTGGATTTACGGCAGAATTAATGCAGTGAATTAGCAATTTAGATTGGTTATCGAAAGCTGGCACGTTCTATAGATTCATACATTTTGCTTGTATAGTTTACAGTCGTGTCGAACTCTGTTACACACCTATTCTTAGCATTGCGCGAGAGAGACAGTGAGACTTATTAAAAGAATTTTAAGAGTTAGCAACGCGTATGTGATAATACTCTGGTGTTGCTAGCGCACATGGCCTGTGCTTGATTGCTGCTTTCGTACACACGCTCATTTTTACTGCGCTAATATATATAGTATGACATTTCTTCTTAAAGGGTAAACAAAAAACAATTATGAAGCAAATTGTCTGTATAATGATTTTTAGCCAATATTTATAACGTATGTAACAAATAGTGAGGTCGACATACAGATCCAGAAACTTATCAAACTGAATCCCAAAGAAGTGAAAAAGCCCATCAGACGACATGAGAACATTGTGGTAAACTATTATGGAAAAACAAATGTATCTACCAGAATCTCTGCTTAATACAAATACGAGGAATACAAATATAAATACCTTATTGTAAAATAAATTAGGTTACAAAGAGCGTAGCTCTTTTAAGTTTATTGAAACGTGTATACGACTACTCTAACTTCTGTTATAAAAATATATGCCAAAACGCTAATTTTAGTATAAAATATAAGTATTTAAGTATCGGGAGTTGACTACACGGTCACGGCGTCAACTGCCACTGTTTAGTCTTTTATCAGTTGCCGTTGCGATTTGGACTCCTCTTTCGCTTACCATCAGGCGAAGCGGAGCCAATATGTTGAGCTTACATAAAAAAGTATATATACTTATAACATAGTGATAGCCTAGAAGAGGATGAAGAATCGGTTTACCTCTGGATTGTGAAGTAGACCTTCAAATCGTTATCTCCTGTTAAAAATCTAATGGATTTAGATACGGGGTAACGCTAGGTAGAAGAAACCTGTGTTTCTGCGTGTATTTTAAGTATCCCGTCCTTATTCTTACGCTGTGTTATTAGAGCTGTAAGAATAAGAATGGGATACTTAAAATACAGTAAGTATCATTATACTTTAGGATCATTCTTGGGAGTCTACCCTATGCGAAGTCTGACTTAGTTGATTGAAGTGGCCACAGAACGAATTACCCTTTTGTCATATGTCGTACGCTTTTGTTAAGATACTGTTGGTAATGTTTTAGAGCTCTGGCGCGGAACTGCGCGGTAAAACAGATAAGTGAGGAAGGTGGTGACGCCGGGGACAATTGGCGCGATGGAAAACCAGTACGCGTTGTTCGCTCCTACAAGATGTTGAAGCATTTCCCCAAGTACGCCCCACAGGAGGGAATAAGGTAAAAACAACACGAGAGTCTGTAATGAACTATAAAAATGACCTGACGAGCACGGTGGCGCAGTGGTGAAACGCGCTTTTTTTTTTTTTTTTTTTTATTTATTTATTTAATCAAGTTATAATTTACAGGACAGTTTTCTTAACTAATTACGCCAAACTGTAAAACAGTTAATTGGCGAAAAACAAATGCACTCTTTTTTAACCTACTAGTTCTTAATAATATTCTTATTATGAATCGTAACATTATTACGCACTAGAATTTAATGGTACTTATTGTAATATAATGTACTCGTAACTTACGGATTTACGGATAGTTTAAACAACGGGACTTGCGAACTGTGAACTAACATCGTTTACAAATCCAGCTATTCCGAAAATACATCCAGTAAAATTGTCTTTAATTTCTTTTTAAATATATTTACAGATTTATAATGTTCTGTTTTTAACATTTTATTATTATGAATTCTAGGTAGTATGTACTCGGTGGTCCTTTCCCCATAAAAGTTGTTTGCACTTGGCTCAGTAAAGGTTTTCATGGTAGTCGCTCTTAGGTTCACATTACTACTATATGTCCTTGGACTCATATACATACACAAAGAAAAAAACCTTTCAACAGCAATTAAATACGATACTTTAACATGCACCGGCAATATGTCACACATTTTGTACAAACTATTATAGTTGCCATTACATGCATCTTTTGTCCGTTTATTAACTATAAGCTTGAGAAACCGTGTTTGTATTGTAAATATTTTGTCTAGATATGTTTTAAATGTACGGCCATACGTACTCAAACCATAGCTGATCACAGCATCCACCAACGCATGATACAGCATGTACATAATCTTTTTATCACATACATATTTTAAGTGATTAAATTTATATAATAGACTTCTTAATTTGTTACAGACGTTTGCGGTGTGCATTTTCCAGTTCATGCTACAATCAATTGTTATTCCTAAATATTTATATTGGTCTACTACTTGAATAGTGTGACATTTACAGCTCTGTTTATTGTTATGGAGACAATCGTACGAGTGACCAACAATGTTCAGTGATTCACTAGGCTTTTTTATGTATGACGAATGTATGAGCATGCATTTAGTTTTTGAAACGTTAAGTATTATACCGTTGTCGTGCGCCCATTTCAAGATATTTTCAAAGTCGTCCTGTATGCACTGTTCTATAGCTTTCAAGCCTCTGTCGGCGTACATTAGGCACGTGTCATCAGCATACATATATACACTGCAATTTTTGACCACATTAATCATACTATTTACGTGCATAATATACCCCACAGGACCGAACACCGAACCGGTCGGGACACCATATTTTACGGTAGTCTCCTCACCCACAGTTCCATTGACAAGTGTTCTGAGGGTTCGGTCACTCAAGTAGTTTTGGAACCATTTGTTCACTGGACCACGAATACCACAATTCAGCATAGCGTCAATTAGGATTCCATGATCCAGCGTATCAAACGCTTTTTTAAAATCTATAAATAAGGCAACCACATATTTTCTTTTATCTAAATGTCTGTTTACGTCATCAGAGAATTGCCCAAGAGCTGTGTTGGTACTTCTACATTTTCTAAACCCGTGTTGAGCGTCTGAAATAATGTTATATTTTTCTAAAAATGCACTAATTTTGCCTACAATTATTTTTTCTACTATTTTATTTATTGTTGAAAGTATTGCTATCGGTCGATAATTAGAATAATCCATGTGGTCACCCTGCTTAAAGATAGGTCTAATTATTGACTTTTTTAACAAAACTGGATATTCACCGGAATTAACACTCAAGTTAATAAATTTTGCTAATACTGGTCCTATCTCCTTTTTAATAAACTTTAAATCTTGCACCCGGATCCCATCTACCCCCGGTGATTTATTCGTACTTAAACTTTCTATTGTCTTTATCACGTCATCAGCTGTTATTATTCCTGCGCTGTTACGCTACTTTGACACCAACGCTCGTGGGTTCGATTCCCACACAGGACAAACGTTTGTGTGCATGAACATGTCTGTTTGTCTTGGTCTGGGTATTTTCTATCTATAATAAGTATGTATTTACAAAAAAAAAATGTATTTACGTATGTTTATCAGTTGTCTAGAACCCCATAACACAAGCTTCGCTTACTTCGGGGCTAGATGGCGCTGTGTAATTTGTCCAACAATATTCATTTAACTATAAAAATCAGATTTCGCTTATGATATCTCTATACAAATTATCTGCTATTGTTGTATTAATGTCTCAAATGTATCAATGTTTCTACGTCAATGTTTTTCGGAAACACAGTTGAGAGCTGCCGCAGGAATCATACATTTTTTTTTAGTTTTGGTGAACTGAGAGCTTTTTTAATGTTTCGCTAATACCGTAATATTAAAAAAAAATGTAAAAATACACTACAACTTTATAATATCTAATGTCAAACTGGCTGCTTGTTTATGTTTTGTTTTATTATCATTCTAGATATGATGGCATCTACAAAGTGGTGAAGTATTATCCCGAGAAGGGTCTCTCGGGTTATCGCGTGTGGAAGTACCTCTTGCGGCGCGATGATCCTACTCCTGCGCCATGGGACAGTGATGCGAAACACTATCCTATTGTGGTATGATATTTTATCATTTACCCATCTCTAGCAGTTTGTCTAAGCTTAACACTTCTATGAGAGAATCAATTTTGCTGCTTTAGTGCTTGATAGTTGCTTGTAGCTTGATTTGTCGGTGTCTGTACACAAGATCAAGTCAACTTTTGAACCTTATTACAGTTACAAAAAATTCAAGACCGCATATGTATTATCTGTATTGGGTATACATAATAGGTGTTATTTAAGGTGGATTATCTGTTCAGCATCGTATCTGTTATAAATAAAACGACTGTATTGTTATATTTCAGTATCCCGACGGTTATTTAGAAGCGGAAGCTGAAAAGAAGGCTTTGAAAGAGAAGTCAATTAAGAAAAATAAAGGTGTCAACAAACGAGCACTACGCGAAAGCAACCAGTCAACGGGATCAGAGGGCGAAGATTCACCGCCCGCTAAGAAACAGAAAACCGTATCCGATGAACCTAAGAAGAAAGGTAAATGTGAGTATTACATTATTTTAATATATGCTCATTTGTGACATTACGAAGGAGGTGAGTTACGTTTTAAAGCATCTTTATGCTATATTATTTAATCTCGTTTCTTTATTCAAGTCAGGGGAAGAGAGCGAGCTGGGGAATTACAGATCCATATCTATACTACCAGTTTTGAGTAAAATATTCGAAAGGATAATGCTCGATCAAATTTAGTCTTCCAAATGTGAGTTCTGCCAATACAGAAGTTCTCATTGGGAATAATAAATTAGAATTTGTTAATAACACTGTGTTTCTTGGAATTACAGTAGACTCCAAATTACAATGGGCCCCCCACATAAATATGCAGTTAGGAGAATCAGGCAATTGACGGATGTGGCTACTGCGCGCTTAGTCTATTTCAGCTACTTTCATAGCATTATGTCGTATGGTATACTATTGTGGGGAACGGCGGCTGGCATTTAGTCAATTTTTATATTACAGAAAAGAGCCATTCGCTCTAATTATAACATGGGCTATCCATAATCTGTAATGCCAGGAAAAACTCAGAGAAAGATAATTAGAGAATGTAAATCAGACATGAAATCGAGATAATCCTGTCGTGAGCATGTACTAAATTCGTGTTTTCGGATTTATGTATATATTTGCAATTATCACTTGCTCGGCGGTGAAGGACGTCATGAGAAAACCTGCACGTCCAAGAAATTATAGTGCGAAAGACGTGTTTAACCTAAAAAGGTCTGATTTTTTCGTCCATATAGCATGTACCTTGTTGAAATCAGTGTCTTCGCCAAATCTTGGCAATCAAGGCTTGGATAGCTGACCTGCCAATCCTAATAGATTAGGAAACGGATAACGTTAGGAAGAAGTAGTGAAATCGAAGCGAGTCAGGGAAAATAAAAAAAAAAGAGATTTTACACAGTTGTATCCCAAAATTTCACAAGATTAGAAACATCATTTTTTTATTATGCATGTATTCTAGAGTGGTTATATTATACATGTACACATCTTCACGCCAGGTCCCTTGCGGGGTAGGCAGAGAGAACCGAGGCCCATAAGACGCGGTTCTCACACACCTCATTCTTATTTAACATTAATAGCTCGTACGTTCATATCATACATACATAATAAATAGTAAAGATATGAAAGTGAATGAAATGAAGACGAAAGCGTTGGTGATTGAAAGGAATGAAACTGCTACAGAGTGCCAGACAATGATCGGTGATGAAAAAGTGGAACAGGTGAAACAAGAGTGAAACCGTATCTATGGTGCATTATACACTGTTTCAACGAGCGAAAATATATCGAGCAAAGCTCGTCCTGTTATTATTCACGCTCTATTAATTAACGCCAACATTGACGTACGGTAGTGAATCATGGGTATGGCAGAAGAAGCATGAAAGTACACCCTACTAGCTTCTTGGTCTTCTTCTTGCAACGCTGTTGAAATAAGAACGCTGACGAGTATGTGTGGAATTAGAATGATTGGTAGACTAAGAAATAGCACGATTCGAAGAAAAATGTGGAATGAAAGATGATGTAGTGACAAAAATTGAAAAGGGTATGCTGAGATGGTTCGAACATTTGGAAAGAATGGATGACCAAGAGTTACGAAAGAAGTATAATATCGAGCAAGAGTGCGTGGAGACATCGGCGGGGCCACCCTAGGCACACACATATGGATCAAATAGCTGATGTGCTGAAAAAGGGCCAAATCAAAAGCACCTGAAACCGAAAAGCATGCGAGAAGAGGTGGATGAGTGTGGAAGAGGCGAGAGAGGTATGTTTGAATCGGTGCACCTGGCGTTCTTACCCCAATGAGAGACAGGCGTGATGATATATATGTATGTAATACACTGTAATTTTTGCACACGAAAAAGGACACTCTGGGGCTACTATTACTAATACGAGGTAAAACAGTGCAAAAATTACAAGTAACAGAACGCTAACTCAACACTTGACTTTTGTCGTTCATTTATAATGTATGACGTCACTGTCAGTGGCGGCGCTAGACGAAACGTGGATGTCGGCGACATCAGATCTGCGAGGCCCCCGTCAATTTCGAGTAAGAAATAAAATGTTAAATTAAATGAGCTGAATTATAGACAACTAATAATTACACCCACATTTTATTTTACAAGTATTATTGCTAATCAAATAATGACAAAAATGACAAAAAAACCTTTTTTGTGAGGCCCTCGCAGGCGCGAGGCCGTAGGCGGTCGCCCACGTCGCCTACGCCTAGCGCCGCCACTGGTCACTGTAGCGCCTACGCGACCACATAAATTTTGCAGGAAAGCGTTAGGCCAGCGAACAGTGCATTTTAATTCGTTATTAATTGAAGAAATACCTAACCTAAACAAGATTATCATTCTTCGTTGATTTTATATAATCACTAAAAACATGTGATTATTTCCAGAAATCATGCTGATATGTACTATAATTATTTATTTGAAATATACTTTTTCGTTTTAGCCTCAAAGAATAAAAATGTATCAGTTAGTAACGATGGCATATCAACTAGTCCAAATGGCAAGATTCCAAACATGTTCCTGAAGAGGAGTCCTAAAGCATTGAAAGCAATAAACAAAGTGGATAATGCCTTAAGTCCTGAAGAGAAAGAATCCATCAAAGCAGATCTATTGAACGCGAAGCTTTGGGAAGAGTGCTTAGAAGTTTGCGAGAAAAGCGGCAAACGGGTAGGTTACAATGTTTTTGTAATACAAATTGCATTATTTTTTAAACAATAATCTTTAACACACTCAGAGTCCATTCAGAGTCTCTAATATTCTATTTTTGTACAAGAATATTTGAAATTACTATTTTTAAAAGGACGGTACTAGCCACATGTTAACGATTACATTAAGTCTCGTTCGATTTGTGGCATAACTACTTTTTAAACAAACAAATCTAACGAGCTCATTGCTAGTAGTAACTTTTTTAAGTTGGAGAACGATTAAACAGTGGCTCAATTTTTTTTTTGTTTCACGCATTTGTTTATGGATTTTGACAACGTTGTAGGAATTTGTGGAGCGCGTGACGCAAGTGTTTCTGTGCATCATATGCCAGGAAGTAGCCGCCACGCCAGTCACGACACCGTGTTTGCACAACTTTTGTTTGGTGAGTAATAGAAAATCAGATTACCTTGCTTAAATATTGCTTTTGCATGACTGTAAGATGTTCTCTTGGATAAGTTTATACAACGTATCCCAAAATTCAACGTTAAGCGGTAACGTGCAAATGTGCTAACACGTTTTCAAGTATATTAAGTTAATGGAATACCAATAACCAATCAAATTCAATATTTTTTCTTATTTATTGTTGATACATATCAGTAACTTAGTGACTATTAACTAATAATAACCTTTACAGGCGTGTATAAAATTGGCTTTCAAATCAACGAGCTCTCAAACCTGTCCGTGTTGCCGCAACAAGCTTATCGATTTCGAGCCAGAGGTCAACCAGACGCTCAGGGTAGCTCTCCAGACTGTCATGCCTGGTTATGATGCTAGGAAATAGTTCTCAAAAAGTCATATACTTAAACCTCAAGCTGGACGTGGGTGATTAAGTAAACCTTCCACAGAACGTAATATTTATTTACATGACCACATTTTCTGAAATATATGTTTACTAGCATAGCAATGCCATACAACTTTATCCGTGGATTACACATTAGAATATTTTCCATTTCAATGCGCAACAAAAAACAAAATTGTTTGCGTATGTAATTATGCAATGTAATATTGAGTTAATTTTTTTGTTGTTATTTATCAGAAACGTATTATACAAGTATAATTTTACTCTCTCATAAAGTAATTAAATGTATTCAATTAAAGAGTGCGCCAGTTTTTTTATTACAAATTGATAAAGATAAAAGATCTTTATTTGCCATAATGCCGTCGCGGGCACTTAGACACGTCTTACATTTTTTGAATATAATCTTATTGTATCTTATTCAATTGTCTTACGTTATTATTTGTCTTTATTAATCTGTTAGTATTTCGGAAATGACCATTGGCGAAGAAGAAATACCGAATGAAATGTGCCAATATAGGTCTTCAAATTGTCAGTTAGATATTACAATAACTGCACGACTGTATATTGGTACAATAATAATGATGATGTGATAGAATTAAATATTACTAAGAAAAAGTTTTCTGTGCTGAATTATTTCCAGACACTTAGAAATGTGAAAGAAATGTGATTTACGAACCTCAATCGGGTGAAACACTATGATGGTTTCGTTCACACAATTTAATGGCAACATTTAAAAATGTTATATCATTTTTTCTGTTCAAATGATGATGTATCACGGCTGCACTTTTTGTCATTGCGGTGGGGAGACCAATTTTTAATATTTTGATATTTGTATGATGGCATAGTGTAGGCATAAAAAAATGCGTTATATTTTACGTAAGTAATTAAATGTGCGTTTTTAAGAAAGTGTATTTTTTTAGCGTTTTAGTATACGGAAAATTGTGAAAAATATGCATATGAGACCAAATTACACATGTAGTTTTAAAACTTTGTTGCTATCGTTAAGCGAGAGTGGTGGGACAGAATGGAGTCTTTGAAGGCTTTAGTAGTAGGCGAGCAAGAATGTGATTTTAAAATTGAATTCATTTTTAAAACTACATGAAATATTTTTGGATTAAATTTATTAATTTGTATTATGATATGTAAAAGGATTCCATTTTATTTAAATAACATGTTATGCGACTTGTTTTTTAATTATGTTACCATTATAACTGTGACTGTGACACTTCAGTTGGTTTATTATAATTTTATTTTATTATTGTACAAGTAAATATTATTGAAACGGATGTGTTAATGATATTTAAGTTTTACTTTAGTTAATAATGTATAAATAATTTAAGATTGCAAACAAATATACGACCCGCCTCTTGGTGAATTACAGCCGATATGAATCGTTGTATAGCCTGCGGTAATACAGGTTTAGTTATATATTCATGAACAGCTTTTTACAGCCGTATGTTTTGGGTCGTGAATTGATTCTTATTACGGGTCGATATTGATATGCGATGGCCGGTCCCTAGGTGTACAGTACCTAACTACCTCTGTTGAGAATTGTACCTATATTAAAGCATCAGATTTGAGAGCCAAATCCCTTGCGGGGTAGGCAGATCGAACCGATTTAATTTAACTTGTCGATTTTAATGTATTTTAACTGACGCTAGACGTTTATAATATTTTATGCCACTATTATTCATGTACTTAGCTAGACATATTGCTTACATTCAGTGCAGTGATAGCTCAATGCATAAAGAACTGACTTATTATCAGACGGCCGCTGGTTTGAATCCTGGTGTGCACCACTAAAATCGTGTTTTCAGATTAATGTACATGTTTGTAATTATCACTTGCGCGGCGGTGAAGGAAACACTCACGTCCAAGAAATTATATTTCGAAAAACGTGTGATCTAACCTAAGATAGTTCTGGTTTACCCTCTGGGTGGTTAAGGACTGACGGCAGTCGCTCTATGTAATAGTTTGCATCATTGCCAAATCCTTAGGCTTAGGTAGTGGTCCTCGCTAATCCCAATGGTTTAGGAAAGGGATAATGAAGACGAAGAATACAGTACAGTGACATTAAATGTGTAACTAATGTAACCACATTAAGTTTTTATATTATTTTTATGTGAATTTATTGTAATGGAAAGGGTAACATTAATTCTATTGACGTATACTTTGCTGTAATGGAAAATAATGCTATCGTAATTATGTCCCCAAAATTTACATTGATAGTTTTAATTTACCGGCATCCATGTGCACTGGAATAATTGTATAATAAATTACAAATACATTCAATTATTTAAATGTTTCAATTTTAGTTTTAAGTTATCTATAGTGGAGATTTCGATGAGCCTGGTGGCGTAGTTGGTTAGTAACGCTATTTTGTGACCATCGCTCGTGGGTTCAGTTCCCACACCGGACAATCATTTTGTGTACTCCTATATGTCTGTTTGTCATGGTCTGGGTATTATTATAGAGGTGAAGCGCATCAAAGTAGCCCATCTGGGGAAGTACATTCACCTCACAGAAAACTGCAGCCAAATAACAACTCCTTGGAAGGTTGTTGTGTTCCTGCGAATGAGAGATTTCACCAGTAAGCTCCTAAGTAGTTGCTGTATTAGCATCAGATGCCATCGCGCATGTGATACTTAAGTTTATTTTAAAACTATGTATATCGAGGGTTTTTTATACAACGTCAGGAAGTATACAAGCATACGGCCCACCCGATGTAAAGTGGTTACCGTCGCCTATACACGCTTGTAATACTTTAAGTATCACTCGCGGATGCCACATCTGCTGCTAACACAATGACTCCTTAGGAGCTTACTTGTGACGCTACATGCATGCAGTATCGCAACAACCCTAGAGAGAGATTTTATTTAGCTACAGTTTTCTGTGAGGTGTAGGATGTTAGAGAGGTAGGGTCTGGAGAAGTCCCCAGACCCTACCTCTCTTAGCCCGTTGAGGCCCGCGTGGCTGAATTCCGCCATGCGTGTTACGGCACCAAGTATATAACTGGCCTCAAGGCGTCAAGGAATATTATCAGTTTGTGTTTGATTAATTATTAACCAACCAAAATCGACGAATCACCGTATAACCGTACGCTTCAAAGTCAAATTCATTTATTTCAGCAGTTATAGCCATAGTAGTCATATAAATTATACAGTTTTTTAAAATTTCGAATTTTTAAAATAATAAATAATTAAATAAAATTTCAAAATTATCATTAAATTATAACATATGATTAAATTTTGTATTATATTATTAAAATTCCAGGTTAATAATTTTGATTGCAAATAGTTTTTTGTTTGTTTGTCCGTACATGTATCATACAACAATGGTTCATGTACTGACAATCAAACCTGTTTGCAAACGTGTGTTTGCTTCATTTCTATTGGTACGTCACGTGTTCGTGTGTATTCTAGCAGTATTTTGTCATTATTCCATTGGACTGTTTTACTGTTCTGTACACGAACTAATAAACGTATTGACTGCGCATGAAAATCCCCTTCGTTCATAAAGTCTACTGACCAATCAGAGAATACTGACCAATACTTTACCCCCCAACCCGTAGCTGTGATTTTATTTCCTATGCAAAATCATTTCATTGTGGCTCCAAAGGTTATTTTCTTCATGGTTATGGATAATCAAGTGTTACGAAAGTAATTTTTATTATTAATTCATTTATAGAATGCAAAAGCGTGAGTTCATCTATAATCAGGTGACGTTAGTAGTAATGAGTTAATCTATACATCTATACAGATAAATAAAATTGGAGTGTCTGTTTGTAATATTGAAATAACCGCTTTTTACTAAATGCATATGGATGTATACACGGTACATATACCAAAATGAATATTTTTACAATTTTTGTCTGTCTGTCTGTCTGTTTAATCTGGCTAATCTCTGAAACGGCTGGACCGATTATGACGGGACTTTCACTGGCAGATAGCTGATGTAATAAGGTGTAACTTAGGCTACTTTTATTTTAGAATTTTTATTTATTTTTATTATTATAAATAAACAACATTCCACGCGGACGAAGTCGCGGGCACAGCTAGTTTCATAATATAATGGAAATAGACACTTTATGATATTCAACGTTATCATTAATTAAGAAAATTCGTGTAACTCAGCTGGTATATAGTTATAGTGCTTTATTCCGACGTGCAATTTATGAATACATTCGTATTAGACGATATGTGTTGACGTAAGTAAGTCGACATAGTTTAGCCGTCGAGTGGCGTGGTAAGTGTCCAAGAAGGAGGAACATTGCAGCGCTTACGATCTAGCACATCAACTAAGATTTTTGCGAAATTGAGTTAATACAATATCCAAAATAAAAAAAACCGAAATCTACATATTTCATGATTCCTCCACTAGATCCAGTTTTTTAGTTTTATAAATGCATTAACTAAAACTCCGGTTACAGTTTTAGTATATACTTAATAACTATATATTCATATATGTTTGTTATTTTTTTGCATTTGCCACATGATTCTCTTTGTTTTGTTATAATTTTTATGTTGGTATCGCGTGTATGGGGTTCTTCAAGAAAGGCGTGAAGAGGTTCTTACAGGGTCGGCAATACAAGAGTGACACCCCTGGTGTTGCAAATGCCCATAGGCTACGCTAACTGCTTACCATCAGGCAGGCCGTAAGCTTGTTTGCCAACTTAGTGGTATAAAAAAAATGTATTCTAATCGTATTTCGGAAATAGACGTTCTCTCTCGCTGTTTCCGAAAAACATGAAAACTATAATTGACAAACCTATTGTTAGAATATGCAGACGACCAGAAAAAACTAATTATTGTTACGGAACTTTCAATTCGCGAATCCATTTCGTACCAGACTGTTTTATGTTTTTCACGTAGAACCTAGAAATCCCCCTTTAGACTCTTTTTTTTTTTCTTTTTGTACACTGTTGGGAGGCATACAAGCATACGGGCCATCAGATGTAAAGCGGTTACCGTAGACTATAATAGGCCAGAGAGTTATTATTTGGCTGCGGTTTTCTGTGAGGTGGAGGTACTTCCCCAGACGGGCCGATTTGCTGCATCCTACCTCTCTTAAAAACACCCAGTCCAAGACAAAAGAGACATGTTTATGTACACAAATGGTTGTACTGTGTGGAAACGAGCGTTGGTGTCGAAGTAGCTTTATTAATGCTCCATCGAGCTCGAGCTCGTCAGTTACTTATATATATATATATATTTAACCTAATATAATCCAATAGATACTTCACTTTCCAAATGACTCAACAGTATTTGAATATACTGTAATAATTTATAATACGCAATTCATACACGTTATGCTTATGTATGCTTTATAATATAGAAGTGTATTGAACGAGCGGACAGCAATAAGGGCCACAATGTCATCGTTTTTCATTTTGATATCATCCGAGTTAGGCTCGGTTGCGTCTCAGTTTACTATGTCGCGGATATGAGGGCTATCGCGATTGACGGAGTTCTTTACGCGACCCTTCCGCGTCATTCCGCACATCCAGCGCAGCATATTCGTCTCTGTGACATGCAGTACCTGCTTGTGTCACCCAAGTACCAGCCACGCTTCGCTGCCCCATATAAAAGGACAGGTCCAATGTGGGATTTATAAACCTGTCCTTACAGCTTAAGCGGCATTTTCGGGTCGGCGTTTTGTATTTTGATATGTCTTGTGTAAATAAACTTAGAAGTGAAAAGGCATTAAGGAAAACAGATTAATTCATATTATCTTTTATTTATTAATCGGGATTTATCCCCACAAATTGCTCTGAGCACAATATCACTGACGTGTGGAACACATCTCAAAATAACAGTAACTAAAGAAAATTGGTACTAATAAACATATTTTTCTCAAATACGCTTGGAAATGCAATAACTATTTTGATAACTTTATTTGAGTTAAATCCAAATGTGTACAGGAAGAAAGATGGAGGTACGAGTCCAGGTGGCGGCAAAGTATTTTCACGCCGTCTAAATTCAAGAGACGACAAGAGCCGTAACAGAAAACTTGTTAGAATCAAAACAAAAACATTCGAATATCTATGAAAACTACAGCAACTTAGCTTGAATTTCCGCGCATTATTTGAGAAAAGTATTACACGAGCTTTGGCCTCAACCAGGCATTGATGAACATATTTCCGTTGCCACATTGTCAAGTTCGTCCATCAATATCTTTTTTGACGGCCGCTGCTGTAATAAACTACTAACTATTAAACATCACAGATTGCGTCCATAAATGGTATTACGATCGAAGTGCCTTCCGAAACAAATTGCATACTTCACTTTCTTAAGTTACATTTTTGTATTTGTTGAGTAGGTTTTTTGAATATGGAAATAAGATCAGAATGTGCAGGAAGTTAAAAGGTATAAAAAAGATAACAATAATAATTATGTACCAAAAGGCTATACAAAAGGCATTCACAAAAAATGGAGTTTACTATACATTACCAGAGTATAAGTAAATAAGTATAAGAAAATGTAAATTGAGTAAGTAACATACATGTTATAGTAGTAACGAATATTTTTATATTAGGTATAACAGAAAAATAAATGTATATTTTGTAAGGCAACACCAGCGTGCCGTGCCTCATCACATCAGTATCTGCCACTCTAGTTATGCGGATAGCACCAGTTACACTCGTAATGCTATTCTAAGACTATTAAAGCGCTATGACTATACTGAAATGTAACATCACTTTGAAAACAATGCGCCCGGAAAATATCTAACACTATACTAAAGAACTTTCGGAAGAAAAAGATAATATCCAGTATCCCTATTTTAAAGTTCACGGCCTGTTTTAGATTTCGTTTACATACGGTCACAGTAGGCGAAATGACTTTACGAATACACAGAGTGCAATTAATTATAAGTGAATTCATTGTTATAGGATCAACTTCTGTATCGCGAAAAAATTAGTTGTAACATAGGGTATTCAATCCGTTTATAAGTTATAAGTTAAAAATTCTTCCTATTACAAGTTCCATTGTTGGTTTGTTGCATGTCAAGGAATTTAATTGCACTCTGTATATTTTTTTATATACAGTACCTACTTTATTTTTTTATATAATAATATATAATTTAAATCGTAACGTTTGTGCACACGTTTTAAGACATATACTTTGGCCAATATTTAGGATTTTGTTTTTGCGCTGTGTAGAAATTAAAAATGCCAATTTATAACACAACAGGACATCAGTCGCTGGCTCCGTCAAATGTCTAATGAAATAACAAAAGTATATCCCAAAAAGGGTTTTTCGGAGTCATAAACAAAAAAAATATATGTATCATCAAACAGGCTTTGCCTGAAATAATTTTTAACGATGCAATTTAGTGATATTCACATAATTGTCTACGTCGATTTTGATACTAATTCTACATTATTGTACTTATATTAAACTTACACTAACAAAATGCCATGCTTAACAAATAAAAATCGCACAGGATTTTCTTATATAAATGAATAATATATGAAACGCGTGGGCTCGTCGGTTCGCGCCAGCCAGCAGCGTTAACGAGCTGACCTACGCACACAGCTGATCAACACACCTCTCGGACATACTTACGTCATCAAAAATATTTTCCTCACCTAATTAGATGAAATAAAATTCAACATTATATTACAAACGAGAATTGTATAATGGCGAAAATTCGACATTCTCATTGTTCTCATAAAATGTGCGAAAGGCGTATGAGATAACTTTTTATAATGAACAATGACGATCTCTATTCAAATATCTAATGATCGTAAAAGCCCAATTGGCATATGTTTAAGCATACTAATATTTAGATTTTACGATTTTCTATGCAGGTTTTAATTATGGCTTGTCTACTGTGCGGCAGGTCGGGTAGTGGACCCATGTCACACATGGACTGACAGTCATTCAAACAGCTGTATCTACATTACTTAACAGTCAATACATAACAATTCATAATTCTTATTTACACTATTTTGTTAACAATTGCATGGACAATCTCTACCGAAAAATTTATAACAGGTAATAAACTACTTAGTACCTACATCCCTATTGCTGTTTCTGGACCAATGTATACTTGGCGTGATGGCACTTTCACTTAACACATACAGTTTGACCCTCACTCTTCTGCGGCTCGATACGAGCTTCAGGGCATTAAACTTGTACTATTATCAAAGCTGACTTCCGTAGAGTTGAGAATAGGATGTCCATGGCCGCCGCCGGAGAACTTAATAATTATACCCTCAAGCGAAGTCCAGGTGCCTACGACCAGACCCAGAGCCCCAAATACCACGACGATGGAGTTCTTTATCAGCATGCGAATGCGTTCTGACCGCGACACATAGTACCAGTAAGTACAGCTTTGGATGAAGGCAGGGAAGGCGAGGCCGAGCGCCGATAGGCACAGTGCACCAAACAGCGAGATGAACAGGTCGAGCTCGGGAACCGCAGCCGCGATACCAACTGCAAACGAAATATTTAGCGTTATTTATATGTCGTTCTTGATCGATTGAAACCAGTCATACGTAAAAGATTAAAATTATTGCCCTTGTAAATATATTTCAAAGTTATCCTAATACAGTACAAATATCAGTATGAATCTCTGAAACAAAAAGTGAAAGGACATTCTTTGCAAGCCAAGTCAAAGTCATGTATGATGAATTACATATTATTTTACAAATTAATCCTACTAATATTATAAATGTGAATGCCCGTTTGTTTGTTACGCTTTCACGGGAAAACTACTGAACCGATCATCATGAAACTTTGTACGCATATTCTTGGAGATATTAGAAGTAAAATAGGATACTTTTTATTAATATATATATATTTTATCAATGCGAACGAAGCCGCGGGTAAAAGCTAGTAATACATATATAGCGATACTAATTACAAGCCAGTTACGTTTAGAATATAAAAGTTAATTATGAAGGTTTACATGCGTGTGTTGTTTGTGAACATAATACGACATTGATAGTATTCAATATAAGACCTAATTGTATGAAAATCGGACTTGGTTAGGATTTTACCACTGCGTCATATTTCAAGAATTAAATATATAGTATGTACATTTTTTTGTATTTGCTTTTTCATAGATTCCTTATTCTGGATATTAAGTTACATCGGTTAACAACAGATCAATCGGTGAAAAGTATAAGATCCACCAGTGGGAAGATCATGATTATGTAGATCTAATAATTAATTAATTAACGAGGTAATTGTAAAACAAGTTGGTGCCAAATTAAACAAATTTTATTCCATAGAGACCTATGTATGTCTTTTAGTATGCTTATGATCATGGACTAATACTTACATGTGACGAAGACGATCAGAGTCCTCAGAATGTACTCCCAGAGAGTGCGATGTTTGCTGTTCAGGAGTCGTGAGCCTACGTACTCGTTCCAAAGGATGTCGATGGCCACGTAGCAAGCCAAGCCGTGGGTGATGAAGATTGCGAATGCGAGTAAACATTGAACCACGCTCGCCAATCTGATAACATGGAATTTATAAATCGGATTTCAACAAAGTTTTAAGAATGTGTCTCATATGTAAAATCGTAAATTGACGGTGATTCAAACAAAGAAATACCATTGTATCAATCCGAAAGATTATCAAGAAAAATATTGAAAATGTATGTAATTCGATCTTTCGTTTCGTTCGGCTAATTGATAATTATGTAGTTATCAGCTTATTGTAAAAAATACGTGAATCCAATGTTTTTAAATTTGTCTTCAGAGCCAAATGTAACTCAAATTCAACTCGAAGGCAAAAGGAAGTCAATTTAAATATCGTAATGTATACTGCAATTTAATTTTCTAATTATATACTACAATTACATATTTAAATAGGCTTCATTGAATTAGGCATTATAACGTAGTTCAAATGACAAAAAAAACAATATGGTGTCATTGAACAGCTGATGGAAGTTTCTCTGAGTAATAAAAGCTAACTGAATTTTTACCGCTGTACATTATTGCAACGTACCTACTTTGCAAAAGTGTAGTTCAGATGACAATGTAATAATTTTATGTAGTTGCTATGATAATGGAGCTCGGCGGTAGTCACACGAAGTCCTCAGTGGTTGACATTAAATCCAACGAGTCTCGTTTATATCTTCTCGTTTCTTGGACCATACAACGAGTTCTTAATTCTTCAGTGAATGTTATAGATGAAAATAAACAAACATTTGGAGTAGGTGGAGTTTGAAATCACCGTCCGAGTACTATCCATCGAAAAACTATCCATTATTCTTATTGAACATTTTTTTATACAAAATCGGGAGACGTACGACATACGACCCACCTGGTGTAAAGCAGTTACCGTAGCCTATTAACGCTAGTAATATATTAAGTATCACTCGCGCGATGCCTTCTCTGCTGCTTACACAGCAACTTAGGACTTACTGGTGACCTCACTCACACGCAGGAACACAACTCTCTACGGAGTTGTTATTTGGCTGCAGTTTTCTATGAGGTGGAGGTATTTCCCCAGACGGGCTGCTTTGATGCGCCCTACCTCTCTTAAAGCATCCAGATCAAGACAAACAGATATGTTCATGCACAAATGTATGTCTTGTGTGGGAGTCGAACCCACGAGCGTTGATGTCAAAGTCGCGTCATTCACGACTCGCGCCACCGAGCTCGCTCGTCGTCGAACATTGCCGCACTAACTCCACCAGCCAGAGGAGCGTGTGACTATTCGATCTGAACGATTTATTACATTTATTTGGTTGTTGATAGCAATTAGATTATAATTATAATATGATGATACTGACATTTCCTTATCGGAAGGCAAATTGAGCGTGATGCTGCCGGCGGCCAGGTCTCCATACTGTAGGTATCCAAACAGCCCCATCCCCACGTACAATATGATGATGCTGATCATGGCGCGGTTCAGTACACCGAATTTTCCAACGAAATCTCGAGGAGTCTTCATCTCATTTTCAAGCGGTAGTATCTGATGAAATGGTAATATTATATTATTTATTGTTTTATTCGACTGACACATAAATAAGCCTACATACCTAATAATTTTACTGCGAGATAACACGACATTAGTACTGAGTTAGAGCACTGTACAATTTATTTTAATTTAATATAATATTATATTTATTTAATTTAATATTACAATTATTTTTTATTTTTGTTACAATCGACTAATCATGGTAATAAGCTGATATCGATTAATAATGATCTAGTACAATTTTAGTAAATACATGGAGAATCGATTCAATAAAAATCATTTTCCATGGTGATATTTATTGAATCGCCACCACCGACCATTGAATTCGACTTTTTGGAATTCTGTGCATCTTTGTAATTATCACTTGCTCGGCGGTGAAGGATAAAATCGTGAGGAAATCCACGTCTAAGATTTTTTTAAAATAGAGGTGTACTAATATGGTAAGGTGAGATATTCCTACTGGTTTATCGAGGTCTGATGACAGTCGCTCCATTTTAATATCAGTATCTTGACCAAATCCTTAGGCTTAAGTAACAGACCCTGCCAATCCTAACGGATAGGAAACGGGGTAACGCTGTGAAGAAGAAGATTTGTTGACATGCACTGACATTTATTAAGGACAATACTTACAACGCCAATAGCTTCCAATGCGAATAGGACGGTTCCAAAGAAAAGTGGAAAGTTTCCCAATTTTCCCACTGGCGCCTTGCCTTCAAGTGTGGGCATCTCTCTGAAGATGTAGTATAGGATGATTCCGAAGCTTATAATAGTGACTGCATTGGCGATGGCCGAGAAGGGTGCCAGGTATTTGAGGTCTCGCACCCAGTTGATCAAGATCAATGGTAAAAGAATTCCTGCCATTACATGAAACACTTCTACTTGCAATCCGAATTGTTTGGTGAGCACGTAATGTATGTTTTCGGCCACAAATACGACATAGACGCAGCAGGTTCCTATTTGATATATCAGCAAAAATGCATTGACTATATGTCTGTAACAAAAATAATTACGTTTTATTGGTATAGTCGCTTCAATTATCTATCTAATCCTAATCGGTACATTAACCGTTTAGCCTCGGCGCAGTATGTTCTCTTCCATATATTTTTTGTATATTTCATACATTTATCCAATTTACTATTTTGGTCAACTACAAAAGGGTTAAATTATTAACTATTTATCCTTTTAATAGCACCTCACCTCGCTTTCTTTCTGCCTGTCAGAATCTACCAGAGTCAAATGTTATAGAGTTCAGTTGACATTTTGTATAATAGGTACAACCAATCGGCTTTGTTCGTGTCTAGATAACTACTTATACTTCGTCCATTTAGACATTGCATATAACGAGACTACGAGATTATACATAACCGTACAGGTTTTGACACATCTGATCAGTAAACTTCAACAGTCTTAGTTCTACTGCCGCAAGCTCAGCGTGTTTATCACCTTATAAAACACGATCAATTTAGTCATGGGTTGTCTATAGTAACTAATAAAATACTTACGCTGCATACGGGGCACAAGCTTTGCACCAATCAGGGCCTTCGGACAGGGCAGCTTCTGCAGCGGCAGTGTATGTCAGAGACGGCACTCTCCGCCGCTTGCACAGGACGTAGCAGGAGTCGATGAGGACGTGGATGCAGTAGGTGCACAGCACGCCGATGACGATGGTGCCGATTATGCCTACCACGTATCCACTATTTGAGAACGCGTGTGGCATCGCAAGTATGCCAGTACCGAGACTGCCTTTCAGTAAGTGCAGTAGGGTTTCCGTGTTCCTGTAAAAGATATTTACGTTTGTAGTAACCCAGATAATCTACTATCACATTATTAGATTACTAATATCCACCGATTGAAGACTAAGAAGGTTAATGGCTTCATTCTGTGTTCCTGATGAATCGAGCACACATTGTATTTAAGAGAGCTAGGGTGCATCAGAGTAACCCGAAGTACCTCTACCTCCCACAAAACCGTAGCCAAATAACAGCTCGAGTAGAACCATAGTTACCGATGCGGCTCCAAATATCTGCAAACTGAAGTGGTCGTGGGCAGGCCACAGCTCGATGAACTGATCGCCGTTGGGGCAGAAGGTTCTCGACCAGTAACCGAAATGGACCGATAATCTGGTGACAATCGCAAGGAGCCAATACAAGCGGTACAGGACCGATCGTTGTGGAAGTCTAAGATTTCGATCTATCTTCAGCAGTGGAATTATGAATTGCTCACTTCCTTCCTTTCCCTTGTAATAATTTAAGGCGCGTAGAAGTTTTTACAGCTTGAGGAACTAGCGTTGCAAATATCCATAGGTTACGGTAACTGCTTACCAACAAGCAGGCCGTACGCTGGTTTATTTTAGTGGTATAAAATATACTATTTATTTAATGTCACCTAGAAATGCCGTACTTATTAGCAAACAAAGCTCTGTAAAACTACAGCGATACTGCTTTATTTGTCGCTTAATTTGAATTGATCCAATTGAAGTACGTGCTTCTTATATAAACCGTACTCCAATAAATATTCCATAGATATTACAATTACCAACGAAATCTGATCGTCACATAACATGCCCGCGGTCAACTACTGGTAGATATGTATCTTAACTTTATTCTTACAAGTAAGTGTACGAAGCTGCTAATATCTGCTGATGCCGCTGTGAACATGCTCTCTTGCGGTGCGCACCTTTACATTTTGCAAATGGCACATATTCTGCTGAGACTAACGACTTTATGGGAACGAGAAATGAACAGAGGTAAGTACAGCCATAAACTTATTAGTGTATGAATATCTGTTATGTCTATCTATCAACATCGTTTAATAATCGCTTTACACGATTAGGGTCGTATACCTCCAGGAGTTTGCGAATGAGTGAATAAACGCCTGAGGACGTGACGTGGTAGCTTGCGGTAAGTTTTGACAGGTTTCAAAGACTACTGTAACCGCTCCTCATCACGCATGCCGGATACTTGTTTGATGTGCGTGACGCAGTATAAAAACTATATAAATAAAGAATTCTTGTTACTTCGGAAATACATCTTCAGTAGGTATTCTGTAACTGCATATTCCGTGGTAGTCAATTGTATACAACTTCGGAAGGCTGCTAGTATGTCTTCCGGCTAGCTGATGTAAAATTTATTACTGGAGCCTATGAAGCTAGCAATACATAAAGTATCGCTCGCGCGTTGTCAACCCTTACTGCCAACACAAACTTGTGGAGCTTCCTGGTACGGTTCGACAGCGGTTTTCTGTGAGGTCTCCACCTCACAGAATACTTCCCCTTCTGACGAGCTCGGTGGCACAGTGGTGAGACGCGCTGTTACGATACTTTGACACCAACGCTCGCGGGTTCCATTCCCACACAATACAAACATTTGTGTGCATGAACATGTATGTTTGTCTTGGTCTGGGTATTTTCTATGTATGTATAATAAGTATGTATTTACAAAAAAAATGTATTTACGTATGTTTATCAGTTGTCAAGTACCCATAACACAAGCTTCGCTTACTTTGGTGCTAGATGGCACTGTGTAATTTGTCGGATAATAATCATTATTATTACCTCCCCAGTCAGGCTACTCCGATGCGCTGTACGTCTCAAGTTAGCGACTGTCATGTATCGACAACTCTCGCACAACTGCCACTATTCACCAATCACTAGTGCTGTGTACGTACCCGCATACCAACGCTATAGATCTTATGCGTTTACGTAAGCTGCCTGACATACGTGTTTATTTGTATAACTATACGAATCGCCGTATCTCTGCAACATATCTAAGCCAAGGGCTTAGTATTCATCGCACGCAGCTCTATGATTTTCCTTCATGCTTCTTTGTCAAAGTGTTATACTGCCGGAACTATTATAAACTCATTCCAACTTCAACATACTTCGTAATTTCCGACAGTCTACATACATTAGATTAGGAGGACGTGACCAGACAGTCTGTCTATCTGTCTGTTCTTCATACAAAAAGGATTTTGGGGTATTTTTACACTAGGTATGATAGCTCATATATCGCGTCAATATTTACATTTTATCTTGAAAATATTTAGCGTTCTTGAGTAAAATATATTTAACTACGCGCGGATGAAGCCGCGTGCCGTAACTGGTAATTTAATAAAAACAAACAAAAATGAATGAACGTTTACAGTGAATCTTTATAGGGATCGGTACCCAACGACACCAACGGAACCCTATTACAATTTCTATCCTTCCGTCTGTCACAGGGCTGTAGACGTAATAGATAGATTTTTTCTCCAAGCGTGTGTTTTATGTTACTATGGCTGCTATAAAAAGAGCAAGGAATATTTGAAAGTTAAAAATGAAAGGTGATTCCTAAACTAATGAACATAAAATTGGAAAAGTCTTAGAGATCATAACGTCGACATCAAAGGAAAATTATTGGAGATGTAATTTTGTTTAAGATTTTGTAGAACTGTAACTACAACCAGACTTGTATATCGTCATAGACATACAGAAACCACATGAAGACACCTAATTGACAATATGTTTAGATCGTATGTTGATATTTTAAAACCATTAAAATTTTCAAGTGTACGACAATGGTCAAATTCAAGTCGCCTCTAGGTCTAAATCATTTTTGAACAATCAGTCTTCTTACTAAAAAGTCTAATTTAGGAAAGTAATGAGATACGGTTCAAGATTACGTACCTATATATTTGTAAGTACCAAAGAATCGCGTGTTGATACTTGTGTTGCCTTGTTGAATCGGTACATAAATGTAGGAATATTGGAACGAATTGTAACATGTGACGAAAAAGTGAATTCTTTACGATAACCGTAAGCGAAATATGCAATGGCTGACCCCAGGGCAAACGCCGCAACAGTGCCTATAACAAAGCTTACCAATAAAAAGGTAATGATAAAGTAATGGTGGTCTCTTCATGGCGTTATTCACTATAGCTTTCTCAGGTCTAGTCAAGCAATAACAGTAGATGTTTACTGTGCCGAAATTCCAACAATGATGGCGAAACTGGCAGTGAAACAGCCCCGACTCGTGAATCGATCTTCACTATTATTGCTCCATGATAACGCAAGACCTCACCGAGAAACCGTTGTAAGTCGGACAGGAGCTGCAGTTAGAAACCATACGTCATCCTCCGTACTCGCCAGATCTTGCTCCAACTGACTACTATTTTTTTTCGTAATATGGACAATTTTCTACGTTTTAAAAAATGTTCTTCCCAGGCGGCGGCAGTATAAAATGCTTTCACACACTTTGTAGAATCTCGATCCCAGAGTTCTATCGCAAAGGCATAAATCAACTTCCGATTAGATGGCAGCAATGTATAATGGGGGTAAATTTTTTGATTAAATATCTTGGAAAAAAACGAGTGTTAATTTTTCAGTACAAATCGACAATTCATACTTTAACCCCTAATATCTACAATACACAAGTCAGGTAGGCCAGATAAGTGAGGAAAATATAATTGAGCATCACGTGAATTAAATTGTTTAGTTATGGTATATGTTGGTAATGTATGAAAACATTAAATCACCAGTTTTCATTGTTACTTGCATTTTCCACACTTGAAAAAATTACCTGTATATCGTACAAACATTGCTGAAATATATTTGAACTGCACTACACGTTATCAATTCAGGTGCTAGATAAAAAAACTAGTATGTAATAATTAATAGGTCACGATCGTAGGAAATTATCTTTTTATTCCTTATCATCACGTATCATCAAGCCATTGAGAAATTATGCAAAGATTATCACTGTAGAGGTACTTGAGTGTACAAAAATAAATACAAGATGGCGACAATCGAAATACCGGGGAAATCAGTGTTTTGTGTCACTCTTGTCCATGAGAAGAGGTATAAATAGAAGGAGATCGTAGAAATATGTCGTCATTCATTATTGTTTTATAGACTACTGGGGCGACAAACAAGCATCTGTCTATTACGAAGCGGTTACTGTATCGTTAAAATTCAATGTGCACTAAGTATACTCGTAGTAACAGTGGTCTGTTTCGTCAGAGCTTTTTGTGCAGGTACTAATTTTCGAGGTGCTCTAACGTGCAGTCACGGTTGACTTTGGCTATAAACATATGAGCCAATTACATGCCACTAGTATAAAGCCAATGGAAATCACTGCTCCATTAACAAATATTCTCATTTAGTCAAACATAGTAAATCACGTACCGAAGTCACTTGCGAGAGAAGGTCAAGCTGGGGTCAAAGAAGCTCGGTGTGCTTAACAGAGCCAAACAGTACTTCAGCCCGGGGCAAAGATTTATATTACTTATATAAGTCCCAAGTCAGATCGCATATGGAGTACTGTAGTCATCTCTGGGCGAGGGCACCTGGTTACCTACTAGGAACTTGTGACTCAATGCAAAGACGAGCTGTGACAATCGTACTAAACTCACACTTGCCTTGCCCTTGAGTTTAAGGAAAGATTTTGCCTCCTTTGCGTGTTCTACCGATTGTACAATGGGATGTGTTCTGAGGAGGCGTTCGATATGATGCCTACAGCCTCGTTATACAATCGCACAGCCCGCTGACGGCTGGGAGTTCATCATCATACACTGGAACCGCAATGGTCGCGTACGGTTCCTGAGAAGTTTTCTACCGAGAACTATTAAGTTGTGGAATGAGCCGAGATTTGCCCAAGGGACTACAGTATGGGGTTCTTCAAGAAAGGCGTGAAGAGGTTCTTAAAGGGTCGGCAACGCAAGAGTGACACCATTGTCGTTGCAAATATCCATAGGCCACCTTAAAAGATATAAAAAAAAGTTTGTTTTCTTAAAATGTCTGTCACTGTTTTCTGTGTCGACTCACGCTCATTAGTAGTGGTATGGAGCATAGGGAACCATACCATAGGAGTTTAATGAACCTCCCTTTTAAATGCGAATGGTCCATTTAAGGGATTATGTTAATACTAATCTTAGTTGTATCTCATCCGTTGTTTAGGTTTTATAAGTATTTAAACTATTTCATTAAATATATTTTAGATACACGACATTCAATGTCTGTGATAAAAAATGAAACCCGGGCTACTACTTTGTCAATGGCTGGTCTGTCAGGATTTCTTAAATTGCATTAACCAGTCACTTGTCATCATACTGAAAAGATTAAGATTTAAGACTCTTTATAAATTTTAGACATTTACATGACACGATGATACAATACGTATATACACCTAATGTACCTATGAAAAAAGACCAAGTATGATTTAGATTTATGCACTGAGGGTTTCATATTAGAACTAAAGAGTATTAAAACTAAATATTATTTTAAACTATACTGAGTATAAATGCTTATACATATTCCCTTAAATACTATGAATGTGCATATGTGATATATAATTCAGCCGTATTATGTAGATATTCTTTCTATTTTTGCTTTTCTTCACCTTCAAGGATCTATGTCTTTTTGCCCATCCTGATGTTTCTTTCGCACTATCCACCATAATTTCTTTCAAAACTTTCCAACAATCGTAGACAGCCTATTCGTACATACGTACACATTCATCTTCCTGTTTTTCGCTTTTTAGTTATTAATAATAAACATATGAGTATGTGTAACGGTTAATATAGCCTAATAACGCTTATAATATACGGCGCAGGTAAATAACTTCTTAGGTAGAGGCAAGTTTCTTTTGGCATTTCTTCTTCGCCAATGGTCATTTCCGAAATGCTGGTAGATTAAAAAAGAGAGATTAAAAGTTAAAAAAAATTGGAAAATTGTTAAGATACAATATGGTTTAAATTAAAGAATGTAAGAGGTGTCTAAGTGTCCGTAAAGGCCTAATGGCAAATAAATGATTTTTATCTTTAATCTTGAGGTGCTTACAAGTAAGCAAAACAACCCACCAGGGATATGGTTTTTGACTTGGGCTTTCTGGAGGATTGCCACTCTATTTATTAAATATATATTAATTTCCATATCTAGAAGAACCCACTCTTGTGAGGGACGTATCTGCATAATACAACAATTTATCTATTGATTTGAAACTGATACAGATTAAACAACTATTATCGTTGCAACTAAAAAAAGTTTATTCTAGTAGTAAACTGATGAAGTGAAATAACAGTGTATTATTTTTTAAATTAGGATAGGATCAAGTAATATGAAAGAATTTAACCTATGGATACCAATGCGTTCATTAATTATTTTTTTTCATACTGTCTCGGAAAGCCATATTTCGTAGAAACTGATTCAAAAAGTTTTCACTCAGATTCCATACATTTTGACATAATTTTTCGTTTCCTTTCCGAATATGGCTTTCCGAGGCGACGTACTTCGCTGGACGGAGGTGTGACAACGCGTAACTGAATCTCCTTACTGCGAGTGTTTGGCAGAGTATCTACTTAATAGAATACAAGGTATATCACTAGCGTGTTGCAATCTCTTCCACCAAAATATCTCACCTTAACTCAGAAGATACTTGATGATGTAAGGGAATTACTAGTATTACCGAAAAGTACTTATAATATTAAGAATGAATAATGTAAATATGTATTATATAATTTTATATTACATTTAATTATTGTGTAATATAATGTACGTATGTATGTATATCTCAACGCCAGGTCCCTTGCGGGGTAGGCAGAGAGCGTCATAAAACGCGATCCTTACATACTTCACTCGCTTCTCTCACATTCATAGCTCTTTTCATGCACGCTCGCCGATTCCTGGGGCCCCTGACATCACCTTCTGATAGAAGCACGATCAATTTCGTCATAGTATGTTAGTCTCGATCTTACTCGGCTCCAACGTACTTCTACTTTTGCATTGTATATTATTATATATATAACATAATAACAATAAAAATTCAATTTTATCTAAACACTAAATATATCTTAAACAATAACTTAAACTGAATAAACGTAAAAACTAAACTAAAACTATACATTAAAAGCCCCCCGTGACATTGTGTCAAAGATGCCGGCGGAGTTACTTCGCTGTATAGCAATGCTTATAGGTTCTGCAAGAATGCCGCCAGTCCTTCGGTCACCAGTAGTCTCGACCTGAGACGCTTTGAAATTTTACGCATGAACTAGTTAATGAATGAATTTCATTAGTTCGTATACCCGCTCATATAGTCGTAAAAAAACTACTTTATCACCTAATTTCATGATAAACACCAGCGAATAAGTTATGTACAAAAGCAAGTTACTACAGCGCTAGTGACGTGGCAGACAATTAACTTGTTATTGTTGTCATTCCTCCGAATAATTAACAATCGGTGTTTCGACGTGAGCAATCGGTATACGGAACTGAACGGCATGATATATGCTTTCGATGCAATAGGAAAAAGCCTTGCACCGTTGTACGCGATGGAGTCAGGAAGTATTGCAACCATTTACGGAATATTAAGTAAGTGATTCACCGCCGTTTTTGTTCTAAAGGTCAGGACGTATAATAATATCATATTAAGATGGCGGATGTACGCATTTACGACACCTTCGGCTAACTGGATGATTTAACT
Organism: Pyralis farinalis; assembly: GCA_947507595.1. Classification (NCBI taxonomy): domain Eukaryota; kingdom Metazoa; phylum Arthropoda; class Insecta; order Lepidoptera; family Pyralidae; genus Pyralis; species Pyralis farinalis. The sequence continues at coordinate 34,299,576 of OX382265.1, forward strand.
GGTCTATCAACATGTCCTGGGTAGTTCATTACAAAGTATTCGGGATGTGGGGATTTTAACGTTGCCTATATTTAGTGTAACTAGGACGCCAGATAAATTATAATGTAAAGTACATTCATTAGAACTCCATATTAAAATCAATATATAGTTTATATATTTACGGCAATTAAACTGTACAAGTTCACTTGCCACGCAATTCATAGTACTGATAAAATTAAGATTTCTTTACTACCTACATATATTATGTCCCACTTAAAAAACGATTAAAAAAATAATTATGAATTATGGGTGTTTGTAAGATGCATGAATATTTATAATATAATTGTGTTACAACCGGTGGCGTATTTACCAGCAAGCTGACTAGGCTGGGACCAAATTTTAGAGGGGGCAAATTTGGGCACTAATATTTTTATAAGTAATATTATTAAGTCTGAACAAACAATTCAACATGTAATATTTTTCACATTTTGCGTTGTATATATGTAATGTTTATATATTTCAATAGTTTTGTGAAAAAGACACACGACTTGAAAATATTGTCATATTGCCATCGACTTGGCGGGGTAGATATCAATTGATGATGATTCAAGAACATTAATGGTCACACGTGACACGAGTACTTGCCCAATTAACTAATTTTGTCAGTGGTTTAAGTGTCACATCCATTTTAATTTCGTATTTAAATAAATTATGCTGAAAAAATATCGTATCTACTTTCAGTCTTTATTTTGAATTATCAAATATTGTCTCAATATCAAAATAAATAAACCTAGGCTTATTTTCCATACTTCATGCATTTGTACTACCGATTAACTAGCTATTGTTTTTCCTCCATATAATTTGCTGTAACTAATCCCGCAGTGCTGCGAGATTGTAAATGTACAATAATAGAGACTTATATGAAGATTATTTCTACACCAAAAGTCCAAAGAGACGTTTTACGATTCAAGCGATTATTATCCAACGAGTGAGCGAATGTCACGCTCGCTACTACGAGTAGCTAGGTGTTACAGCGCGCAAGCATTGCTTGCCACGCGATGTCTCAAGACATCTTCAGTGTGCACTGGAGACTTTTCGAATTTAAACGCTGAGGGTTCTGGGTAATTCCCAGAGCGTGTCAAGGTCTCGTGGTCAAATTAAGAAGGAATATTGTATTCGTATTTGAATGCAGTAATTACTTATTTACAAAGAAAAAAATATCGCATCTACCTTCAATAACATTAAAAAAAAGTATTAAATTGTGGTATAGATAAAATTTGGAAGTGGTACATACGTGGTTGGGTGGTCTACCGCTCTGTTGTCATAGGGTTCGTACTCCTCGACTTCCTGCATGTTTTTCTCATTCATGTTGATCATGAAGATGCCCTTGTCCCCTCCCGGGCGCTTCTTCTCATCCTTCACCGGAGATAAACTGGTAAAATCAAATAAGTAAAATTAGAAAACAAGACATTAGTTGCACCAAATTTTTTGTGAGATTAAGGTACGGCTCCGAGCTACTTTGGTGCGCCCTACTTCTCTTAAAAACACCCAGATCAAGACAAACAGACGTGTCCATGCACACAAATGTGTGTCCTGGGTGGAAATCGTCGATTCGATTCCCTACAGAGGAGCCTTGGTGTTAATCACCCCAGGGCTCTTTTAAAGGGATTATTTGTGAAGTAACATTGGTTCGGAATGTTATATTACACAAAACAGGGTACATGTCCAAACAGCTCACAAAATTAAAGGTTTTGCTGGCGAGCACTTAAGTTGACTAGACTACCAACATTTTCTCAACGACAGCTACAGCAAGAGATGATTTAAAAAGTCGGTACCGAGTGAGTCCATAGAGCACGGAAACTGCTTATTGTTAGCCATGCAAAGGAATGTTTGATTGCCAATTTACTGGCATTAACGTACTATAAAATCTCTTTTACTTGAAAATCAAATAATTTATTCTTCATTTGTTAAATTCATGGTTGTAAATAAAGATGTGCATATTGCCTTTCTTAGGAATTCGCGATCGTTATACATTGAATTACACAATTTTTAACGGAAGCATTCGTGGTCTCCCTGCGACCACGGATGCTGCACAGCATTCGAAACGTCAGGTTCAACAAAATAAATAAAACAGGCGATACTTTCGTTAAAAATTGTTTAATTCAAAATACTAGTATTTATTTTTTGTGAAATCCACACCCTGATTACCTGATAGATAATAATCTCCAAAGTTATGTTCGTAGTATATTTTTATTATTAGAATTTTTTAGATTGAGAAATTGGCTATTTGATAAAGCAGACGTAGTGAGGAAGCAATTTTTCTTCGGCTGCTGTTGTGTTTTATTTGTAGGCGGAGACTATTTTTTCAATCGACTTCTTTTGTTTGTGTATGTTATGCGCTTATGCGACATCTTCACAACAAACGGCTGATGGCTTCTATATAAGTTTAGTGAAGTCACAACTCCACTGAAGTCAGTTTTAAGAGTTTTAATTCTTTGTAATTATGAAGATGTGTAAGGACCGCGTCTTGTAGCTCTCGGTGTCTGCTTGCCCTACAAGGGACCTGGCTATCATTCAAATTATGACAAAAAAATTAAGTAATAAAATGAGCATATTCAATAAAATAATTTTGATTGTATTTAAAAAAATGTGGTTTGAAATACAATACATAATAATTATAGAAATTAATTATATAAATTAGAGCCATATTAATGAAATAGAGAACCATACAGTATGCGTTTAACGGACTCACTGTCACCTTTATAGTCAAAGGCAATTGAGGCTGCAAGCAATAAGCAGCAGAGCCTGACAGACCGGAGAAGTACTTCCACCCTCGCAAAAGACCAAGTAACAACATGCTGGAGGAGTGTGGTACTCCTGCGTGCGAGTGATGTCTTGATGAGGTAATTAGCAGCAGAGGTGACAACGCGAGTAATACTATTAATACAAGCGTTTATACGCTGTAATAGGCTATAACAATTAGGTAACTCTTTTATATAAGATAAATATTAAATAAATATTGTATGTTTGTATATTCCGTAGGTCACGGGTTTGAATCCTGGTGCGACCGTGTACCACTAAATTATTTTTTCGGATTTATATACATGTCTCTTACAAGTCGTTAATAATTTCGAATATGGCACGCGTTTGTTATGTTAAAAATTTCTTTCGATTTCCCGCCGTATAACATATTTTTTTCGTATTTATTGTCAAATTACAATATGGAACGGGGTGTTAAAGAAAATAGGATCGCTGAGATGGCCTTGCACAAAGTGAGTGTGGAGCCGTCGGTCATATTCAAGACACTAAAAGCTTGGTATCAGCCGTATGTTCGTATATCTTACTATAGACAGATATACGAGCACTTCCTCTGTTGAAGACCATAAAAGATTGGGTTACCGCGAGCTGTTAGAACTACAAAGGCTGTTAATGCTGTTAAAGCCAGAATTCGCCGAAACCCCACTAGGAAACAAAAAATTCTATCGCGAGAAATGAAGATTCCCGCTAGGACTCTATCGCGTATAATAAAACAAACCTGAAACTCGGCGCTTATCGTCGATATACAGGACATGTCCTAAATCAATCCCTACTGACGAGAGTTGAAGAGAGTGGATCGATCAAAACGCCTTCTGTTCCGATACCTACGCAGGTAAAAAACACAGAAATATCCTCTTTACTGATGAAAAAAATGACGACTGAAGAGCAATATAACAAGCAAAATGGACCTCTTCTGGCCCAGTTCTAAACTCCTTAGACTAAACATTAGTCAGTTTTAGAGGACATGGCTTGCTCGAAACGACACGCCTACTTTTTTTTATATACCACTAAGGTGGCAATCAAGCATACGGCGTGCCTGATGGTAAACAGTCACTATAGCCTATGGACATTTGCAACACCAGGGGTGTCACATGCGTTACCGACCCTCTAAAACCTATTCATGCATTTCTTGAAGAATTCCATGCCATGCCATAGTGAAGTTAAGGGACTTCACTATGGCATGGCATGGAATTCTTCACAGAAAAGCCTTGGCTATGAGCTCATTCCACAGCTTGGGAATTCTCGTAAGAAAATTTATCTGGAACCGCAGAGTACGCAACTATTGCGGTTCCTGCGTGCGAGGGTGAACCTCCGCCGTCGGCGAGCGGTGCGGTTATAAAAAGTAGCAGTCGGCAAAATTTCGAACAATTCTTTAGAACACAACCCTTTGTACAATCGGCAGAACACACAAAGGGAGGTATAATGTCTCCTTAAACTTAAGGGTTCAATACCGTGTGTAAGCTTAGGATTGTCGACATTGTGTCTTATAAAAATTCTCTGGAGCAAGCAGTTTAAAGGCCTGCATCAAAGCCAAAGGTCGAATAATTTAATTAATAATAATTTCGAATAGAATTATTCTTTTATTTTTGCTGAGACTTCGATAAATATGTACGTATAAGTTTTAATAAGATTACATTCCTTGTTAAAAAAATAAATGCATATTCATTTCTAAAAGAACTTATGGCCGGACTAGGTATAAGTACATACAAAAATTGTTTGTGTAAAGCAATAATTGTTATTTTGTAAGCCCATCATTATGTACAGGTACCTATCTATTTTGTCAAGTTCGATAAATTATGTACATTTACATGGGATTATTTTTGAGGGCCGTAAATAATAGATTTATTATAGAGATCAATTTTCGGACAATGGCTTCAAAACCGTATTTTTTTTAAATATTTTTTTTTACCATTTACGTTATTTAAATGAAGATAAAACATTAATATCCTGTAAATTAGTCAAGTCAAAAGTCAAAATCTTTTTATTCCGTATAAATGGCTACATTTGTTTAGAATCGTCACAATTTTTTTCCCTACCGTGCAGTTCATGACTAGGTGAGCACTGATAAAAATACTGCCAAAAAACTCAGGCATCCGCATCAGGCATCCAGCATTAGTCTTAATATGATTAATTTTCAGCACTTACTGTTTACTAAATATTACGATAGCTTTAAGAATAAAAAAACTCTTGTCATTTATTATTGTTCTATTTCTGTTCCCCAAATCAGGACTGTTTTGTCATTTGTACCCTGGCGTATAGATATCTGAACTCCCGAACGTTGTAAGTTCATGATGAATGTTGTTCGGATAGGGTTTTTTAAATATTCCTCTTTTTTACTCGATGGGCGCTGTAGTAATTATCAGGTCGTTCATGATACCACCTCTGCCGGGGTTTTGCTATTTTATTCATTGCTATGCGATCAAGTGATACCTACCTATTTTCCATGGATGAAAAACTGATTTTCATTTGACCTTTCACGACGGCGAAACATTATGAAATTATCTTTCTAGGAAAGGACCTGCACTACTTACTACTACCCACTATGGTCGCACACGACAAAAAATAATCAACGTTTCGCTATTAGAGGGGGCATCCGGATTAGAACTGTATCATCATTTGTCAACATCGGTAAAGTTCGACGCGGGAATGAAAAAGCACATGTGTTTAAACACATAACATTTTTATTGAAGAACTCATTATAAGCTCAATAAATCGTCACAGAAAACGCATTTTTACAAAGTTATTACAGGTGTACATTTATTTATTAGAGAACAAACTAGGAGTTGCCAAAAAATTAATTTGTAAGCACCTACAAATTTATATACATAATTTTCAATACAAATTTCGTGTTCTAAAGTCACAAACATCGAATTAGATTCCTCCCAATAAAGTTACGTGACGATTAAATAATAATATTGAAATTTCATAATCGACCTTGGCATACATTTTGCTAAAGAATAACCGAGTTTAAATTAAATTTTGGCTAGGAGTGTTACACAACACCGCACTGTACACTTGGACCAACTGTTTATTAATTTATTTTAATAAGTAACCATGTTGAGTAATAATAAGCTAGCGCAGGACCCGGAGCCCGAGGTACTGAAGCGCAGCACTGCACTTGCACACCCGGGCGGGCGCCCCCGACCATCCGCGAGGGCTCCTAGCAACGCCCGCCCATTGCTGTGACACCTGGTTGCCCATGGTTTCCAACACTATCGATCTTACTCAGAACTATTGTCATTTCACTCGGCCACTGTATACAATAACTTTATTAAATATTAATTTTGTTCTTCTGTTAACTTTGTTAAATATTAATTATAAATAAATTAAGTACTTACATATTAAATTTGCTTAATGATTAAATGCAAAATTAATTAATCAAATGAATACAAAATTATGTGACGAAGAAGAAACTTTTACATATTTGTAATATTTTTTTACAATAATTCGTTGTTGGTCATTATTTATTGGTAGGTTATAGTACACATAGTTGTTGTTTTACATGTTCTCTTTACAGTGACATTATCTGACGAATATTATTATTATGTTTACTTATAATATAGCTGAAATTTTTCATTTGGGCATAGGTTAGGTTAGGGACAACATTATAATGGGTTATTAGTTGGTAACGCAAGCACAGTGGCATTTTGTGTACTTAATTTTGGATTGTATGCAGGTAAGTAGGTCTCAGCTTTGACAACAACAAAGATTAGTTACTAACACGAAACATTCCCTAATAAGAAAATTGCCTATAAATAAAATGGCCTTACATTGTATTGGATATAGTTAAGTTTACGATCTAGTGCTATCATTTTGGCTGTGTCATATTTTTTAACCACCTTTAAACTGAAGAAAGTTGTCTATGTCAACCGTAATTTGTTTTTTAATTGATCGTGTTTTATTAGAAGGTCAGGAGCCTCAAAAACCGGGAGCGTGCATAAGAAGAGCAAAGAAAGTGAGGTTTGTAAGGTTCGTGTCATGTGGCGCTCGGTACACTCTGCCTACCCCGCAAGGGATTTGGCGTGAAGTTATGTATGGATAGATTATTTCGTGCTTAAGTTATCAAATTTGTTTGAGTACTTACTTATGACTTCAAATCGGTTTTCATAGTTTAAAAATCTAATTTATGATTTCTGAACATGTTGTCTTTAGTAAATTTTCAAGTTTCAAAGGATTTTGATTTTCATGTATTAAGTTATTTAGCGCGAGAAGGGTATGCAGAAGTTTTCCAAATGCTGTTCAATCTAGTCTCATTCAATGTATCTATAGATCTCTTTATTGATGTTACCCTGCCAACCTCTTATTTGTCCGAGGTATCAACATAGTACTCAACCTGAGTTCGGCGTGAGATGACGAATTCATATTAAACTATTTTAGGGTTCTGTACCAAAGTGGTAAAAGGAACCACGATGCGATTTTCTCTGTACGAGTATGTCTGGTCGTGTCACAGTGACATATTTTAGCAACTACTAATCCTATCGATTCAATATTTGGAATAGTTTTTTTTTTAATATTTAACGACTTACTAAAGTAAAGTAACGTAATAGATTTGCACTTGTTTTAATTAATGATTAAATCACGGTTAATAAATGAACTCGTCAACAAATGTGATGATGAGCTGATTGTACAAGCAAAGTAATTAAATGTAGTATAGTAATTTAATGTGATAGGTATAAATTATTTTCATGTCTTATTCAGACGAAGTATTGTGATGCTAGTATTTATTAACAATGTCAATATACCAATAATCGAAAAATGCAATATTTCTTTTCTTTCTTTCTTATTAAACTTTATTGTAATTAAAAAAAAAACACTAAAATAGAACGATATTTCAGTCTAGCACAGTTCTTTAAAATAATCATAAATCCTTCTCAATTAAACTTAGTAAGGCGCATTTTCTTTTACTTTTTCAAATAGTCTATTATAAATAATTATTGGTATAATCCTTTAAACTTTTATTTTTCTAGGTATAGATGCATACTTAAATACATTATATTACACGAGAATTTCATATATATATATATATATATATATATATATAAAGATATATATATATATATATATATATCTTTTGTGTATCTCGAATACGGCTGTAACGATTTGGATCATACTTTGTATTTAGAAATGATTTTGCTTTTAAGTTTTTCTGTATATGTATCTTTCTTGGAAAACGTTATTTTACACTATTAACTTTAGATATATACAAAAACTGTATGAAACCTTCACTCAATATTATGTACAGCTAAGTGCAGCTTAAGCTTTACAATTTGATCTTTGTACAGTATTTATACCGTTATACCGTACATACAACGTTGGGAAGCATACGGCCCTCCTGATGTAAAGCGGTTACCGTAGGTTATTAACGCTTGCAACACATTAAGTAGGTAGGTAGGAGCTTACTGGTAACCTCACTCACTCGCAGTAACACAATAACCCTCCAGGGAGTTGTTATTTGGCTGCGATGCGATGGAGGTATTTCCTTATAAGGGCTGTTTTGTTGCGCCCGGTTGCGCCTTACCTCTCCTAAAAACCACCAGACCCAGACAATCAGGCATGGTCGTGCACACAAATGTTTTTTTTATACTATGTCGGGAGGCATACAAGCTTACGGCCCACCTGATGTAAAGCGGGTACCGTGGGCTATTAACGCTTGCGATATATTAAGTATCACTCGAGCGATGCCTTCTCTGCTGCTTGCACAGCAACTCCTTGGGAGTTTACTGGTGACCTCACTCACACGCAGCAACACAAACAATCCTCTAGCGAGTTGTTATTTGGCTGCGGGTTTTCTATGACGTGGAGGTACTTCGCCAGACGGACTGCTTTGATGCGCTCTACCTCTCTTAAAACTTAAAAAAAAGTTAGTCTTGAGTAGGAAACGAATCCACGAGCGTTGTCAAAGTAGCGTTACTAACCACCGCACCGCCGAGGTTCGAAACATGAAGCTACATATTTGTTTTGTTGAGTTTAGTCGATTCAGGTCTGCGGAAAGGCTTCTCGTCACGGTCTAGTATAGACAATTACTCAGTATAATATATCTGAAGAATATGACAGCCAGTATGGAAAATCATATTCAAAATATTCCACGTTATTTTCTCTAACTACATAGCTGAATACATACCGTAGATAAATAGCTGTGTATTCATCCACACTAATATTATGAAGAGGCAATGCTAATTTATTTGTTTGTTTAGATGTGGAGTTATAATCTTTTGAACTCATCCAATCCTCAAATATACTCGTTCACTAATATTTATTTAACAGAGGTAGGGCGCCTCAAAACAGTCCACCTGGGGAAGTACCTCCAATTCACAGAAAACCGCAGCCATATAAAACTCCTCGGAGGGTTGTCGTGTTCCTGCGTGTGAGTAAACTTCTAAGAAGTTGCTGTGTCTGCAGCAGAGGTGGCATCGCGCGAGTAATACTTAATGTGATGCAAGCGTTCATAAGTTACGGTATCCGCTTTACATCGGATGGACCATGTGCTTGTATAGCTGCCGTTTACTTATATCCTGCCGTTGTACAAATAAAAATGGAACTGCTTTACCGAGTGTACATGGCCGTGGTTCCCAGAGTTATATCGACCCCATGAGGTTGATTACAACCATAGATAACAGAAACACCGTTGTTTCTGTTATCTATGATTACAACTAAGGGGTCCATCAAACTAAAGCAGTTAGGCAGGAGGTCTACGGAGTGCAAAAATTATATAGAATGATTGGAAATCTCTGGTATTATTGTCTATATGTATACTAATATATGAAACAAAAGTTTGGTTTTTTTGAAAGCGTTAATTTCTGGAACTACCAGCGGGATTTATTTTTTATACGACGTCGGGAGGCATAGAAGCATACGGCCTACCTGAGGTAAAGCGGTTACGCTAAGTATAACGTGATGCCACCTCTGCTGCCAACACAGTAACTCCTTAGGAGCTTACTGGTGACCTCACACGCAGGAACACAACAAGTTGTTATTTGGCTGCGGTTTTCTGTGAGGTGGCGATACTTCCCCAGACGGCTTGCTTTGATTCACCCCACCTCTCTTTCAAATTTGATTTGAAAAATATTTTTGCATTTGACAGCATAATTTTTGAGGAAGGTCATAAGGCTTTTCAACATCACGATACGTCTCTTAGAATCCGAGAAAAAAAAAGAGAAAGGTATAAAGAGCGGTTTCCATGGGGCACTGGAATATGCGAACCGAGTCGTGGGCTGCAATTAGTATGCATATTTAAATGCATCAGCTAGTATTAAGTAAATTGACAAGATTGGAGTTACAGACAAGCGTTGTTACTGTGTCCAATTACTTAGTTTGATTACATTGCGGTGTACTACGATCGTATATAATTTACGCAGCAATTCGACATGTATTGGAACAGTGCATGAAACTCTGCTGAAATAATTTTTTACATTTATCATGTCAGGTGATCGCATAATATCAATTGATTTAGACGTGAATGCGTTATTAAATTTTCTTCCACAGTAGGAGTCAATTCAGAAAACTGATGATAGCATCACGTAATTTCCTCTTAGTATAGGTACCTAACTTACTTTCGTTTACACGTTACGAAGACGTATATCTCATGGCCGTATCATGGCACAGTCTCACCCCATTTTTAGGGTTCCGTACCGAAAGGGTAAAACGGACCCTATTACTGAGACTCTGCTGTCCGTCCGTCCGTCTGTCACCAGGCTGTATCTCATAAACCGTGATAGTTAGACTGTTGAAATTTTCACAGATGATGTGTTTATGTTGCCGCTATAACAACAAATACTAAAAAAACAGAATAAATAAATATTTAAGTGGGGCTCCCATACAACTGACATGATTTTTTTGCCATTTTTATAGATAAAGGTACGGAACCTTTCGTGCGCGAGTCCGACTCGCACTTGGCCGGTTTTTCTAATTATTTTTCTATTAATTTAAAAAAGCTAAGTTGCAAATATATAACTCACCCGCTGGTAAGCTGTTAATATGAACGCTTGTAACACAGTGTCATCACTCGTTGGTTACCCACATCATCTTCTCCTTAGCGTTATACTGTTCCCTAATCCATTAGAATTGGCAGGGCCCTCTACCTGAGGCTACGGATTTGGCGAAGTTACTGATTTTTACATGGAGCGACAGCCATCAGAATTTCACAAACCAGACCTTTCTTAGGTTAGGTTACACGGCTTTCGAAATATAATTTCTTGGCGACGAAAACTTTGTGATGATATAATGTTTTCCTTCACCGCTGAGCAAGTGATAATTACAAATATGTACACAAATCCGAAAATACGAATTTAGTGGTACATGACAGGATTCGAACCGGAGATAAGTTGGTCTATAGGTCAGTTCTTTATCCACTCGGCTATCACTGCTCTTAAACACACATAACATAGCAATCACCATGATAATAGCTTGGATATGTAATAGTAAAGCTTTGGGGAATTTTAATTGAACTCATTACAGGTATGTTAGAATAGTAATCACCTTTGAGGCAAGAAATCGTCCGGCTCGAATGATGGATTGACCATTGGTCCACTCTGTCTGCGAGCCCATTCTTCTGCTTCCTGAAACAAATAATTGAACAAATTTAAACTCTGTAGACATACAATCAGTATGGCTGCCCCGTTTTAATAACTTACATACATACATATCATCACGCCTGTCTCCCATTGTGGTAGGCAGAGACTATGGAACGCCAGGTGCACCGAACAAAACATACCCCTCTCACTTCTTCCATACTCATCAACCTCTTTAAGCATGCTCTTCGGTTTTGGGTGCTTTTGATTTGGCCATATTTTAATACAACACCAATTTGATCTATATGCGCCCCCGAAATCTCCATTCACTATTGTCTGATACACTTCTTTCGTAAGTATTTTGTGATTCATTCTTTCTAAATGACCAAACCATCTCAGCATACCCTTTTCAATTTCTGTCATTACATCATCTTTCATTCCATAAAGCTATTTTTTACTCTATCAATCATTCTCACTTCACACATACTCCTCAGCGCTCTCATTTCCTGCTTCCTGCTTTCATGCTTCTTCTGCACTACCCGTGTTTCATTGACGTACATCAATGTTGGTGCAATACACCCTGTATGCAAGGCGAGCTTTGCTCGATATGTTATCGCTTGTTACCACGGAGTACAACGCACCATTGATACGGTTTCCTGCTTTCACTCTTCTTTCAATATCGCCCTCACATTTTCTATCTCTTATAGACAAATTCATTCCCTTGTTCCACTTTTTCCTCTCGGATCATTATTTGGCAATCTGTAATACTTTCATTCCTTTCAAACACCGCAATGGTGTCTTCGTTTTCATTACATTTATTTTCATACCTTTTCTTCTGAAGGCCTAATTCATTACAGTAACCATTTGTTGTAGTTCTTCCGCCGAAGATGCAAGGTTAACCTGATCGTCGGCGTACAACAGGGTCTTAAATACTGACTCATTCATTTTTATTCCACAGTCATACTCTTTCAAGTCTGTCAAACTGTCCATGAATAAGTTGAACAGCCAAGGGTACGCTACACAGCCCTGCCTAGCACCACATTCGATGCTGAAGCAGTCTGTACAGATATATATATATATATGTATATTTCCGCCATTATATGTACAATATAATCGTATTATTTTAGATACTATGCACAATGCAGTGCTGGCCCCAACGCTTACTTATGGAAGTGAGAGCTGGGTATAGCAGAGAGAACATGAAAATAGGATAAACGCGATCGAAATACGAGCGTTGCGCAAAATTTGTGGTATAACTAACACCACATTCGATGCTGAATATATACTTATAACTTTAAAAAATATTTCCAGGCTATGTCCAATTCATTTTAATGTGACAATTATGTACTTTTGGAAATGGCATTTATAACCACTCGACCACGAGGAACCACCACCGTAGTTTGTATATCGATGAAACAAATTATAATCTAGTTACTAGTTCAGCTGCTATAGGTACTTTTAGAAATAGGAAAACAAACAAAGTGGTGATATATCAACATTGGACAGTTGCCACGATCTTCTGAGCCCAGCGTCCGGATCACGTGAGCTTGTCGGTAATGACATCGCTGCTAACGTTACATATCTGTATAATTTGTTTAAACCGCTGTCTAGAATTATTCTTGTGAAGGCAATAACAAGGAATGAATCCCTATTAAGTAAATTCAATCTAGACTGTACCACTCATATTACAAACTAGCTGCGGCCCGCGATTTAGTCCTCGCCCCGTATCCTGTAGGAGCCGCCTTTTCTTACTATCTTTTTTTTGCTCGTCTTCTAAGGATCTATCGTGATGGAATAGCTTTACTCAATGAATGAAACGGAATGAAACCATACTCAAGAATTGGGATATCAAAGGCAAAAATAATTTTCAAATCCGACTAGTTCGTCCGCGCGTTCAAAGAAATAAACATACAAACTCTTTCTATCTATAACTTCACGCCAAATCCTTTACGGGGTAGGCAGAGAGAACCGAGCGCCACGTGACTCGATCCTTACATACCCCACTCGCTTCTTTAACATTCATTGCTCTTTTCATGCACGCTCGCCGGTTTTCACAAACTCTTTCGCTTTATTTATTAGTATAGATAACCTATGGCATATATATTTTGAGTTTGGAAGACTACTGTTACAAATACGGTATTTCGCCTCATAGAAAATAAAAACTAGGCACTGTTTGCAGCTCCGGCCGTTCAGTTTTTCTTTTCAAAACTTTTTTTTATACAACTCCAGGAGGAAACAAGCGCGGTGTTAGTGGCTATGAAATCTTGCAATACAAAAAATATTGCTCACGAGACCCCGCAAGCACAGTCACTTTTCAAGATCTCACTGATGACTCTCTATCGCAAGAACACACCAACCCTCTGCAAGCCTCTAAGGAGTTGTTAATTGGCCGCGGTCGTTAATCGCGATACGTCAATCGTCTTCGTTGCACCCTATTTGCCGCAGCTTTCATTACTTACCAGGGTGCACAATTTACAGGTCACGTAGGCTTGGACCCCTACATTCAAACAAACTACACCTATTTATAATTTACCTAGAGATAAAACACAAGCAATGGCGCAGAATGATGTTTCCTTTAATTCACTGAACGTCGAATAAAACTAATATGACGACGCCTTTTAAGTCTTCTATGAATGATATGTTGATATTAAACTTACGCTCACTTACTCAAATACAATTTCGTTTGAAAATATCGTAAATATGTACTTGGGAAACTAAAGAACCAACGTGCATGATATCAGCAACGGAAAATAGAAGACCTTGGGAAATGGTCACATCAGTCTCGAACTGATACGCCGTGTTTCATTATATGTACGCGTAACCAATAAATTTTTGGCATAATTCTGCTGAGAAATTCTTGTGACATCTTTGCGAATTGCGTACTTTCAGATTTCAGTTACGTTATACGTAAACGCCGAGGAATGACATGACTGTTTGTATCGAAATAGCCTCACATTCGTCGCCTTTCACACATTCTCAACAACTTAGTGTGATCCATATTTATGATATCTATAAGGATAAAGTAGTGTTAAATAATCGCAAGTGTAAAACTTTTAGAAGGGAATTTAGTGACTAACTTGTCTTCATTTTGTACCATGGATATTTTTACACATGAGCTCGTTCTCGTGTAACGATTTAGTACAAGGGCGACCGAGTTTCGTTGGCGTTTTTTCGATGTCAAATCGTGTTTTGTTTAAGGCAATAGGATTTATATGATGATAATTATTTTCCTCTTCTGTGCCTCCGCAGCAGTGAGCCCCGCATTAGTGTTCCATTTTCAGGTTGGCGATAGGATAAAAGTATCAAAATACATTCTCTCTTTTAGTGACAGTAATCATTCACACTGTCATTCATCTGTTGAATGCATTTTACAGGAATGAGTAACAGACTTTTTACCATGGAGTTGTGATGAGGTAAAGGAATCACAGATGTTTATTACGTAAATAATATTAACGAATTGTTGAAATATCTTATTTATTATTTAAAGTCCCCGATTTAATAAACTAGTACATACTAATTCAATATAGTATTAAATTATGTGACGATGTTCTTCTTGATTTAGGAATCACGTTGACGCTATATATAGGAAGGGGAGTTATTTGGTGTCACAGGTATGAGTGCAGGGCCTGCCTGAATTAATCTTGCAAATAACATCTTGTAACTTGGCCCGAGACATCGGTACTATTTTGTATGCATTCACTAAGAATAAATGCATGTAATATTTGGTACGCGCCGGTACACTACGTCGCAGAAATGTCGATTGTTGGTAACTGATATTGATTTTCCTCATTTTCATAGCAAAAAATGCAATAAAGACGTGCGTGTTTCTTTACTTACTTTGGTCGTTAACTAAGTATACAACAATGTACATCTAATTTATCGTATAAACAAATATGCGTTATGTTTACCGCCACTTGTACAATGCTACTTGGGACATAAAAAACATGACATATTTTTAAAATAACGTATACTAATGCCTCAAAAATGAACTAGTTCATCGTCAGTTATAGTTGTTTACAATGTAATAATTACCGCTACCTCGTCGTCGCCCACATTCTGGACCTATCTCAAATGCCAATGATCGGTACGTACTATTCTCTCGCAACACTCGATTACAATTACAATAGACTATGAATTGTGCCATTGTACCTACCCAATGAGGTTCTATCAGGTACAGTAATATAGTTATACCCACTTGTTCTAGCCATATCCTCCTTTATAGAAAATCGTCTTTCTACTAACTCTTTCCCTTCCATAATTTATTAAGGTGAGAAACCTGAAGCTTCTCTTATTGCATATACCTTAATAATTAACCTTGTGAATTAGAAAACTTAGCTTCTGGAAGAGAATGCACTCTTTGTCTCTCCTATTCATTTATCTACACATCGTCTCTTAGGGGGATGAATGTTTTGCCTCTACACATTCAAATTCTTGAGTCAACGCAGGGGTAACGCAACCAAGGAATTGTACCCGACCTTTTTCCTATTGTCACTGGTGAAAAAGAACACCATATTATATATATTGTCTTACGGATGGCCATATGTGCCTACGTACCTTTTATCCTTATGTTTTTGTGAAATCTTTTCTTATCGTATATAACGTATATTTTTATTTATTTATTATATATAGGTATATATATTTCACGCTCCTGAGATTCTGTTTTAGTTTTTCCTTTCTTGTAGAGTAGAAATCTTTAATACATTCGGTAACCCTTCGAAACCCGGGTGGTCGAATATGACCGCGAAATGTATGGGAAAACGTATATAACGGGTTCTGACTGCTCAAATCAGATTTTGGAAGATATCCACAATTAATCCTCCATTTGTATCGATGTCGCATAGGCTATTGTGGCCATTGACAATAAACGTATCGTCAGTAACACTTTTTTATATCTGTATTGTACATTAATTACGAGTACTTACTAATAGTACGGTAGGTAGCTATCAGTAGTAAGCACTATAGGAAAAAAATATGTGTCGGTGGTTTTCTGATGCCTAAGCCAATATCTTGCGTAAGTAGATAAATGTTTAGAATATTAACTAAACATCACGATTGGTCGCTTCTGTTTGATTTTCTTACATGCTAATTATTTATGAACACACATTTTGACGTTGTTTGTGCGGAGTTTGCGAAAAAACCTGAAAAACAATTAACGCACCAAAGCTTGCCGACAAATGAATAGATCGTGAATCGCCACTATTCGTGACATATCCATCAAGTAGCAGTCAATAGCCGAATGAGTGAATATGAGATAATTGGGTTCGAGTGTATTTTCAGGCGGCATAAAAGAGTGCCAAGGGTCCACCCACCGCGCGTCATCCTCGACCACGTCATGCGAGTCATCACAACGCGCTTGACGCCGTTAGTGATGTACTACAATATCGATTGTTTTGTATTTTTATTATACAACGTCGGGAGGTATAGCAGCATGTGACCCATCGGTTATCGTAGCCTATGAACGCGTGCAATACATTATATATCGCTCCCGCGATGCCGCCTCTGCTACTAATACAGAAACTCCTTTGGAGACGTAACTTAACATAACAACCCTCCAGGGAATTGTTGTATGGCATCAGTTTTCCGTGAGGTGGAGGTACTTCTCCGGACGGCATTGATGCGCGGTACCTCTCTTAAATACACCCAGATCGAGACAAACAGACATATTCATGCATTCATGGAATGAAACTAACGAGCATTGATGTCAAAGTAGCATTTCTAACCACTTCGCCACCGATTTCATCAAAATCGTACTTTGATAAATTTGTAATCCCGTGTGGCTGTCGAATAGAGGCTCTCGTTTGCTATATTGTGGATACGTTTTTTATCTAACCGAACATTGTTAAGGAAAACCTTAGGGAAAAATATCTAGAATATGATTAAATTATGATCAATCTGCCCACATCTGTGATGTACTATATATGTGTATATAAATACAATATTAAATATTTACCAGCTTGTTACCTGTTCCAGGGTATACAATAGCCTTCTAACAAATTACCCTGCAGATTACTGTTGCTAGTATTTCCAAGCCCGAAGGGATTTGTGAATTTATCCAATGACAGATCAAAAACCAATGAATAACTAATAAATAATTATATACGCTTTAGTTACAATCAAGATGTTTAATATATATGAGTTGATACAATAGATACTCCTGTTTGTTAACTGTATCTTTGAACACGAAACGAGGTCATCGAACGTTCCCATTAAATTAGAAACAATGCTTTTGTGCGATGTTCTTTTAACGCATCGCAATATCGATAATTTACTATCATCACATCTCAATGCCACTAAAAGTACGATCTGAGCGATCCATCAAGAAAATGAGCGCATTGCTTCTTGGCGTCATTCGCGACAAGTAGGTATCTATTTATTTGCAGCTTTCAGTGTTTTTCCATCATAATGTTGGCAACAGAGCGATCGTGGCGCTTAGCTCGCTGCAATTGTTATAAATAATAATGATCAGAATACGATACTACATTAAAATGTTAGTAATTAAAGTAAGTGTACCTTAATTGCGAAATTAGACAGTTTTTATCTATCTATGATTTCACGCCAAATCCCTTGCTGGGTATGCAGAGAGAACCGAGCGTCACGTGACTCGATCCTTACACACCTCACTCGCTTCTTTAACATTCATTGTTCTTCTCGTGCACGCTCGCCGGTTTCTAAGGCTCTTAACATGACCTTCTGTTAGACCACGATCAATTTGGTCAGGGTAGATTACTCTTGGCCTTCCTCGGCTCCAACATCCTTCCACTTTTGCGTTGTATATCTGTTTCGTAATTCTTTCTTGCATTATTTCCACATGTCCGAATCAACGGAGCATGCCTCTTCATATTTTAACACCGACGCTCGCTTTCAGACCAACTCTGTTTCTAACATCATTGTTGCGAATACGGTCTACAAGCGTTACGCCACAAATTTTACTCAATGCTCGCATTTCGACCGCGTTTATCCTACTTTTACGCTCTCTCTGCCATACCCAACTCTGGTTTTCCTTCTAGGTTGTAGAGGTCCGGTGACCGTTGCTATATGTCAAAATCAGTATTTTTGCCATTAGGCAGATAAATTCGCCAATTCCGATGGATTAGGAAACAGATAACGCTAGGAAAAATACTCACTTTAGGGTAAGTAAACACCTCTTATGGAACTATAACAGCGATACCAATATTTTAAGGATGACATCGCTAATTTGGTATTTTTTTAATCACTGCGGTGACAAGCAAGCATGTGGCCTGCTTGCATGCAGTTATCATAGCCTATGTACACATGCAACACCAGGGGCTTAACTCGTGCTTTACGAGGCACGATCCTATACCTAAAAACCTTTTCTGATGTGCCTCGTGTACTAAATCAATTTAAAGGTTATTTAAACGATCCCTTTCATTCATTTACCATATAAATATATATTATTGTATTATGTTGTATTATATTATTGCGTTATTTTAGACAGAGTACTTTGATAAAATTAGCCAAACATACTTTATTCGCTTAGTAGACCCTATATTGTGTATATAAAATTAAGAAATTTATATTTATTCCATTCATATGAATTTCTTCATCGTTCCCATTTCCTTAGTTTACCCTGAGGAACACAACAACCCTCCAAGGAGTTACTACTTGAAAGCGCTGCTCTGTAAGGCGCGAGTGGGATTCTTTGTTATCAAATTTATATAACACATCTTCTTTTAACCAAAACCTCATATGCTAACAGGCAGAGTGGTCCACCTTCAGTAAAAAGGCTTAGCTTGAAAGATGATAGCTTTAAACCTCAAAGGGTCTGACTACTCGAGATATGATGACGTACAGCAAATGTAATTTTGTTTTGACTAAGTCCGGGTATGTGACAACATTACCTCAAGAGCGAGCTCGTAATTTTGTCACGTTAACACAATAAAGTACGCGCGCTGTCCAGAATGATAAGCTACAGCCGATCACTTAATACATTTACTGTAAAAACAATCAAGGGATTGAATTAAATGATTACTACCTCATCACTACCAAGTACCAAGTTACACGTCATGGTCTAGCTCTAGTCCCTAAGCAAACAAAGCCAAAAATAATATTACAACATAGTGAGTAGGTATTTGAGCCCAGTAATAGAGAATAGCAATGGCAACTTTAAAATCAATCACTGCGGATTTGATTCCCGCACGGGGAAAACACTGTCACGTCTGTTTGTCTCGACCCGGGGGTTTCCTACGTGTGAATTAACAAAAAACTATATATCTTTATGATTATTACAATATATATATATATATATTACCGATGGAACTTTTTTGCTTTGAAACTCAACTCATCGCTACGGGAGTACGCGCAGTTTATATTGTCTAGTTCACAGATCAACGTCGTACCACTTATCGGCCTATCGGTTATCTGCAGCGGCATTACATTTCCTCACAAAAACTTAATGTTTTAGCGTCTAAATATCTCACCGATTCGAGTATACGGTCCTAAGAATACAATCTAGGATCATGAAGGAAATAATCAATGGAAAAGCGATGAAACAAAATTGCTCGGTAACTCAACTTTTATCAGAAAGTACGCGCATCATCGGTACGTAGGAAACCCCCGAGACAGATGTGAGTAGTGTTCTCCGTGCGGGAATCGAATCCACAAAGCTTGATGTTAAACTAGCCATTTCTGTTCACTCTACCTTTTACTCAAATACCTACTACGTTAATTTGTGGAATAAATTTCTTACCGAGGTTTTCCCAACGGGCTACTTACTGCATGAGGATATTCGGATTAAATAAATGCAAGAGATTGGAGAATAGATTTTTATATTGCAAGTGACTTGTTAGACTCCGTAGAAGTATAAAAAGTATTTTTTAATTATTATTTTTTCCCATGGAAGGCCGCGGTAGGTGAGCCTAATTACCTACAGCGACCAAATAGGTCATATTATCAGAAGGTGGTGTCTGAAGTCCTAGGAGCAGACGAGTATGCATGAAAAGAACTATGGTAAAGAAGCCAGTTGTGTAAAGACACAGTCATGTACTCTCTGCCTACCCTGCAAGGGACTTGGCTTGAAGTTATACATAAATATATTATGAATAATGGATATTTTAACCAATAAGCGATGTTCATTCGTGAACTATTCAATAAGAGCTATGCGTCTTCTGTATGAACGCGTGTAATACATTAAGTATCACTCGCGCGATGCCTCCTCTGCTGCTATAGCAGCTACTCCTTAGGAGCTTACTGGTGACCTCACTCACACGCACGAACACAACAACCCTACAGAAAGTTGTCATTTAGCTGCGGTTTTATGTGAGGTAGATGAACTTTCCCAGACGTGCTGTTTTGGTGCGACCTACCTCTTTTAAAAATCTAATCTTTTACGATTAATGATCACACAACAACAGTGTGCCGCAGCCCTCACTTTGGGAACACTGGTAACAGATAACAGGTGATCAGATTGTTCTATTTGAATCCAGAGAGAATAAATACTACATTTTAACAATTGTATACATATGTGATAAAGAAAGTCAAAACCCACAGGCGGCGAAAAAGCGGTAAAGCGACAGCGATCCGGAATGCCATTTTTTGTAACATTCGGGTGTGTATGCAACCTGTCTTACAAAAAAAAGATAAAAAAATGATCGCAACGCGGCCGCTTGTCCCGCCTCTGTGGGTTTTGTTTATAAGTTTTAACCTTACATTATTCTTTTAATCAAACACTTTTAGTGGTTAATTAATTATTTTGCAACCCATAGTACATAGGGTCCGAGCTGTGGCCATGAATCTAATAAGTGAACGGAAATAATATTTCGCTAAGTGTATATATAAGTTAGACTGTAAAAATATAGATACCATAAAAGTAACTTTAAACAGATAGACGAGAAAATAAACACTGCCATGCTGCTCAATCAATATGAGACACCGCGACCAAGGTGAAAGAATCTGTCCTACGTAAGATGGGGACTTTATAGAGGACCATAGACAATAATAATCATGTAAATCACAAACTAATTTCACAAATTAAAATTTCATATTAAATTCAAATGGTACCTTTTTATACCACTAAGGTGGAACACAAGCGTACGGCCTGTCTGATGGTAAACTGTAACCTCCTTATACAAAGACTGTATAAAAAAGTAAAGACAAAAGTTCAGTATCTTTTTGTGCTCCGTTGGTAAACAGATTTTTTTTACCAATGAAGTTAGCCGATAAGCCTTTATAAAGTAACTATTCGTCATACTTCACGCTCCTTACGCTTACAATATATATTATATACAGTACATGTATGGCCTTAGATATAAAATAAAAGAATATATAAGTAAATAAAAAACTGTCGGAAACATGCAAATCCATGAACGTTTTCCTCAAATCTTTAACAGAGATTCTTTTATTTCTATGACGCGAGTACTGTCGTATTTAAATTCGGTCCGTATTGTAACCGTCTATCTATACTATAAGTTACAGTAGCTACCTGTCAGTATGTATGATTGTTGTTCAGCTTTTATAGAAAACAAACAAAATTTCGCAATAATTTATTTTCAGTACAGCTCTGTATATATGCCGGGTTAAGTTCAGCACATGGTGTCCCCTTTTGTGCTGGATCGTAACGACCGACTTCCTTCATTATATGCGACAATTGTCGTATGCAGATCTCTCAATTACTGCCCATCAGCTGCACTTCGGCGATTGAGCATCAACCCTGATTCTTCACATCCTCTTTGCTGTATCAATTCGATCGCCTTCGTATGCTAATTTGCTAATACGAGATTCATCTCCGCTGCCCGTGATTGTATATTCTAATTACCTATACTCGGTGATAATTGAACTCTTGTGCTGCGTCGCTCGTTAATTGAATTTAAAATTCAGTTTATGAATACTCAACTAGGTACATACATAAGTCTCACTCACTCACTCACACTCCCACTCTTCTCAAATGTACCTATCTCACTTCAAATTCAAACTTCTTATACGCACACTACGTAAGATCATCACTTGAGAACGGTTGTTCTATTTGGCAACTTTTTGTTCTTCGGGATTATCTCGGGTAAATATTACCACCTCACGGAAGTCCGCAGCTAAATAACAACTCTCTGGTGGCTAGACTGCGTTACTGCGAATAAATGCTTATAGCAGTGGAGCAACGCGCGAGCGATACTTCTTGTATCGCTAGCATTTACAAGCTAGGGTAAACATTTCAAAGCAGGCGGGGCATATGTTCTTGTTTGCCACCCGCAATTGTAAAAAAAAAACTAAGCTTTTGAGACTTTATTCTAGGGAAGCGAATATTAACTTGAACATGATGTTGATGAGTCAGTAAATTTTATCACCTCATCCTAAGTCTATAGGATGAGGTGATAAAAAGTAGTTTTGTATTGTATGTAATATTCCTAGAAGCATCTATAGGCTAGACTAACGACTTAACAATGAGTGGGCTGTCTGCTTGTTTGTCACCCGACGTACTATAATAAAGATAATATTACACAAAGTACATTCCTATCTAATTACCACCCACATTTTCACCTGTCCAAATATCAATAGTTATTAACAACATTGATATTAGAAAAGTTTACACACGTTTATTGGACTAATTGATGTATAAACGTAACAATTTGTGGTCAGATGTAAAAAAACCCAGTCCCAGTTAGCAGATGCGAAATTGTTTAAAATAAATTTATAAAAGATATCAATGAAATTTGACGAGCTCGGTGGCGCAGTGGTGAAACGTGTTACACTACTTTGACACCAACGCTCGTGGGTTCGATTCCCACACAGTACAAACATTTGTGTGCATGAACATGTCTGTTTGTATTGGTCTGGGTAATTTCTATGTATAATAAGTATGTATTTACAAAAAAATGTTATCAGTTGTCTAGTATCCATAACACAAGCTTCGCTTACTTTGGGACTAGGTGGCGCTGTGTAATTTGTCCGACAATATATGGCCTGCTAGTTTCTTTTACAGTTAACAAAACAAGCAACACTGAGACGATAGCAATCGTACTTCACGGCAATAGGGAATATGCATGAAATTAGTTTTAGTTTTAAATCACACAATTATCATATAAAAAGTAAAACTAAAATATTTTTTTTGTAGTTTTGTTTAGGTATTGAAAATCGTATAAAAATAAATAGTTTATATAATAAACAAACTTCATAATTTTTCATTGTTATATTTTGAACATGTTTTACTATGACAGCAGCAATGTGAATGCTTGAATTGCGGAAATACAGTTAATATTTCGAGGAAATCCATACATTTCTTAATAGCCACACAGCTTGTGACGTCATTTGCTAAGGGTTTTTAGTAAGAAGCCTTTTTAGATCACGCGATGAAATGCCACTTTCAAACAGCATTATCTCGCAAACTAATTATCGTAGAAAAATTTTACTTTGAGATATCTGTACCTGTCTATATCTCCTCTTTCAAATTCTGTCCTAAAATTTTTTCAAGCATATTCACTATTGTTATTTCTTTCTCTAACTGTTAATCGAATGCAATAAGGTTACCGTCGTTGGATGTAGTTTTCCTTTTCATTAAATTTGTAGCAATAAAAAGGCAATTATAGATACCAATAAAGTGTGCCAAATATGTGTTGTTCTAGACATAGGACCGTCTTATTAAGTCTTTAATCTTCTATTCAGTGAGAAAAACAATAATCGGAATTGTTTTCTTCACTAATGGAGGTAATGGTAAATGGTAGATAATCGATTTAATAAAAATAAGGTAATTGTAAGTATATCGCAATAATAATAACATATATTAGTTCGTAAAAAATAAACCACACCTATTAAATTTCTTTTTCCAAAAGCCTCGAGGCTTTTATCCCCATTGCGAAGTGCCCACAGGGCAAATCGGGGACCGTATTTCTGAAACTCTGCTATATGTCCTTATAAATATTAGAGATCGCTAGTTTATAAACCAAATGAGTTACAGGCCCTGTTTGTATGGAACTTTGACCCAAAATTGAATATAATTGAATGTATAGTCTCCCAATAAGATTTGAGATGACCTTCTAAAACAACTCTTGGTAGTCGGAAATTAGTGTTTTCGAATCTTTTGGAATACAACCTATGTTTATCAATTCCTACTAACTAACAATCAATTCCTAAAAATCATCAGTTTATCAATTTCTAAAAACTAAAAAGGTACGAACAATTTTACTAGAAGATTCAGTTGCACAGTATCAAATTTACCAAGTCGTGAATATTGTTTACAAAAAAATACTTTGAAAGTGAATAAATCTGCGTACTTTAAAAACTCTAGCCGATTGTACTATTTGTTTATAACAAATACCTACTTCTACTCCAATAGCAAAAATATATTTATTTAGTAGATTTAGCCTTCTTACGTTTATTGCCATCGCGTTAGCGTCGGATTCCGATGCGTGCAAACGTAATATCGTGGTAGCGATCTTTATCATTTACATGATAACAAGTTTATGACCCATTAAATCGAACCGCGGTACTAAACTGGCATCGAATAATCATTTACATTAGGTAACTCTTCACTGAATAAGAAATATCTGCTTAAAACAATCGTTTGATTTACTACATGCTTCAAAAACGTTGACAAAATGACGAGCTGTTTCGATTTGTTTTTTGAAGCATACCTGTTCGATAGGCGGGAAAATGAGTTAAACGTTTCTCCTTTTTCAATGGACAAAATATACGTTTAAAAACCCCTTTGAAATTAAATGAGTTTTTATAAATGAGAAATAAATATAATCATATTGTCCGTTGACGTCATATGCTATAGAACAAATGGGATCGATGGAATATTTTAAATTTTTGACAAGGTGTGTATATGTCAATATTACGAATTCTTCATGAACATATAGAAGCAGATTTTGAAGCATCGTTGATATGATAGCTTTGATGACGTTACAATATTAGAACATTGATGACTTTACCACATTACCATGGTCAGTGGTTCCCAACCAGTGGTCACAGCAAAAATGTGATCAGCAAAAGAGTTAATATTCTGAACTATTATTTATCTTTTACGCATTTTATATGCAAACTGAATTTACTCTCCTTCTAATAATGATATATTTGCAATTATAAGAGTAAAGTTACTTTTAAGTTTCACAACTACGGTTTCAGGAATAATCATATAGTTTCTTATTAAATTGAAAGAGTTTAATTTTCTAAGTATGTGGTCCCCGATAACAACAAAAAAAAATCACAGAGGTCACTGGTCAATAAAAGGTTGGTAACCACTTATTCGGCTGAAATGTTTGTTGTAAGATCATAACTGCACTTATAAGGTAATTTTATTTCGTAGCCATAATGGGGCCTGTCGTATATAACCAATAACCTATATAAGTAATTGATGTTGTTCATGTCTAATAAAAAATAAAACAAATAGTCCATCATAATCGGAATACGAAAAATTCTCAAAACACAGAACAATTAAAACATTATTTTGTTGATCGTACAGGTTTAAAATAGGAATTAATTCATTGAAAACTAATTCTGGCGGAGCACTAAGCCAAATGTAACATTTATAAGTGTGTGATTAGCTAACCGAATTTATAAATACGAAGTCCCATCTACTTTGCTGTTTCTCTTGAGTATGATTCATTCGGGTCTATTGACTGAGCGAGAAATGCTAAGCACTCGCCAATACTAAACTACTAAGTACTTGGCAAACAACGATTCCGGGAGGGTTAGCAACACAATCAATATGTAATCTAATTTGTTTTATTTCTCGGAGACTACCATTCCGTTTGATCATGTTTTAAATGCGAATTAACATCCACAATAATCTTATGTCGCCCAGGCTGTTCTTCTTAGTTTACGCTTCACGTCCGCTCTAACGTAACTCTATTTATATATATTTATATATCTACATATATATATATATATAAAGTATCTCAGTCTGATCTGCCATCTAACTGCTGAGCTAGAGCGATACTGATAAAATGTGTTATAAAAATAGATTTAACATTAAGAAAGGGCTCGAATTTCAAAATATATTTTACCAACGAGGTTTCGGATTTATGTATATATATTTGTAATTATCATTTGCCCTACGGTGATGGAAAACATCGTGAGGAAACCCGTAGGTCCAAGAAATTATATTTTGATAGACGTCTGGCCTAACCTAAGTAAGGTTTGATTTTCCATCTTTGTGGTGGAGGTCTGACGGCAGTCGCTCCATGTCAAAATCGGTATCTTCGTCAAATCTTTAGGCTTAGGTTGCGGACCCCGCCAATCCTAATGAATTAGGAAACGTACGCTACGTACGATAAAGCTAGGAAGAAGAAGATTGAATCCGTGGTTAATTTTTATTCTATTGGCCAAATATTATTAGTAAGTAAAAGAAGAAATCATATAACCTACACGATAGTTGGTTGCTCGAAGAGGCTTCACAGTGACGAACTCAAAATCTGTTTGTTACCAGCGCCAGGGCTTTTAACCGATATTTTAAAAGGATGGTGCGATAGTTTTATTTTATGTATGCTCACTGATAGACAGCTTATTGTTTATAGTCCAAATTGTATCACATGAACAGCCACAGCGCTCGCAAACATATTTGATGATTAATTAAAAAGTTGCAATAGTAAAACTTTTATTAAACAACTTTCTCAGTGTGATCTGATTACGATCCTATTTTGATTATTCTTGCATGAGACTTGTGATGGTTGTAATTTCCGTGAAGATTGAGAAAGCTTTAATGAATTAGCAATAAATTGTTGGAAGTCCAATATTAAAAACATAGAAAACCGCGGCCAAATGACAACTCCCTATAGGGTTGTTATGTTCCTGAGGGTGTGAGAGGTCACCAGTAAGTTCTAAAGGAGTTGCTGTGTTAGCAGCAGACGTGGCATCGCGAAGATGGTACTTAATGTAATACAAGCCAAGCTTGAATGTATTCTGACTTTAATACAACATTAAAAATACAGAACTGAAACCGACTGTATTGAATTTAATTCGATGTGAGTAAAGATTAATAAAAAAATTACGTGATAAGACGTCGATTTCATTTAAGTAGATTTCATATTCTGAAATTTCATAGTCTGAAAGAAGATGTAGTGACAAAAATTGAGAAAGGTATGCTGAGATGGTTTGGGCATATCGAGAGAATGAACGAAGAACGATTGACGAAAAAAGTGTATAAGGCGAGTGTGAATGAAATTGTCGGAAGGAGTAGACCTAGGCGGACGTTTCGAGATCAAATCAGGGACGTCCTGAAAGAAGGCCAGGTCAAGAGTACCCTAAACCGAAGAGCATGTATAAAGAGAATAATGAGAGTGGACGAAGCGAAACAAGTATGTAAGGATCATAGCAAGTGGAAAGAAGTGGTCTCTGCCTACCCCTACGGGATAGAGGCGTGATTATATGTATGTATGTATATTCAATAAACTTAACTTATTTTTGTTTAAAATAACAACATCGGGCACCTATTTTATTGTAGTATAGTATATCTGCTTGC
Source organism: Pyralis farinalis (assembly GCA_947507595.1). NCBI lineage: Eukaryota > Metazoa > Arthropoda > Insecta > Lepidoptera > Pyralidae > Pyralis > Pyralis farinalis. Next base: position 34,327,284 of record OX382265.1, read on the forward strand.
TTACACGGTTTGAGGTCGCCACTTATATAAATATGATTGAAATACTATGATCTCATGCTGCGAAAAGGATAAGTGTGCACAGTAACTAAGTAAATATTTAATTGTAAGAATGGAAAATATGGCCGTTAGTATCGTCAAGTTTGAGGTAAATTGATGGAATTTTTTCTAATAAACATGTTAATATGCGTGCAGGAAACAAATTATACACGCATTTATCAATATAAACATATACGTAATTCATTATATTTTACATATATACCTACATATATATTTTACATAACAGCTTACGTTTAGATATTGATCTATTTTTCATCAGCGAGTTACTGTTATTGGCTATATAAAGTCGAGATTCACAATATGTTGATATGTTTCAATGTCATTGAGACCATTTTCAGGAACACCGTTCCTATATGAAATCTATATGTTTCTCTCTCTCTCTCTGTGTGTGTGTGTCTATCGCTTTTTTCGAATATTCGAATTTTAACTTCAGATTCGGATTCAGCATAAAAAAGTAGAATAGGAATGTCTGAAAAATCAACCTCCTATCTCTTAAGGAAAGTGGTCAAAATGGCCCACAAATTAAAAAAAAAATGAATTTTATTTCAGATTCGAAAAGTAAATTAAAAAGTAGAATAGGATAGTCTTAAAAACCAATATCATAGTTTTTAATGAACATGGTCAAAATGGCCGAAAAAGTTTAAAAAAAAAAAAATTAAATTGTTATGTAATTGACGAGCCAGATGTTCCTCTGGCAATGCAAGCTTGCGCATTCTCAACTGGTTAGGTTTGGATTCCGTACGTAAAGGGCGAACGGAACACTATTGCTGTCCGTTCATCTGTATGTGACAGGTTTGTAGTACGTTACAATTTACTCATAATTATTTATAATTGGCCCCATACATACGGTAAATTAAATCGTACTCCAATTTTTTTCTCTCCGTTGGATGGGATGTGTCTTATGTATCATTATTTAGAGCACATGGAGTAAAGTACAGATAACTAAACAACATAATTTAGAAATTTTTCTTTCCTTCTTCTTTACAATTTCAGTAAATGTGTCTAATTTATATTATCTTGTTATTTATTAACCTCAACTTGTTTTAAAAATACTATTTTCAATATTTAATGTTGAATGTAAGTACTCGTACCCACTTTTTGCTGTGTTATGAGCGTATCATACAAAAACTTGTTAGTGCATACAGTTTTTTGGGTAATATTAATATACCAGCCTAGTGTGTTTCATCGTCGAAACTCAAGTTATTTTATTTATTTTTATTTGGGAGCTATACGAGTCCAAATAACACATCATCACTAAACAACAATCCTAATGATATACCTACGTATACAAATTTGAGGTTGTTAATGCGCAAGCTAAAACTTTCGTATGGGGTTCGTAACTAAAGTGGACGCTGTACCATTTCGATTCTCGGCTATTTAGAAGTACTTCAATTTTAAAGCAAGTTTAATAATTAAGTTCGTACTTGGTAGGTTGATAATTCTATATTAAAATTTCATATTTTTTACTTTTTTTTTTTAAATCCGAATCTGAAGTCAAAATTCGAATATTCGAAAAAAATGCACGCACAGACAAACATACAGATTTCATATAGGAACGGTGTTCCTGAAAATGTAAGAACTTCGCGTCTAATAGTGGCAATTGATGTTTTGTACACTTTTACGAAACGAAATCTGGCAATCCACATTAGTTGGACGCGTGTAGAGATAGAAGGATTTTGTTTTGGTTGCGTAAAACAAATCTCAGGCAGGTCGAAAATGAGAGTGATGAAGACGTATCACAAACGTGCAACGTCATATATCAATATGTCAACGAACCTGGAAACTGTTCTCGAACGCGCAGCACAGTCCCTGCATACCTACATAAAACAAACTGTAAGGAACTGTAACTGTCTGTTTCTTTGAATTCTGTATTTTTGAATAGAGGTTTTATAATGTATTTTTTAAATAGAGGTTTAGGATGAGAGGTTTAGAGATAGGGTGCGTCAAAGTAAGGAATCTGGAGAAACAGCTCCAATTCACAGAAAACTGCAGCCCAATAACAACTCCCTGGAGGGTTGTTGTCTTCCCGTGAATGAGCGAGGTTACCAGTGAGCTCATGAGGAGTTGCTGTGTCAGCAGCAGAGGTGCTACTAAATGCATTGCAAGCGCAGGCTGTATGCTAACGATTGACATCTACAGCGTCAAAACACGTGTCGCATAGACGACAGGAGTGCCAGGATAGCAGCGGTTTAAGGTGTATATTTCTATAAAGTTCCTATTCCAAATAATACCAAATCGCAGAGACGACCACTGCTGCCGATGCAGACACGGTCGCAGCAGCTACCGCAGCGACGGCATTCATCTGCTAATGGTAGTGGTTAGTTGTCGGCCGCCGCTAGTTCGCATGAACTGATTGGTGTCAGAAGCAGGAAATTAGTTTAGATCAAATTGCTAATAAAAAAAAAATTTAGCTTCTGCCGATCTTGACATTATGTCCGTCTCCCGGGAATAAAGGTTGTCCGCTACTGTACCTACACGTGAAGCAATAGGTTTCCTATTTCTTTGGCGTATCGCTTCATTTGCCAAATCTAAAAAGTAACACATGAAGAAAGTCAAAGGAAAAACGCAGCCGTCAAAAGCTGACATTTTTCCTCGATTGGAAAATAGAGGGGCAATTGCCAATTCCAGAAAACAGGAACGTGTTTTTTAAACAATTCAACTATTTATAGAGGTAGATGTATATATATATATATATATATATATATATATTTAATTTTTTGCACCCCTGCCATGGGCAAGGCTCTTTTTATGGCTAAGTTATTATTATTATTCAAAATAAAATATAAATACACATTCATACATCATACTCTTTTATTCCTCAGTTTATTCTTTCATACATCATGGTAGATATAATTACTGTTAGCCAGTTCTTAGATGACGAGTGTTTAGCCACTGTTTTGTAAAAATATGTCTAAAATATGTTTTCGTAGAACCTCTGCTCGCGGCATGATGCGTGAATTAGCAAGTACAAAAATAATTTATATCCTTCTAACATGAATAAACACTAAATATTATTCCGAGAATTGTTTACCGAATAAATATAAGCATCGTCCTTTGATGTATTATGTGCTAACTGAAGTCTTAATCAGTTTTCTCATTTCTTATAATTTTTTATTGAGATGTTTACAATCGGCGTACGCTCCTATTGTAAACACTCTTTTGGTAAACAGCCACACGACCCGCCTGCTGCAAAGCGACTATAGTCTAAATCGATGCGATGCAAAATTATGATGTTCGGCGTTATTTTATATATTTACCATTGTAACCATTCAAAATTATACAAAATTACTCTGGCGCCAACGTATTGGTCTAATTTTATAGGGTTCCGTACCCAAATGGTTTCGACGGGTAGCTATGCTAACGCAGTACGTATGTCCGTGCTATTTTGAAAGTGATGCATCTTACCATATTGAGTGAAACGAAATATATTTTCCTAAATATTTATTTTTCTGCTTATAATTAATTTTTAAAACCATGTTTTTATTTAATATAATAATTAACTCGAATGACTTTTTATTTCATTTTGTAGAACTCTAATTTTTACTTCTTTTGAATTGGATTAGAAATTGGTCTTCTAAGATGATTGAAATCTTAACAAAAAACGTGTTATTGTGATGATTTTCATGACAAGTAATGGCACAAATGAACAATCGATGATAACAGGTATCGTTTACATTATCATTATTACTGCTTTCTCATACCTAAATGCGAGAAATATAATAAATAAACCACGTACAACGTGTGAATATAATGCAAATTGTGTGAATTGGATATGTAATAAGTATTTTATTGTGTGAGAGTAGGGAATCTTCGGTGCGTAAGTTCGAATTGCACCGCAACCGGTTACTTGTATTCAAACCCTATCTGCAAACTTTGTTTATGATTAAGTCCAGTTTTGAACCTTTGAGCACTCGTGGTATACCCGAAATAAAGTAATAAAAGAGGATTAAGTACTTAAAGTTACTAGGGTTTTAACACGCACTTTTTCTGAGCGATTTCATTACATCTCATAATTTATAAAACTTGTAGCGAAATCACGCAATCAACATGTTTTAGATTGCATTCGGTAAATATTTTAGGATTTTTTGTATACTTCTAACACCATCACAACATAACAACCTAAAACACCAATAAATTCGATAAATAGAACAAGAAGTTGCAAAAGAAAATTAAATCTGTTTTAATTTAACATAAATGCTGCTTACATCAAGTACTTTGTACTGTTTTTAGCGGGATATTTTTCTTCCAAGCGGTAATTAAGTCAAGTGCTAATGAAAGCACAGCAAACATATCTATTTTATTAACTATACGGTCATCCGTATAGTTAATAAAAATGACAATGGAAATATTTGTAGGTATACGAAATAAAGTTAAAAATCAAGTAGTTAACAAAGTAGTTTCAACGATCCCGTTGATTAGAAATGGTACTTTAACATCGAAGCTCCTGGGATCGATTTCAATACAGAACAAACTGTGCATGAACTTATCTGTTTGTCATGGGCTGGGTGTTTTTAAACGAGGTAGAATGCATCCAACCACCACTACCTCGCAGAAAATCGCAGCCAAATAATAACTCACTAAAAGGTTGTTTTGTTCCTGCGAACAAGTGAGTAAGGAGTTGCTGTGTTAGCAGCGGGGGTGGCAAGGCGCGAGCGTTACTTTCTGTATTGCAAGCGTTCATAACTGTATCCAGTGTGTTTCAGGCGAGATGTATGCATAAATGCCCCCCGACATTGTATACAAAGTAACTCATATAGTATACGGGTAAATGATTCTCGATTAGTGGGACATATGAACCCTTGGTCCATAAATCTTTGATTATTGCCATCACAGACTGGTTTCAAGGAGCACATAAAACCGGGTTGAAGCGGTTAGTGCACTGACTGACGGACGGACGGGCCACTCTGTGGCTGATAACAGCGCAGCTTAATAAATATACATTTATCATGGGCACAATGAGCGTTGTAGACGAGGGAATGTCATTGCACATAAATAATAAATAATACAAACGTATTGCGTAAAAATCATATTTTAGTGATATAGAAGAAAATATGAAGCGCTACAAATTTTTGATGATCTCGGTGGTGCAGTGGCGACGTGCTGTTACGTTACTTTGACACCAATGCTCGTAGGTTCGATTGGGAATCGAACCCACGAGCAGGACAAACATGGGTCTGGATGTTTTCAAGAGACGTAGGACGCATCAAAGCAACCCGTCTGGGATTTACCTCCAGCTCACAGAAAACAGCAGCCAAATACTAACTTCCTAGAGAGTTGTTGTCTTCCTGCTTGTGAGTGAGGTCACCAGTAAGCTCCTAAGGAGTTGCTGTGTTAGCAGTAGAGGTGGCATTGCGCGAGTGATACTTAATGTGTTGCAAGCGTTTATAGGGTACGGTAGCCACTTTTCATCAAGTATGCTTGTATCGAAAAGGTTTTTTATTTTTTTTTAACCAATCATAAAACCTTCACCTCTATGGGAGGCCATTTGCCTCATGCGGCCTGCTTCAATAAAACACAGTTTTCGAGACATCGGTGATCGTGCAGTATAAAAAAGTTTCTCCTTCTTGAAAGCCTTCATGGGCCTTCATAAGTAGAGGGGCAGTCGCCTGGAAAATGTGATTTATCATTTTAACATTGGATGTTGATAATATTTGTGAACAACATCACAGCTGTTAAAGTATTTTGTGTACATAGTACCTACACTGTATTCTGTGGCAATAATGTTCGAGGTTTCAATTATTTATCTGTTTCGAATGCCGAATATACACAGATCGGAATTCGAAATTCGAACGGACTAATGGAACGTTAAATCAGACATTTGTAATTTGAAATTTTAATTTAGCTATTTTTTTGAGATACTAGTACAAAAGAAACACAGATGATTAAGAACAATTTTATGAAAAATTACATGGAGGATATAAGAATGTGACACTAACTTTATTTCTATATAAACATTTATCTTGCCTTGTACTCTGCTTTATGTATTTATTTGTTATCGTCCATAAAAAGCAATTAAAAATTTAGCATTTCGTACAAAAATATACGGCTTCAAGGTGAGTCAAATAAAATAATCATTTTCAGTAATTCCATTAAAACAATGTAAGTAAGATAGTCTTTTACAATTATTATTTTCATACTGCCATACAATAATCGATACATTATAGAAATCAATGGCAGAGCCTTAGTCTTGTAAAAATATTATCGGGAAGGATTTAAAAGAAAAAAATGCTGACGAAGTCACCTAGGAACAAATGGAATAATTTGTTCAAGTACAGTGCAGAATAGCCCTTGTCGTTGACCAATTTGAGTAAGATCATTATATGTTTGAAATACCGGTGCCACTGGAACCCGCACGAGTGGCCGGCGATACGACTTGTATCGGACCCTGCATCCACCTAATTTGACGATAAAAGACTCACGAAAAATTAATTTTCAAGAACTTGTTTTGGCCTCTACAGTCAATACACTCGTTTTTGATGTACCTACCTTGCAGGGGTATTACCCTGCATATAAAGATCTCATTTACTGTCGCTTTTTCGTTTCTACGAGTTTCCAATCACAACGATCTTTACACTTCAAAAATACTCGCGTTTACTTCATGGATTATAACTATTACTTCATGATTGGTTACAGTGTCGACATAACATCATTTATCTCGCTAATTAGTTCCGCTAGTTTAAAGTTAATGTATTCAAATACCCATATATTTTCTTGTCTCCCGAACAATTTGCATTGCCTTTATTGTCGACTAGAAGCGTCCCCGTGACTTTGTTCGGGTATAATTGGTATTGTTCGTAATTTCGTATGTTTAATTTATCTCGCGGACCTCTAAATCTTTATAAAAATTATATTACTTTAAGTGACATCTTATAATGTCAACTACCAGTGAAAGTCTAGTCAAAATCGGTTCCGGCGTATTGGAGACTGACAAAAATAAAATAAAATGATTTTTTGCTTTAAGTACCGTGTAGGTTTAAATTCGTATACATTTATGAAAAAGTGGTATCGAACAGAGTCGGGTGCGAGAAGGTTAGGAATCCAAAATACTAGTAGTCAACGTGAGTTATAAGTAGGTATATATCATGCTGACAGTTCTTCAAGTTTTATTTTGTAAACTATACTATGGTTGTTGTGTCGTTAATTAAGAGTACCTGGGCGACTGAGCATCGCTAGGCGTTTGTATTATTTTGTATAAAATCGCGTTTTATATTTATATAAGGTGTTCCTTTTTAGTTTATATAGATAAACTTAAAAATGAACACGCTATCTAAGTATAAAATCATGTGCTCATCAAAGCAGCGACTGGGGAAATAATAAAATAATAAACAGTATTGCAAGCTTTCATATGTCATGGTAGCCCCTATGTTTTATTTTAAACAATGTCGGGGGTCACGCAAGCCTACCACCTGGCGTAAAGGTTCCCATAGCCTATAAAACGTTTTCAATATATGAAGTATCGCATGCGCGTTACCACTAAAGTGAGGTTACCAGAAGTTTACCTCCTAGGGAATTGCAGATAACACAGCAATTCCCTAGGAGGTAAGCTCTGGTAACCTCATTCCATTCAACACGAAATGAGGTTTTAATATGAAAACCCTCCCGGTAGCTGTTATGAGGAAGTTATCTGTGAAGTGGAGTTACTTCCCCAGACGGTCTGCATTAATGAGATCTATCTCCCTTGAAAACGACCAGATCAAGAGAAACAGACATGAAACAGACATGTTTATGCACACAAACGTTTGTCCTGTATGGAATCACAACCAAGAGTTTTGCTATATCAAGTAGGATTGCTAACCATTCCGCCATCGAATTCGTGTGATTCGAGCGCCACCTGATGTAAAGTAACATCAGGTGGACCTTTGCATGAAGAAAATATGCCGATGAGACGGATTACGTAGTAACTCAATTCACCACTATGGGTCGGGGGGCAAAGCAAAACGCGCAGCTCCTATTGGCTAGATCGTGGGTCAACATCGCGGCACTATCGGCTTATTGGTTAAAATATACTCCAATTCAGGTCAGTAGGCACGAATCGCTGATACATTTAGACGTTAAAACACATGGTTTTTTGAGCGCGGTGTGACTTCAAGCGCAGTCGAGTGGTTATTGGTATGCCTCCCGACGATTTCTAGAAAAATAACTCGATGACATAAAAGTTTTAGCAGTGTAAACACGATGGTAAAACGAACATCAAATACGGGTAGTTTGTCTTGTTTAAACAGCTCGCCTGCCACTGTCGTGTCTGTGTCTCTTTGTTCAGTTGTGCTGGGTTACTATTGTATTGCTATTCTTTGACAGTGTTGTGTTTACATGGTATTCGATTAATGCATACCATTTAAAACAATAAGCAACTAATTTATTATACACCAATGTACAACACGATGATGAACTAATATAAATACTATAGATATTATGACGAGCTCGGTGGCGCAGTGGTGAAACGCGTTGTTACGCTACTTTGACACCAACGCTCGTGGGTTCGATTCCCACACGGTACAAACATTTGTGTGCATGAACATGTCTGTTTGTCTTGATCTGGGTATTTTCTATGTATAATAAGTATGTATTTACAAAAAAAAATGTATTTACGTATGTTTATCAGTTGTCTAGTACCCATAACACAAGCTTCGCTTACTTTGGGGCTAGATGGCGCTGTGTAATTTTTCCGACAATATTTATTTATTTATTATCTATTTATTTATCATTTGTGAATTAGGGCTTCAAGTTTCAATTTTTATATTTATATGAGATAAATATTTGCGTGTACGTATTGTGGTAAATTGGAGATATTATTATGCCGACGACGACTAAGTACGTCGCCCCTGGCATTCCCCAGCAGCCAAAGGATCCTAATTCGGGGTGCATTTCGACGTGATTAATCCTCGGATTCATCCGTCTCGATGCACCCCAAATTCGGCTCGTAGGTTGCTTGCTCTGCGTTTGCCAGGGACGTCACGTGGAGACGTAGGTGCTGTATTTGGCGGTGCGTGTCCACGGACGTCCCCAATGGCCGCAGGGTCCTATTCGTAGGGGGCACATTTTGGCGGATTAATCCTTGGATTTATCCGTCTGAATGAGGTCCAAAGTCGTAAAAACGTGTTTTCTTTTGTTACTGTCCAGCATCGTCCCTCTTCTTATGTGTGCTATCACACACATTCGTTCATGCGAAGCGTCCGTTCGTGTTATGGCACACAGCCTCCCAGTACTCAGTCAGACTTAAATAAAGCTCCACGCCTGCGTTCTCGCAGAGGAAATTACCCGGGAGCGATACCTTCCGGAGACGGCCCGGGTAATGAGCTCCCGCTCGAGGCCCGTACGCATCACCCGTGGGTGCACGTCCTCTGACTGACTAAGTAAGTTGAGCTCGTTGCGGAGCTTACCGCAAGCTCCGACGCTCTCTGTGCATACACATCTTCTTAGCGATTCTGTTTCCTAATCCAATGGCGAGGTCCGCTACCCATGCCTAAGGATTTGGCGAAAATACTGATTTACATGCAACGACTGCCGTCAGACCTGTACCCACAGGGAGAACCTGACCTTTCCTTAGGTTAGGCCACACGACTTCTTGAAATATAATTTCTTGGACGAGCGGTTTTCCTCACAATATTTTCCTTCACCGCCGAGCAAGTGATAATTACAACGTGAACATATTTGGTACATATGTAAAATGTTCGTTGTCATTATTGAAAATATCTAGTCACGTTAGTTTTAATACGTAGAAAGTTCATCACCCCCAATTTTTGAGCAGAAAATTTAAAAATATGGTTAACAGATTCAGGTGTTATTTTGCGAACGTCAAATTTACATCACCTTTGCTGCCTTGGCTGTCTGGTCGTCTCTGCGATACGTGTTTTGATGGCGGGTGCGTGCGGTTTCCGTTCCAGATGACAGGCAATTGTGGATACTATCGCATGAGCCTTGGTAATGACAGCAAGCATCTACTAACGGTAGTGAGTGACTGCCGGCTGGCATTTGTTCGCATGAAATTGGCAACGGAACAGCTCAGATCAAATTGTATTGAAAATCTTAGCCTGTAAACGTAGACTCAGCGACCCGAAGTTTTCTATTTTAGCTGTCTATACGATTCACTTAAACTATCATAATCTTTACACATATAATTAATGTCGCCGAGAGATTATCATTGAGAGATTATTGATTTGTGTTATGAAACCAAATTACACACAGAGAGAGACGCAAAACTTACGGGGTAAGAATAAAACAAAACAACATAGATATTACACTGTAATGTATAATACATTATAGTATAAAATCTATATTATCTACGTAATATATATCTATAGGTATACGTTCACTTTGTATTTATTGTCCGTAGTTACCCAAGGCTGATATTTTAAATCAGTAATATGCTTGAAGAAAATAACCTGTTGGTGCTTTTTTGATTTATGATATTAAAATTTAAAACCAAAATAAAACAACATAGTTTAGGACAAAATTACTACGAGAAACGGTTACCGACCCACGGAGGACAAAGGGTAAGCTAGCGTAAACATTCCGTTCATTAGATTCAAGAGTATGACCGTTTTTACCACTTTACGCTTCATTTGAGCCTTGTAGCACGATGACAATCTCGGAGTCTCTAGTTTTTATCAATCTTACTGATTGATAAAAACGATTAAATGAAGTGACCTTACAACTGCAACGGAGAAGACTGGCAACAGTTACGTAACTGAATAACGTATAGGTCAGTAAAAAGTGCGCCTTGAATTACCAATGAGAGCATCTTCAAAATTTATTTTTCCTGATAAATAGATAACTAAATATAGTAACGTTATTACTAGAACTGTGAATAATTATACAAGCATATACACCTCTATATATAAATTCTATACCTACCTAACCTTCTTCTTCTTACTGTTAGCCGGTTTCCTAATCCATTAGAATTGGCGAGGTCCAATACTATGAATTTGCCGGAGGTACTGAGTTAGGTATGGAGCAACTGCTGCAAGACCTCAACAACCCAGAGGAAAATCAAACCTTTCTAACGTTAGGTTAGTCTTTCGAAATATAATTTCTTGGACGTGCGGATTTCTTCACGATGGTTTATACGCAGTAAATGGGTAATTATAAAACGCCGCCCGGTTATATTATTGGAGATTCTACCACCTAACTTCGACACACAAAATCTCGATGAACGCTCGACCGATAGTTAATTTTTTCGACCTGCAGTAGACGGACAGTAAGACTAAACAGACACAATTAAAGTGTTCCTTCGTTGAAACATTCGTTCTTTATTATTATTGTAACCGTGACCATAGTGTAATAAATTATTACACTATGCCATACCTAAAGGTTGTTTATTTACAAGTGGAAAAACAACCTTTAGGTATGGCATAGTGTAATAATTTATTACACTATGCCATAACTAAAGGTTGTTTATTTACAAGTGGAAAAACAACCTTTAGGTATGGCATAGTGTAATAATTTATTACACTATGCCATACCTAAAGGTTGTTTAGTTACAAGTGGAAAGAATATGGATTTGCAATAAAAAACAGCAATTACTTGTAATAACGTTCGATGTCCAAAGTTTTATTCGGTCGTATTCCTTATATGGTACCAAATTAAAATTTGATCGTTATGTTGCTTCAAGGACATTCACCTGAGAGGTTATCCCAGGGTTTGGTCCTTGTTCTTACCTGATATATTTATTTAGAAGACGTCGGTAGAGTGGCTTTATTAAAAGGATTATGAGCTACGCTGATAGCGTCCTATTTTTGATTCATGTAGATTCTGAATTGAATAATTGCCGATATTGGATCTCAGACCAGTGAAAATATTCAACTTCGCACCGCTAAATAAATTCTGTTCTGGCGAATTTAAATGGAATATCCGTTTGGGAGGTACTCGTATATCCTGCACCCGTTCGGCCCCGGTTTATAGACACTCTGTAAGATAGTTGGGTATACTTATAGAAAATAAAAATCGGCCAAGTGCGAGTCGGACTCGCGCACGAAGGGTTCCGTACCACTATCTATAAAAGGCAAAAAAATCACGTTTGTTGTATGGGAGCCCCCTTAAATATTTATTATATTCTAGTTTTTAGTATTTGTTGTTATAGCGGCAACAGAAATACATCATCTGTGAAAATTTCAACTATCTAACTATCACGGTTCGTGAGATACAGCCTGGTGACAGACGGACGGACGGACGGACGGACGGACGGACAGCGGAGCCTCAGTAATAGGGTTCCGTTTTACCCTTTGGGTACGGAACCCTAAAAAAATACGACAAGGCAGAGATAAGGTAACAAATCCTACATCTTAGTAATTCAAATTTCATACGTGGTCTGATTTCAAAACGATAATGAAACTGGTAAAGGACGAGTCGAACTCGCGCTTCCGGTTCCCGTGCGTCATTCGCTTCGAAAGACTAATAGAAAGACGACTGTCTGTCTTTTAGTCTTTCCCTAAAAATCATGTCTATCATCTGCCACGTATTTGGCATGTATCTTTTAAAGGCTACTATGAGGTAAATAAATTAAACGTAAGTTTTAAAGATCAGTGGGGTAGGTACTGCCTGGGGTGATACCACACGTCACAGAAAACCGCAGTTAATTAACAACTACCTGCTGTTACAGGCTGGGATTTGAACCAGGACCCAGTCAGTTAATAGTCTCGTTCTTTACCCACTAGATTATCACTGTTCGGTTTGGTTTAAAATATATTATTGTATCCTCGGCGCAATGAATAGGGCTGAGGGTTGCACAATTGTATTCGATTCATTTGCCGAAACGTGCTCTAAGTACAATGTAATAGTTATTATAAACCAACTACGGCGACAGAGCAAGACTGTCGTAGTAAACGAGCCCTAACTATTGGCACACGGTCTTCCTTCGTCATTTGGACCGTTGCTGCCACTGCTAAATCCGGCATTTCAAGCTTGCCAGTAATTCTCACGTTTACGATCATTATTGACATATTTTTGTATATGTTCCAACGTAATATGGCGACTAAATGAAGGTCACCTTTTAAATGTCACCATAATTAAGCAAGTATTTTTCAAGTTTTTGTTAATACCGAATAGTGTAAGTATTTCTATATCTTTTGCAAATGTCCACTGTTTCAAATAGACAGATGAATTGTATATTTGCCACAGCTACTACATAAATTTTACTTTGATGAGCTCGGTGGCGCCGCGGTTAATAACGCGACTTTAATACCGACGCTCGTGGATTCGATTCCAACACAAGAGAAACACTCCTGTGTATGAACATATCTGTTTGTCTTGGTCTGGGTCTTTTTTAGTGCGCATCAAAGCAGCCCCTCTGGGGAAGTACCTCCATCTTACGGAATACCGCAGTCAAATAATGAACTCTCTGGAGAGTTATTAAGAGAGGTAGGGCGCATCAAAGCAGCGCGTCTGGGGAAGTACCTCCACCTCACAGAAATCCGCAGCCAAATAACAACTCCCTAGAGTGTTGTTGTGTTCCTATGTGTGAGTCACCAGTAAGCTCCTAAGGAGTTGCTATGTAAGCAGCAGAGGAGGCAACGCGCGAGTAATACGTAATATATTACAAGTGTTAATAGGCTACGTACTGCTTTACATCAGGTGGGCCGTATGCTTGAATGCCTCCCGACGTTGTAAAAAAAAGAGTTGTTGTGTTTCTATATGTGAGTGAGGTTACCAGTAAGCTTATAAGGAGTTGCTGTGTTAGCAGCAGTGGTGGCATCGCGCGAGTGATAATGTATTACCAGCGTTCATAGACTACGATAACCACTTCACCCCCTTTTTTTCTTAAAAAAACTGTGGCATTTACTAACTGAAAAGTATTAAAACAAATCAAATCTAATTCTGGAGGTTGGTGCTTATTTATTAGTAAAGAAAAGGGAACACGTATGTCACTGTGACACAAATAGATAGGAGCTCATTGAAATGTGTGCTCATTTACAAAGCACTTGTTTTCGACTTCTACTTGTTGGAAAGTTCAGAAAGCACTAGAACTGTGAATTATTCACTTACATTATATACAAGTATATACACCTCTATATAAAAATCTATTTATCTAATTTTTCTTAGCGTTAGCCCGTCTCTAAATCCATTAGGATTGGCGAGGTCCGCTTCCTAAGCCCAAGGATTTGGCGGACTTACTGAGTTTGGTATGAAGCAACTACTGTCAGACCTCCACAACCCTAAGGAAAACTACACCTTTCTTACGTTAGGTTAGTCTTTCGAAATATAATTCCTTGGACGTGCGGGTTACCTCACGATGTTTTATACGCAGTAAATGGGTAATTATCAAACGCCGCCCGGTTAAATTATTGGAGATTCTACCACCTAATTTCGACACACAAAATCTCGATGAACGCTCGACCGATAGGTCATTTTTTCGACTTTTTTTTTATTGGTACAGGCCCATCACCCATACCCACCACTGTGTCTCCTGTGTAGCCAGAATTAACAGCGGCGAAACCACCAAAAAGGCAATGAACTTTAAGTCCATTGCTGTTCCGGGGGTTAAACTACAGCTGCCTTGGAACTCACAACGAATTTAATCAGAAGAAATTTATAGGAGTAGGAAGTTTTGGAATTGACTTCCAAAACTTCCTACTCCTACAAATTTATTTTTCGACCTGCAGTTGACGGACAGAATACTAAACCGACACAATTAAAATATTCCGTTCTTTATTATTATTGTAACCGTGCCCGTAGTGTAATAAATTATTACACTATGCCATACCTAAAGGATGTTTAGTTACAAGTGGAAAGAATATGGATTTGCAATAAAAAGCAACAATTACTTGTGATAATGTGTGATGTTCAAAGTTTTATTTGGTCGTATTCCTTATATGGTACCAAATTAAAACTTGATCATTATGTTGTTTCAAGGGCATTCACCCGAGAGGTTATCCCAGGGTTTGATCCTTGTCCTTACCTGTTATATTTATTTAGAAGACGTCGGTAGAGTGACCTTATAAAAAGTGTTATTATATTAAAAGTGTTATTATCATTAAATATAATAAACTACACACCGCCATTTAGTTCCAAATTAAGCAAACCTTGTACTACAAATGCTAGTTAAACGATAAACATACTACATGTTTTTTTTTGTAAACTATACACATGTACTTAGAATGAAAATGGGAAAATTAACATCTTGTAAACCTATAAACCGCTTCCCATTCGGAAGGAAATGGGAAAATTAATACCTTGTAAGTAGTTGTAAGCCTATAAACCGCTTCCCATTCGGCTGATCATATTTTTTTTTCTTATACTACGTCGGGAGGCGAGCATATTGTCTACCTGATGTAAAGCGGGTACCGTAGCCTATTAACCTCCTAAAATTATTATCCTATTCTTATGTTCCTCACAACGTATTATATATAAGTGTATACTTATGTCTACAAAGTAATCAACTGATTGGTGACATGAACAAACACGCGGTGAAAAACGGCAGGCACATTGGCGGAGACAGCGTCGGCGCCGGTGGCGGCATGTGGTCCAACCTAGATATCTCAGCGCGACGTTGATATATAATTCAATCTCGGTGCATCGGAGGTGAGGAGGAAAGCGTGGAAATTTTCCACCGACGACGGGACCGGTCCGCAGCGCCAACCGGTCTAGCGGCGCAAGCGCATTTTCTACGTGCGCCAGCCACCTGCTCCCGGCCGGCACGCTCGCTGAGAACGCATATATGTGTAAATATATACAGAGTAGAATCTACACCGTCGTTCGGTTATCCTCTCCCTTTTCATAGCAAACAATAAACAAATAGATACGATGACAAACTCTGTGGCGCAGTGGTTAATAACGCTACTTTGATATCAGCGCTCGTGGGTTCGATGCCCACATGTCTGTTTGTCTCGGTCTGGGTGTTTTAAGAGAGGTACGGTGTATCAAGGCAGCCCGCGTTGGCAAACACTCCCTACCTCATAGAAAACTGCACCCAAATAACAACTCCCTGGAGGGTTGTTGTGTTTCTGCGAGTGAGTGAGGTCACCAGTGGGCTCCTAATGAGTAACTGTGTTAACAGCAGAGGTGATACTTAACGTGTCACAAGCGTTCACAGGCAACGGTAACTGCTTTACATCAGGTTGGCCATATACTTGTATATCTTTCGACGTTATATAAATAAAAAGGTAATTTACGGGTATATTTATTTGCAATCATTTTCATATTGATTACGAACCTGACTAAACTATCGGTCGATAAAATATCTGCTAACTGCGGTTTATCGGAATAATTAGTTAATTTGTGTGTTAAGTTACTGTGACGAGGACTTTTCGACTTATTTCTTTTTTTACGACGTCGCGATGCTTGCTAACCATACGATCCATCTGATGTAAAGCGGTTACCGTAGCCTATGAACATTTACATTGCTATGCAGGAACCACCCCTGCTGGTAACACAGCAACTTCTTAGGGACCAAGTCCAGACCAATCCAGAACAAACAGACATGTTCATGCACACAAATGTTTGTTTTGTGTGGGAAGCGAACCCACGAGCGTTGGTGTCAAAGTCGCGTTATTCACGACTGAGTCACCGAGCTCGGCAAAATGTTAGCGGCGGGATGGCAACGAGCCAGGGGTACTGAATTGCATGTGTTCATAGACTACGGTAATCGCTTCACATCAGGTCTGCCGTATGCCTCCTAACGTTGTATAATAAAATTTGGAGCGATCATTGATAAGGCTTTTCTCTGACGCACACACAACCAGGGAGTTGTTATTTGGCTGTGGTTTCTTGTGAGGTGGAGGTGCGCTCTACCTCTTTTCGACTACGGCTTTTCGAGAATAGTTGAGATAAGTGACGTGATGATAGTTCGTGAACTAGCCAATGAGAGCAGCGCGTTGTAGTTTATCCCCCCCCCCCCCCCCCCCCGACTTGCGAATGGAGCTACTACGAAAAATCTTTCTCATAGGTTCTCCATAGGTTATTTGGTTCATGGTGGCCGAGGTACGCACACTTTGCGGTAAAATGCCAATAACGGTTTTCTAAAGAATGACGAAACAGATATACAATGCGAAAGTGGAAGGATGTAGGAGCCGAGGAAGACCGAGACTAACGTACCATGACCAAATTGGTCGTGTTTTATCAGAAGGTGATGTCAGGAGCCTTAGAAACCGTGCATGTAAAGAGCTATGAATGAAAGAAGCGAGTGAAGTATGTAAGGACCGCGTCTTATGGCGCTCGGTTCCCTCTGCCTACCCCGCAAGGGACCTGGCGTGAAGATATACGTACATACGGTTTTCTAAATTTTGAAACACTTGGGACTCAAGCCCAGCTAGTGGTTGTTAACAGACGTTTAATAGTCTCGCACACTTCGCCGCAGCTATCTTTGTACACGAGTTGTTTCGAAGGTTGCGACGTGTCTACATCGAGCGTACCTTATCACTGTAATAAATAATACATTTACAGGAAAAAGAAATAAGTAATCTCTCTTTTAATTTAATTTTACTGAAGTGTATTCCACACAATTATATTTAAACTAATATAATTTTGACGAGCTCGGTGGCGCAGTGGTGAAACGCGCTGTTACGCTACTTTGACACCAACGCTCGTGTGTTCGATTCACACACAGTACAAACATTTGTGTGCATGAACATGTCTGTTTGTATTGGTCTGGGTATTTTCTATGTATAATATGAATGTATTTACGTATGTTTATCAGTTGTCTAGTACCCATAATACAAGCTTCGCTTACTTTGGGGCTAGATGGCGCTGTGTAATTTGTCCGACAATATTTATTTATTATTTATTTATAATATTATAAAGTTTATTTTTCGTCCGTTTGTTTGCAGTGGATAAACTCAAGGAATATTTAAAATCTTTTACACATGGAAAGCTACATTATCAGCTGATAATATAGGCTATAAAACAGATTCCTACGGTAAATTCTATAATGTAACTAAATGTATTAAAAATTTGGCTATAAAATACATTATTTGGCGTGTGCTGCGAAAACTATTGATGGTACATAAATTAATGAACTTGTACATGATTTTTACTCACAAAAAAGTCTTTGATGCTATATGTCTATTATGTGCAGTTGTATGTATGTATATCTTTACGTCAGGTCGCTTGCGGGGTAGCATATATGTAGTTAAGTAACAAAAACCGTTTATTGTTTACATTATTCAATCAAAAGACGGCTAGAATCAAATGATGATGACATTCAGATCATGACATTAATTTATATCCAACTAAATAATTCCAAAATCAAGGATGATTATGTACATGTAAATTTATCTTTAAATCTATACATATACATAAATAAAATTGAAATGTCTGCATGTAACGTCAAATTAACAGCTTTTTATTAAATGCATATGAATAGACGGTACTTATACCAAAAAATAGTTTTAATTTTTTTTATGTCTGTTTGTTTTTCCGGGCCTATTCCAAGTGGTCGTACAGGATTACATTTTTTATCAAAATTGAGAAGCTATCATGAGAGTGATAGAAGAATCAAGCACAGGAAACTGTAAGCCCTCCCGCAATATTGTGGTTTACAAAACAGACTAATCTACAAATCATTTTTTAAAACTTTCCCGGTCAATGAATTTATTGTAATAAACTAGCGAAGTTGTGTTTTGTGATGTTACCAATATTTCAATGAAATATAGACATAATATAAATATATAAAGTAGAACTTGTAAGCGGATATCTGACGCAAATAAAGCCACTGTGGTTTATTAAAGAAAATGCACAATGATTAACCAAAACACCTTGTTCCTTTCAATTGTAATTACGAGTATGGTTGTGTAGGTCAACGTATATTGGTATATGGCAACTAGTGTTGGCCATGAGTGAAGAAATAGATGTTAATATGTTATTTTTTAATAATACTCGAGACGACGTAAATCATATATCTGTAACGTACATGTAATGCAGTAAGTATTACATTTTTGTCTATAAATTAGTAATGGCTCCCTAGAGGTCAGAGCCAGAGGATTTTTGTTTCCTTATAATTTATGAACGACCTTATACAATATATAATACTGTTATTGAATGTATGGCGATGTCAGTGCAAAACACCTTGGGACAGTGGTGATGTAAGTTACGGAAGTGAAATTTATTGTAACGTTGAACCGAAACTGAATACCTAGTGCAAATTAAATTACAGACAATATTTGTATACGGGTAGAAGCGCATTTTTTTACTGGGCCTAATACCGGTAAAATAGTAAACGTTGTAAGCAACAGTAAAACAGAAATTTTAAATTACAAACATGAAATTTCTGTACATTGTAAAGAAATTGAAATTGAGCATGTACAGTTTTCATTGTTTAAATATTTCTTTATTTAAGTAAAGAAACGATTATTTTACTGGGCAGTATTGAAGTGTAAAAAGTAAGACAGGTAAGACAGAAAAAAAAACATTCAGTCTTTGTCAAATAGCGGACGTGCGGTGGCTGGGGTGTCCTTGTCGTACTAATTACTATGAAAGTACACGTAAGTCGTCACGTCATTCAATGGCAAAAATATTCTATACTAGCTGTGGCCGCGACTTCGTCCGCGCGGAAAAGTTATTTTTTTATATAAATAAAAAATAACTAAAATTTTAAAAATAAAAGTAGCCTAAGTTACTCCTTATTACATCAGCTATCAGCAGTGAAGTGAAAGTCCCGTCAAAATCCGTCCAGCCGTTTCAGAGATTACCCGGAACAAACAGACAGACAGACAGACAAAAATTGTAATAAAAATATTTTGGTATATACACCGTGTATACGTATGCATTTTATAAAAAGCGGTTATTTTAATGTTACAAACAGACACTCCAATTTTATTTATCTGTGTAGATGTCGACATATCATGCTTCTGATAAATTATTTTTAAATAAAAATAAAACCGCCTTTAATAAACACCCAGGACCTACGAAGCGAAAAATAATTGGTATACTGTTATTATCAATTGATATTACGCGGCTGGAACCAACTTTAAAAATTGGAAGTAATTGAGACCAATTATTATTCGCTTTTTAGTTCCTGGGTGTTCTTTTTATTTAAAAATAATTAATTTACACTACTAAATAAAAAAAAAAACAGAAATTGAAAGTCTTCATCGAAAACTTTTGCTGAAGAGAACAAACAAAAAACAAACCATTATATGTGTATATATTTTTTGTTTTTGTTAATTTTCTCAAAGAACACTAAATCAATTTTAATAAAATTTATATGGTACTACCTCTGAAGTATGACCTACCAAACACAAAAAGAATCATTAAAATCAATTTATAATTGGCGTAACGATCGCGTAACGAACATACAAAAAATACAGTCGAATTGAGAACCTCGTCCTTTTTAAAAGTCGGTTAAAAAAAAGATTAAAACGCCATCTATTCATTTGATAAGCTCGGTGGCTCAGTCGTGAATGACGCGACTTGTTCCACACAAGGCAAACGTTTGTGTGCATGAACAAGTCTGTTTGTCTTGGTCTGGATGTTTTAAGAGAGGCAGGGCGCATCAAAGCATCCCGCCTGGGGAAGTATCTCCACCTCACAGAAAACCACAGCCAAATAACAATTCCCTAGAGGGTTTGTGTGTTCCTGCGTGTGAGTGAGGTCACCAGTAAGCTCCCAAGGAGTTGCTGTGTAAGCAGCAGAGGAGGCATCGCGCGAGTGATCCTTAATATATCGCAAGCGTTAATAGGCTACGGTACCCTCTTTACATCAGGTGCGCCGCATGTTTGTATGCCTGCCGACGTAGTATAAAAAAAATATCTAATATACAAAAATGGTTTAGATTCAATTGAAACGTTCGTTCTAGAACACTGCAAAAGTTTGTAGGTAGATAATTAAAACTCTCTAAAATCCCCCTGTTTCTAAGAATCTAAAATAAATACAGTAAAATTTTCTGTAAATATTATAGGAAAAAATATAATAACATTTCTATTATTTCCAGTTTTAAGAAATCAAAAAATACTCCACACACCTGTCCACTTTATGTTCAAATTTTAAAAAGCGTAATTCTGTAATATTTATATTTGATATAGTGCCCGTTACACCGCACAACCGCTGACGGTATTTACATTGGCTGGAATTCGCTGTTATGTAATAGAAATAAAATATTAGAGTCATTGACAAAGGACGTGTTTTGCAAACTATACGTATAATTTATTATAGTTAATTAATACAACGATAACCAATAAATCCTTATAAAGAACGCGCAACTTTGACCCAGTTGCGTACTGGTATCATCGTCTGAATTAGATAATATCACATATATCATAAAGTTATTAAATATTTTTTTGGAAATGTGGCTAAAACCGCACTGATATAAAACTAATAAATTCAACGTATGTGAAATAATTTAAAAGTCAACTTTAAAGACTTTTAGAACATTCAAAATCAGTAACTAGTTATACCGCTTCAGCCTTTTCAAGGACTACGGGGTACGGTGTGGGTGCACTTATTGCACTACCTGTCTGAATTATAAAAACTCTAAACAACCTAGAGCTTAGTGGTCCAGTGACACAATATATCAGACTAGAGTACGCATAGTACTCACGTTTTCATATAAAGTATATGTCACAGGTAATAAGTACCTACGTACGTGGACATGTACGCAGAGAGGAGATTTGAGTACTGTTCGAAATATTAATCACCATTAAAATAGTATTTTTAAGGATCGATTCTGTATTAGTATTTCTCTCCATGATCAAGTGTTGTATGGAATTAACCCCCGAACCTCTATACATATAATTTCAGAACCTATTCCATCCTCGGTTCCATCCATCTAATTGCCGTGCGTCAGTCTAATAAATACTCGAAAATAAATAGACCGCTTTTTTTATACAACGTCGGGAGGCATACAGGCCTCTGTTGTAAAGCGGTTACCGTAGCCTATTAACGCTTGCAATACTTTAACTATCACTCGTGCTGCTGCAGCACCTCCTTAGGAGTTTACTGACCACTTTACTAGGAGCTTACTACTTACAAGCTACATTACTAGGCGCTACTTAAATTTGATATAGGGATGTTGCGTTGTACCAAACAGATGGACGGTGAGGTTTTGCTACGTTAACAGCGACACGCGCGAGTGATACACTTCACACCCGCGTAGACAGTAATAAAATTTATATGTTGTATAATACTTCAGACTAATATAATGAATTCCAGTCTTCACTTTCCAATTTATATTTAATGCCAGATCCTGGAGTAAAGGACTTCACAGCGATTGCCTGGTAATTATCTACTTATTTACATACAATCTAAAATAGCATACTCCTAAGTATATAAAACTCATTAGTTACTTTCACCATAGTGAAGTCACAGAGAATCTTTTATACTATTTAGTATTTAGTAATTACTCTCAACCTGCATTAAAATTGACGGTTTACTGTGGTTCTAATCCTCAACTTAGTAACGCAGGTAACTAAAGGTTAAATTTGGACGAAGTTCCACGTGACTGTAATCAATGCTAATAATGTGTGCATGAAGTCACTTTACGGTGTCGATATCATTGTCTAAATTAGCACCAACATTTTACTATCAACTTTATATCCCTTCCAATTGTGATAAATATTTCTTTCCATTCCAATAAATAGAATATGGAGTAATGGTTGCATCTCAAGTCCTTTGTCCTTTTTAGTATCCTTTGCATTGCTAGCTAGATGTAATGTTCCAATTTTATATGTATCCTCCCTGTTTAAAAAGAATGTGATTAACAATGCTTTTAATAAATTTACTATTTTATACTTTAATATTTCAAATGACACTACAAATCCGTAAATAGGTATGGAAATGTACCTACTGGCGAACAAATTTGTTTGGAAAAAATAAATCACCTAGTAGCTTATTTGTCAGAATGGACGTGTGTAAATTGCTCCAATAAAATATTTTGTGATAAACATTAACCATTTTATTCATATTAATTTAGTACATTTCATCTATTCTTTTAAACTACGCAATAGATTTTTATATGAGATTTGTCATAGAACTTAGATATCATTGGGAAAAAATCTTGAGTACGATTTTATTTTTGTTTTTATAAACAGGAAAAGATTACATACATTCTAGTTTTAAATTCATCTTATCTTTACTTATAGAAATATAGTCATCAAATATAGTGTTCACAACCCTCAAAATTAATTAAAAACTACTTATTCAATTCGAATACAACACACACAGAATGTGTTTCTATTTTTAAAATATGTTCGTACAGAACTGATTAAATTGTGCATAACAAACTGCACGTTTTTCTTGTATCGAACATTTCACAGCCTATACATTTAATATAATATTCGTCGACTAGTTTCATAGCTAGAATTTTAAAATATATTCACTTTAAAATTCTAGCTGTGAAATTAATCGACGAATAATGTATCCGGTAATGTAATGTACTCCGACGAGTAATGTCTTTTTAACTTTAAACTTGTAGATTCAAAAAATATATCTGAAAGACGTAAGACTCGAATCGGCGATAGGTCGAGTATGTATTTCACGAAAAAAATATAGAAATATTCCTAGGTTTTATTTATTATTACCCTAATAAATTCAACATTATTTTACTATGTTTATTTTTTTATAATAACTTTATGTCCAATTCATATACAAGTTACAATAATATTTAGTAAGCTTTCAATGTAAAAAAAAAATAAACACTAATATTAAGTAGTAATAATATAAATAATATAATACATTACATCATTCTTTTAGAAGGGGCCTCTTCGCGTTGTATTCGTATCCCCGCGTACGCCTATCAAATGACCGGGATTAAAACCCGTGAAATAAGAGAATAAATAATAGAAAATTTAATCAAAACGTATTTTATATAATAATGGTATTAATTGTTCAAATGCATTACTTTAAATTTATATTCGTTATATTTATATGATGTCATGGTTGAAACCTACGCGTACACGAGTGCGTCCACTTCAGTCAAGCGGATCTGCCATTGTTGTAAATGTCCGTCTCTGTAGTTTGTTGCTATTATATTACTACGATATACATGGGACAGCGATAGCCCAGTGGGTAAGGAACCGGCCTATGGATCAACTGGTACCCGTAACTGGTTCGAATCCTGGCGGTGACAAGTACTACTAAATTCGTGTTTTCGGATTTATGTACTTTGTATTTATACACTTTATACACTTGCTCGGCGGTGACGGAAAACATCAACAAGAACAAGAAATTATATTGCGAAAGACGTGTGACCTAACCTGAGAAAGATCTGGTTTTCTCCCTCGGTCGTGGAGGTCTGACGGCAGTCGCTCCATGTCAAAATCAATATCTTCGCCGTTCCCAATGGATTATATAGTATCTAATGGCATAGGTAAATATTCAAATTAACTAAGATTTTTTTATCGATAACACATCTTGTTTTTTTTTACGAGGTTTATTTTAACTTGGCTCTCAGTCTATTTTCATAGTTAAACTTTGTGGCCGATTTTCGACCATATGTTTTACAAATATGCATTGTTCGTATGTGAAATTATTAAAGCCAATTATTTACAATTTATAATAAAAGATACGACATTTGGCAACACTAGGTTTTGTGCGAATGGAAATGACCCATTATGACAGGTTATCACAGCGATACACTGTACTTATAAGTAAATTTTTATTATCCTTGATCTGGCTGTTCTTTTAATACTTCAGAGCAGGTATAGGCAACCTTTGACATGTTGTGGGCCAAACTTTAGCATGCAAATACGTTCGCGGGCCGCGTTTAAAAGTAGTGCATATATATAAGTAGATTCCATGAGTATATATTAGTGTACTTATTTTTTTTTTAATTGAGTTTTTTCAAAATGTCTCGCGGGCCGGACGCAAACCTTACAGCGGGCCGGATCCGGTCCGCGGGCCGGATGTATGCCCCTATATACTTTAGAGCATTGTCTAGATTTGTGATATTCGATCACTACATTGATACTATTCATCTATATTTAATAATAGGTCACTTATAATTAGATACCTCAAATTCTGATTGTGAGCACGTGAGCACATGCACCAGGAAACTTCCTCGTTGGTGTACCCTTTTATTAAGAATGCAAGGTACCAGTGTGCTTGCTATATTATGAGGCAATTAATATATTACCATAAACCGGTCATTATAGCAGAAATACGCAATATATGCAAAAATTATAACTGATGTGGATTGTGGCGTTTAATTAGTTATGTCAAGGCTCTGCAAATAGTTTATGGTATTGTTCGTTAAAGTGAAGAAAATCGTATTGAGGTAAATAAGAGTCATTGAACTGGGCGGTGAGTCCGAAATCAAGGTACGGTGCTATATTACTTATTCAAGTATGCGAGAGTAAGCTCAATGTTATTGGGTGCAATGCGAGTGGGAGGGGTTGATCGCTCACGATCGCATTTATCACATTAGTGCCATCGTTTAGAACAATTGGAGTTTTTGTTACTTCTGTGGGGATATATAAATTGCCTCGGAAAGCCATATTCGAAACGGATTCGAAAAGTTTGCACTCAGACTCCATACTTTTTCATAGACAACTTTTCGAAACCGATTCGAATATAGTGCTTCGAGGCAATGTGAATACCCCCACAGATACAGTAACTACTTATAGATTTTTTTTTCACAACGTTGAGAGGCATACAAATATACAGCCCACTTAACGTAAAGTTGTTATCCTAGTATATGAACCCTTGCAATACATTAAGTATCGCTCGTGAATGAGTTGCTATGTTAGCAGCAGAGGTGGCACCCACCTCTGCTGATAACATAACCTCACTTGTTCAGACGGGTTGCTTTTTTAAACCTGCCTCTCTTAAAACAGACCATGTGAAATAGACATGTTCATGCACACAAATATTATCACTGCGTGGAAATCGAACCCACGAGCCAAGATCATCGAAAATAGTACAAATTCTATTAAAGTCAATGTTCATAAATTTTAGAATTAATGTTGTTTGCTGTCACATGTCACTGATGTAGATTGTCTTTAGCTAGACTGCTGTATTTTATATTTCAACAGTCCCACATCACTGCGACGTGGCGTACTGCTTTACAATGCATAATAAATACTACAAGGGTAACATTGTGACAGAAATACACTTCACACCATATAAATGTCATAAAGAATCTAGTAAAGAAAAATTAACATAAGCATTTACGTTTTTTTGTTTCGTATCGAACGCGGAACTGAAGCGGTTATCCTTCGAGCAATTGTATACGAGTCCGTTACCACTGCACCGGCCGGCTCTCTTGGCAATTGGCGTGTCACGCCATCATCTGATATCACAACCGATCATGTTTCTTGTACACATGAAGGCAACCTACGGAGAACCTGTGAGGCCGATTTTGCGTAGTAAATCAATTCACCGCTCCGTGTCTCGGATCAGATTTCGGTTAGAATTTAATACTCAGAGCTATGACTATTTAACGAGGGAGTCATGTGGCGTTCGGTTCTCTCTGCCAACTTCGCAAGGGTCTTGGCTCGAAGATTCAGATTGATAGATACTCAGAATTATCAGTAAGGTGAGTCGCTGCGTTAGCAGCGGGGTGGTAACGCGCGAGGGCAACTTCCTGTATTGCAGGCGATCATAATCTACGGTAACCATTTCACATCAGGTGGGCCGTTTGCTTGTATGCCTCCTGACCTTGTGTCTTCTTTTCTTCTATTCTTGTATATACTTATGCAAATATTACGTGTATCTCGCCAACGGCTTTAACAATTGAATTTAATATTCTATTTAGATAAGATTTTAAATAAAATATTTTCCGTTATTTTGAAACAACCTGATTTTACTAAAAGAAAAACTAATAATTAATGATAAAACAAATGATAGCTCCTATGGTACAGTCGTAATTATTGCGCTCAGCTATGAAACATATTTAAAATGTATGCCCATTAAAATATGTTTTATTGTCGTTGACAAAGTAGTACATACTCGTACATACAACGACAGTTTTGTAGTGCGACAATGGACACGCGGCACACTTCACGTACGGCCCGTATGCACATGCATGTTGATCAATTTTATTGCAGTTCCAGCCATCCCAATACTTCCTTAATACAGTATATACAAGCTTTATTTACATACTATATTATATATTGTATTATAGATGTGAATGTCCGTTTGTTTGTTACGCTTTCACGCGAAAACTACTGAACCGATCATCATGAAACTTTGTACACATTTTCTTGGAGCTATCAGAAGTAAAATAGGATACTTTTTATTAAAATATATGTATATTTTTTATCAATGCGAGCGAAGCCGCGGGTAAAAGCTAGTAATATTATAAATGTGAATGTCCGTTTGTTTGTTACGCGTTCACGCGAAATCTACTCAAACGATCATCATGAAACTTTGTACACATATTCTTGGAGGTATCGGAAATAAAATAGGATACTTTATATTAAAAAAAAAAACTATTTTTTATCAATGCGAGCGGAGCCGCGGGTAATAGCTAGTATTATATAAGGGAGCTCGTTTAGCAGTGATAGTCTAGTCTAGTGTATAAGGAATCCGACTATCGACCAACTGGACTATGGAATCCTGGCATGTGCCACTACAGCCGTGTTTTCAGATTTAATGTACATATTTGTAATCATCACTTGCTCGGCGGTGAAGGAAAACATCGTGGGGGTCTCCTCACGCATGTCTTGACTTAAGCTAAAAAAGGTCTGGTTTTCCCTCTGGGTTGTGGATGTGATGGCAGTCGCTCAATGAAAAAATCCGTATCTTTACCAAATCTTCAGGTTTAGGCAGCGGGCCCCGCCAATCCTAATGCATTAGGAAACGGGATAATGCTAGGAAGAAGAGGAGCTCTTTTAAGTTGTTAGTCACTTTAACCGATCACGCAAGTTAAGCAGCATAGACCGCGGCAGTGCTTTGAATGGCACGTTATGCGGTCGGTATCGGCTGTTTTTGATAGATTACAGTCGTTACGCTAAGTGGAAGGAGGTAGGGTGCATATAACAGTACCGTAGACAAATGTGGAGAGTTTGTTGTGTTCGGGGTTAGATTCACGGGTTAGATTGTCAGTAAGCGCCTGAAGGTCGCTGTGCAAGCAGCAGAGGTGGCTCGAGCGATACTCTTGGTTTACGGTAACCACTTTACAACAGGTGGGTCATACGTATGTATACCTATGATGTTTGTATAAAAACATAGCTTATCGATTAACATTATTATTTTATGTTATAAATACCTACGCAATAAAAACTAATAACACGTATGCCTTGGCCTTAAGTATGGGCGGTGCGTTGTGCATCGCGTGGCGCGAACAATTGGCATCAGTCATTGTCTATAGGCTACAGTAACTGCTTCTCAAACAGACGAGCCTTATGTTTGTTTCTCAGCCTCGAGATATGACGAAACTCCCTTCCTTTAGCAAGTACCTATAGAACAGAAGGGAAGTTGGTTGATCACGCCATCAACCAAGCTCCGAATGTATATATTTTTTAAAGTGATATTTGAATATTCACTATATTAAAACATAGAACAATAATAAGTAAGTAAAATGTAAAAAAAAATCGTATGTCCAAAAAAAAAAACAAAATGTAGTAAGCATTTTTAGTGCACGAAATCTCTTGGTATCATAATCAAGTAATAAATGAAATACGTGTCTGAGGTTCTTCAAGAGAATATAGCATTCGATTCTTTAAAAAAAGGGGATGTGTAGAAGGGCTAGCTTCCAAGGCAGTTAACTGCTTACTATCGGAGCGAAGTACAATAATCAAGCAACAAGACATGACCTTATTATATTTCTTCATAATTATTGTTGTACAGCCAATGTTTACAAGGTACAGAGTGTTTATTACTTGCTGTAAAACTAAATATGCGATCACTAGTACCTAAGTTATGCACATATTTTATATGCTTGAGAATTACACTTATTATGTTGATGTCCACACATAAACACTACACTTCGCTAACATTTAGTTCCCCTTCTTCCATACACTCACTTACACATGTACACATACACTCATAATGATGGTGATAATAAAGACCATTAATATGTAACTTTAAACTGTTTATCTCTTGTATTACAACCTATACTTTGCTCCTATTGAATTGTGTTTGATATATATATATATATCAAACGCAATTCAATAGGAACAAATTCAAGTATAATTAAGAAATTACGTTTAGTTGGCATATCTTATACCTACTACGACATTTGTGGTTACCATGAGATATATGTTTATATTTATAGATATGCTAGGGTAGTGAAGATATTAACCGGCTACTAATTCTTGGGAATACTTTCAATGTACCTCTTTTTGTTTTAATTAAATATAATTAGTATGTTATCGATCCTTGAAAAGAACACGTTCAAAAGTATGCTAGGTTTTTGTAGTAATGAGTATTAACAATTAACAGCACAGTGATTACAAGGTCTTTCGCAGACAATAGATCCACGGGCTCAATGTTAATTAATGGTGTTAACAAAATGGAATAATAATCAACTAAGTAACGATGTGAAGTATCTACATGAAGAAGTATTTATTTGTTAATAACATTTATCGCTTACCCAGTGATCTCAATACTTTGTTGTATAGCTAGATCCCCAGAATTCTATCCAAAGGCATAAATAAACTTCCGATTAGATGGCTGCGATCTAAGCAATGTACCTATAGATAATGAGGGTAAATATTTTGATTAAATAAACATCTTAGGAAAAAACGAGTTTTAATTTTTCAGACCAATGCAAATCGCCAATTTCATACTTTAACCCGTAATAAATCGTACTTGATTTATAATTCTGTTCCAAAGAATCTTTGATTGTCAATCTATATATATCTGATGCTGTGCGATGTCATTCATTTATAGGCCGCACTTGGTGGCGTTTACGTACGTAATATTAGTTAACAAGCTCATATTGCGTAGGCACTTACGTACGCGCAATAAAACCGTTCTAAATAAGTATCAATGAATTAAAAATCACGTGGCGTGACCAGCCTCCCCGGTCTCGGGTTGCGTGTGCGTCACAGGAAACCTCGCTTCGACTCGACATAAAACATACACTGTGTCTGACACAAAAGAGTAGCGAGTACATATTCCGGTACAAAGGATTTCCCGACGCGATGTCGAGTCCAATAGCTGTTGGAAGCCCGCGGCGCACCAACAATTGCATTGATGTTATTGTGTGCGACAGAATTCGCGAGTGTTGACTTCCAAGATCAAGGTTAATGTGCCGTCGGCCACTGACGAAGGAAACATCGACAAACAAGTTCTACTTCCAGTTATAAGATGCGGCGCACGCGACCAATTGTTTGCTTTTATTTATTATGTAAATAAGTAAGAAGTAAGTATTTTAAATTAAATTCGAAAAAAATAGACAATAAGTTATTCTATTCCTAGCCGTGTTGGTCAGATTACTTCGCAAAATTCATCATATATGTATTAAATTACATGTAACATTTTATTCGACAATTAGTTAATTAGTTATGAGCCACACATACTCTTACGTAACCTCCATGGTCTCGCAAATTTGAAACTTACCTATTATAAAAAAATGTAATTACTTTATTTACAATCTATATATATGTGTATATATACATATATATATATATGTATATACGTAGATCTTGATGTGGTAAAAACCTATTCAAAGATGGAAGTCCCGGTTGGAGCCCGAATAAGTAGAGTATATTTTTTTGGATTTACGTATTTAAAAAAAAATATGACTCCGGTGTTAATATTTGTCATTGCAAGAGAATGACAAATACTAACACCAGTCATATTTTTTTTCTCCAAAACCTGTTATAATTTGGATACGAAAACAAAATGATATTTATTTTCCTGTTAGTGCCGCAGTAGATGTTTTAGTCGTCGGAAGGCAAACAACCATCCGACCCACCCGGGGTAAAATGGCTACCGTCATTTATTAAAGTATTACTCACGCGTAGCCATCCTCGCTGTTGACACAGTAGCTCTTCAGGAGCCTACTGGTGCCCTCACTCACACGCAGAAACCATTCAGGGAGTTGTGATGTGAGGTGGAGGTACTTCCTAAGTCAGGATGTTTTGGTGCACACTACCTCTCATTCGTCAGAGCCTCGTCGCTGGCCATGTAATCGAAGCTTTACTAACCTTATGTATATAAAAATACAGCCTATGTGTTTTGATGAAAAAAATCGTCTTCTCTATGGGTATGTTTTACTACTAAGGCTACGCTTATATACTCCTTAGTGGTAAATGATACCCATAGAAAAGATAAAACTTTTGCATCAACACTCATTTATTAGGGTATCTTTTACCACTAAGGAGTAAATGAGCGTTCCTATGGCCTGATGATAAATAGTTACCGTAGCCTATGAATACGTATACGACTAGGGGCATTGCTCGTGCGTTATCGATCACAATGAAATTTTACCCTCTTTGCAATGATAAATACGTAGTCTTCTTTTATGAAATATCAATATCATACAATCTAAATCAATAGGTACTGTATCTTGTGAGACATATTAAATAAGTATACCTTCTTGTAACAAGACCTTCAATGATCTCATTAAAATTTAATTATATTCGCCGCTTTTCGCTAGGTAACCAAATAAACTGACGGTGAACATAAATTAGTTATTCTTTATCTACATTCTTCATGCGAAACTGGAGTATTATGTTCTGTTAGCATTTTAAGTACACTATTACAAAAAAATACACATCGTGGCGTGTTATATTACATAAAATAACTAAACTAACGGACCCTACACGCTTACTGAAAATAAAAATAAAAGCCTAGAATCCATGGCAGCGCCATCTACAAATAATCTAATAGAAAATCTAAATCATCCAGGGAACATGGGAAATTCATCAAAATTGATCCTTAATGGATATAAGAGTGACATAAATACGTAAAGAAGAATTATGTATGTAAAGATAAATAATAATATAATAATTTATTTTATTTCTTCCACAACTAAAATATACAAAGATGGTTAAAATAAGAAGAAATCGCTAATATAGAAATAAGGCTTGAAGACTATATTTGCTTATAAAAGAAGTTAGGTAAGCTTATTATTATTCTTTATGTTGCATAATTGACAAAATTGCCTTAAATAATTTGTGAATGGTATTCGAACATTGTATTATCTTGGAACTACACCGTAATATTGCCAGGGCAATGAAATTTTTTTTTGATATGAAAACTTATACTATATTATACTATTTTAATTTGGAATTAATGATTGTATTAAGAAATAAATAAATGTGATAAGTGTAATGAAATGTTATTTTTCATTACGTTTCTTTTTTCAGAGAATTCCGGTTGTTCATTGTTCCGCAAACATTTTGTATTCGAGGCTCTTTTACCAACTCAACAAAATTTGGATGTAACCCCTAGGATAATCAGCTTTTTATTTAACATTAATTGTTTATATCTTCATACATCTTCATAGATCAATATAATATGATAAGATGTTTAATAAAAGCCAAAAATAGTGTCGGGAAAAGCGGGAAAGTGGCAGCGATCCGGGGCGGGATTTATTGTAACATTTGTGATTGTATGCAACCTGTCACACGAAAGCGGGCGCGATCGATTTTTGTGAATCATGATTTCTAAAAATTATGTATTTATGGAATTATTCCAAGAATAAAACTATTAAGAATAAAGAAGGTCTAACATAGCGCGACCCCAAATAATAAGTGCATAGGCCGACTTGGACTTGACTAGTTTGTAACTTCACGTTTAAGGCGGACTTATTGTAGTTACTTAACTACAATAAGTCCGCCTTCCACTCCAAAAGGCTAAGTTTATACTTTATTATGCATATTTACGTAGGTATGCCTATGTCCGTAACAATATCTGAGCTTATTAGTATTCTCCCAAATCGCTGAAGCTCATGGACCGTTTTTATAGTGGGTGTATATTATACTAGCTTAGCCTTCCAATGGGATCGCAGTGGTGGTTCCTGGGTGTTTAGTTTATAGTGTTTATCCCTTTATGTGAAGTGTTGTCTATAGACTAATGCTACCGCGGTTAGTTTTTTATTTATGTTGGAATTTATCGACACTTTAAGCTGACATTGACAATATTTATCATTAGTGGATATCTTTTTAAGTGGCTCTCGATATCGAACAAGTTTTGAAGTACGTAAGTACGTACTTAATAAATCTTACACTGACTTAACTTTTAAAAAGAAATATCCTTAAAACGATTTGTACAGAATTGTGGTATGCCTACTAGGATATGCCTACTGAGAATCCGTTCACCTTCGAATCTGACTTATTCTACGCAAAAGAGATATTCTACCATCAAGCTAAAAGGATAAAAGTGTTATGCTAGGTTCTAATGTTAAATTAGGGACTAATTTGATAAAGATTATCTGTTGTGCAGCCATCTATCAACAAACTTGTCTATACAATAAAAAAATATTGCGGAATATAAATGCAGGATAAATATTAAAATAATGCAATATCAAAAGCAAACTAAAGGTATCCTGCTTAACGAGCGTTGATGTTGAAAATAAAACTGAAAAGCATATCATATGCCTCATGATTCATCTAGAAAAGAACATCCACACAAAACTCCACATAACTCATAGAGGACTGCCGATGAACGTCAATTAAAAAAAACAACTCATCTTGGGAGATTTTTTGCGAGAGAGTGAAGCCACCAAGAATTTCCTAAGCTGTACACAGGTGATGACAACGGCGGTACTTCTTATTGTAACGTGGGCTGTCAGGCTGTTACATGACATAAGATGGACCTAATTGTTATTGCGTGAAAGAGTGACTCACATTAATAATAATGGGTATATATCACCATAAAAAATAGATTAAATGACTCAAAATTATGTTTAAAGATTATTTATTTAAAAATGCCAGTATGATTAATTTGAATCACTTTTTGAAATGTCTGATCCCCTTTAAGACAAGTTTGTGACTTATAAAGAACCGGAAATGATTCTGTAGGTTTACTCATCCGTTAAAAAACCTATACCTACCTAATATAATTTTATTACTTATAAGAAAAAGTTATTAGTTCAAGCACTATTGACCAACTATTGATTTTCAACGGTAACGACGATAATACAACAGAAAATGAGACAAATTAAATTACTCTAAACTATCCATAACCAAAACATAAGTATAAATAATCTGTGCTAAGTACAAATCACAACACCAAAGTCGTAGTTCCTGTTACTTTCAAAACGGATTCAATGTCAGCTCGCATTGTTTTGTCGTGATTCGTGAATAACAGCTGTGGTTTTTTACACTTTTTATTTGTCAATCGCATAAGCAACATTCGCAAATTCGCAATGCAAATTCGCCTTGGCATGAGAGAAAATGAGGGGGCGGGCTCAGCAAAAAATTAAGTAATTATGTAACTGGTAAGTTAGAATGTGGTCACGCGTGATGGTAACACTGGGCAGCAAATTGTGAAATATACACTTACTGGAAACAATAAACAAACGTTTTTAATTTACATTAATGTGTATAGTAGCGGTGCATTAAAATAGTCTACAAGTACAAAAATAAAACATTATGCATAGTAAATAACAACCAAGCCTACTTTCGTGGTATCTATTTACATACAGCAAAAGATGTTGTAGGTAATAAATAATTCTTGATTGTACACCATTGTGAACTAGTTTACACCGCCGAAGTATTGATCGTATATAAGTAATGTAAATTATTGTTGTACGATGTCGGGAGGCATACAACTATACGGTAAAGCGGTTATTGTAGCCTATCAACGCTTGCAATAGGTACGTTAAGTACCGATCTCCTAACTGCCGCTTCTGCTGCTAAGACAGCTTCTCCTTAGGAGCTTATTGTTGACCTCACTCACTCGCAGGAACATAACAACAGGGAGTAGTTATTTAGCTGCTGTTTTCTGTGCGATCGAGGTACTTCGCCAGACGGGGTACTTTGATGCGGCTAATCTGTAATAAAAACACCCAGACAAAGACAAACACACATGTTTATACACAGAAATATTTGTCATGCGTGGGAATCGAACCCACAATCATTGGTGTCAAAGTAGCCACTGAGCCACCGAGCTCGTGAAACCATACCAAATTTAGTAAGTTTAGACTAAACCGAGTTAGTAAAGTATTTTTTGTCTACGGAATGAAAAAATGGAAAGCTTTTTGATTGGTTTTCTTTCTTTTTCTCTAATATTTGTGTACCTAATCTGAGATTTCGAATCGCCGTTAAAGTAGTTCTCGTTAGAGAAATAATATACATAAACGTTGTCATATTCACTTTAAACTAATCAGTTAATGTGTTAGCAGCATACGTGGCAACCCACGAACGATAGTTCCTGTATTACAAGCGTTCATAGGCTTTTATATTATATCTACGTTCAGTATGGTTACTCTGGAAACCAATACATCGGCAATGGAATCGAACCCTATCTTAACAGTAGCCCCAGATCGAGTTAATCTTGATACCCGATTGTCTAATTCGACACTATCAATCTAATTCAAATCGATGTTGAACAATTTGTAAAAAATACGAAATGTTACTAGACACTTCAACATTGGAATTGAATTAGCATCAAGAATAACCGTACAGATCAGGCAAGTCGTATGCGTGTATTCCTCCCGACTCGAAGTGATAAAAGAGCGTAAACCGTATCCGTAGTGAAATGAATGCAGGATTGTAAGAACTTTTACAATTACGTCAAGGACAACATGGGATTACATCGTTACAATCGCAAAAAAAATGGACTTCTTCCCGCGCTTTTGACGAGTGACATTGTTGTTATACTTGAAATTTTTACAATTCAGTATAAAATTAGTTTTTTGTGACAATTTCGATAGTATTTTGTAACATAAGTGCTAGTGAAATTATACAGTAGTGAAAAACTCAAATATAACACGTTTATGCACTTTTTGGAAGACGTGAATAAGTTCTTCAAGAAAACCTTGTAAAAATCACTATCGTTTTACGGGTGGTATTTAAATTGGGTTGATGACAGGGACCGTCGAATAAGATAGCAAGTTACTGCTACTCGACTGTGTATACTTGTAAATTATTAGAAGAAATCCCAAAAACCGATTGCAACGCCACCTACCGGGTTCCTTTTGTGAATCTAAATCACCCAGGGATCTACTCAAACACACATAACAACTTATATCAAAATCGGTCTCGCCATTAGGGATGTATTCAGTAATATACACACAGACAGAAGAATTATGTATATATAAGGAGTTTGCTAATAATATTTTTTAAATTAACATGCATACCAATCATTGTAGTAGAAATATTTATCTTTATTGTATACAGATTAATGACAAACTATTGAAATAACTTTGTATATACTTGATCGAGTAAACAACTATACCGACCTTATTCGAATGGGCGGTCAACGCAGCACCTGGTCAAGCGCTTCCTTGTGCTTCTGATTTATGTGTCGCAAATAACTGGCTAAGGATTATGTTTTATTGCATTAAAACCTTGCCTCTAAAGCTGAACTAACATAATTGGATTTCGAATGTTCCTAATTTGGACATGTACTCTATACTACAAGGTGACATAACGCGTAACGTAATTGCATAATGAGTAAAAAATACTAACTAACGACTATGTCTGGCAATGATTCGGCACAGGCACTCATATATCTCTACTTTACCACTGGACACCGTTTTTACCATGTTTTTACCTATTAACCAATATGCTGACATTCATTATCATCAGATACACCGTTCCTATATGAAATCTATATGTTTGTCTGTGCGTTTGTCTGTGTGTGTGTTTTTTTCGAATATTCGAATTTTGACTTCAGATTCGGATTCAGCATAAAAAAAGTAGAATAGGAATGTTCAGGTACACCGTTCCTATATATTAAGGAACATAATCAAAATGGCCATAAAAAAAAAATGTTTAATTGTTATATAATTGACGAGCCAGGTGTTACTCTGGCAATGCAAGCTTGCGCATTCTCAACTGGTTGTTTACTGTCTTCTATCCGCGGCACTCGCAGGGGAAATCGTAGGATGGTAAGAAGTACTAGTTCTTGCATACAGGCTATGATTTTAATAAATGTACGTTAATTTTACATAACGTGGGAGTCTCATAATGATGTAAATTGGTAATATAGCCTGTGAACGCTTGGTATACAAGGAGTATCGCTCGCGTTGCCACTCTCGCTGCTAACACAGAGACTACTCAGGTGCTTACTGGTGACCTCAGTCACTGGCAGGAACGCGACAACCTTTTTTCTTCGTCCTAGCGTTAGCCCGTTTCCTAATCATTTAGGATTGCCGAGGTCCGCTGCCTAAGTCTAAGGACTTGGCGAAGATATTGATTTTGACATGAAGGACTGCCACCCGAGCTCCATAGTCCAGACGCGAATTCAGATCTTTCTAAATGCGGGTTTCCGCATGATGTTTTCTCTACATGCTCACATCAGAATTGGGCTAGCACCAATTGGTTAACAGGCTGGTTCTTTATCCACTAGACTATCGCCTTCCATGGAAATGAGTTGGAGACCATAACAACCTTTTTTTTATACAATGTCGGGAGGCATACAAGCCACCATACGCTCCACCTGATGCAAAGCAGTTACCGTAGCCTATTAACGCTTGTAACATATATCACCCGCGCGATGCCTTTTCTGCTGCTTACACAGCAACCCCTTAGGAGCTTACTGGTGACCTCACTCACACGCAGGAACACAAGAACCCTCTAGGGAGTTGTTATATGGCTGCGGTTTTCTACGAGGTGGAGGTACTTCCCCAGGCGGGCAGCTTTGATGCGCCCTACCTCTCTTAAAACATCCAGACCAAGAGAAACAGACATGTACATGTCTGTGTGCCTTGGTCTGGATGTCTTAAGACGTACATGCACACAAATGTTTGTCTTGTGTGGAAATCGAACCCACGAGCGTTGGTGTCAAAGTCGCGTCTTTCACGTCTGAGCCACCGAGCTCGTCATAAACTTTCAACCTTCCAAGGACTTGTCATTTCACTGCGGTCATCTGCGAGGTTGAGGTACTTCCCTAGCAGCTTTGATACCTCTCTTCCACAAGAGCCTATATTAATATGCACATGCAAGTGATGTTGGCTTTAAATCTAAAGTGGCAAAGAGCCACTATATTTGAATACCTAAATACTGATCTAAAAGTAGTTATAGCTTAGTAGAGAACCAGCCTTTTGACCTACGGTTCCTGGATTGTTTTTTTTCTAATCCAGGCGTAGACATCTACCACTAAATTAGCCTTTTCGATTTAGATACGTATTTCTTATTATCGCTTACTCGGCGGCGAAGAAACTTTCACGTCTAAGAGTTTATTTCAAAAGACGTATGACCTAAGCTAAGAACGGTCTTGATTTTCCTTATGGGTTGCGGAGGTCTGATAGCAACCGCTTCATGTCAAAATCAGTATTTTCACCAAATCCTCAGGCTTAGGTAGCGGACCCCGCCAATCCTAATAGATTAGGAAACGGAATAACGTTACGATGAAGAAGACATAAACACTGATCTGCATTACGTCATAGTATTTGAATCTCTATTTTCAGCAGCAGCGGAAAATAATCAATTGATATTAATTCAATTATGATGTTAGTTCATCGCTCTTAATGTAACCGTGATTGTTACGATTATGACGAAGGATTATGACTCAAAAACTGTTAATTTTCCACAGAACCATGTACGGTATAAACATTGACATATAGTTCATAATCGTAATATGCAAGCGTGGTATTTAAGGACTATATTCAAGCCAAATGTCACTAGGACTGTACAGAATGTAGTGTTAGTGTTTAAATGAGAAGAAACTAGTAAAAAATAATAAATTAATCGAAAAAAAAACTTGAAAATGAATGTAATAAATATTTTATTACTACGGTGACTCATAGGTTAAATTCAGCAAATAAATCCTACACTTATCGTTAACCAATTGACAATCAATTTTCTTGTTTAACAGTGATGATAATATAATAATAGGATTCCATAGAATTAACCCGATGGCTGAATCATTAGCGGATCTTAGTACTGAAATCTATGTATTAATACGAAGAAAAACCTTCGTACCCTTTTTAGGGTTCTGTAGTCAATAAGGAATCCTTGTTGGTTGGTTTTGGGAGGAAAACAATAAGTATTTTTTCTTTATTCATTTCAATTAACTATCAGTAATCAGCAAAGTAATTATTAAACATAAGTATTACCAATCAGTCAAATCCTTACACATATAAAAATATTTTTATTTGGTAATTTTTATTTATTAATAACTATTATTTTTTTAAATAATTTTAAAATACTTTTTAAAAAATAACACAAATTAAATTGTCTTCTTAAATATATTATTTTTAAAATTTCTTCTTAAAAAATAACACAAATGAAATTATCTTCTTAAAAAACATTATATTAATCGCCTTCTAACTGAATCATGGCTTTTCTTATTATTTAGTATTTAACAAACAAGTAAAAACAATTTATTTATTGTCACTAACTTGTATGCAGTAAATAATAATTACTTGTTACAACAAGGAGCGCTGTTGTGGCATTTAGAATTGCAAAGTAATCCTGATGACTTTCAAGCACATTTATTCGACAGGCATTTTCTGAGACAGTGACATTTTTTGAATCCCTATCCTTCGGTCACGGACAACTTCTCGAAGACTCACTTCTTCATCTCTAACGACGTATTCTATCTTTATAAAATCTTCAGAGCATGAAGTAAATTGGTTCCGAGTGTAAAGCTCCTTTAGTACTCCAATTTGGGTACCATGTTGGTAAAAGTAGTATTCCTTTACGTCTACCACAACTGCAATAATGCTTTTCGGCTCAGTTTTGGCTCTGTCGATGTCAGGTACTCTCAATCATACATTTTGACTTAACTTAACTTTCATATTTGGATGCTTATTAGCCGATATGGCTCTCATTCTTTCAGCTTGTTTTTCCAAACTCAATTTAACTGTTTTTCTTATTGTCAAGACAGATTCTATTTTTCTCGGTATTACATGTTCTTGAGACTGAATTGCGTTTTCTGTCTCAATCGGTATATCTCTCAATAGTTACATTAGTATTATGGTTTATTTGCTTATCCTTCATCTTTTCGGTTTCAATAATTTAGTTTTCGTTGCCTTAGCCTTCACAGTTTCACTGTTAATGTCCTCTCCTGACTCATTTTCAACAACATTGTCTTCCTTGTCGTGTTCAATTGCAATTTCCTCGTTAATATTTTGTTCTGTATGTTCTTGCGAATATAACAAGTTTTCTAAATCTTCTTCTGATCTTAATAATCCACTCATATCTTTAGGAATTGCTGGCGTTGCAATGCCCATCTTCATGGGACTACCAAACATTGCTTCGTAATGGGAACATTTAATTCCCTCTTGACATGCCCTATTTTTCATGGCCTAGATGAATTTCGAGCGCCGCGCCCTAAGCATATGGCTCTATGTCTTGATTAGCACGCTACCACTGATCCTTAACTATGGCTCTTGACTTTCCATGTACGATCTTAACATCTGGCCAC
This sequence comes from Pyralis farinalis, assembly GCA_947507595.1. Classification (NCBI taxonomy): domain Eukaryota; kingdom Metazoa; phylum Arthropoda; class Insecta; order Lepidoptera; family Pyralidae; genus Pyralis; species Pyralis farinalis. The sequence goes on from OX382265.1 coordinate 34,367,637, forward strand.
ATATTGTTATAAAATGTAAAAAGTCATGGTCGTAGTCCATATAAGTGAATTTAAAAGGAAAACTATCACGGCTAAGTAGGCTTCACAGGTCAATTAGTAATAGTCGACGAACTTATAAAATGTATTTTCTTTTATGAAAACGTACAAATGTCATAGAATATGATATTGCACTTATCCGCATTAAGCATTTTGCGTCCTAGTTTCTAATTTAAACGGCTAAGTAGTGCAATTCCCACTCTGCGATACATAGGCAATATATAATCGTTTTTCATAGTTAATTTGAATTCCATACATAATTTTAGTTCCGATATTTTACACTAGATGGAGCTGTTCACAAATTACATCGCTATTGTTTTGTTTTCATCAATCTTAGAGATGTCAACCGGTTGTGACCTTAATACTCATGTGCCAGTGCGTTTAATGCGATCTGGATAGTCGTAGATTAATGTTTTGAATATGAAAAAAGACCGAATAGGCTCAATTTTCGTATTTATCCTATTATTTTAGACAACTATCTAATTTTTTGGCAAGCAAAACGAAGCAAATAGGGAAAATACTGCACTGTGTGTGGCCCGGCATGCACTTGGCCGTTTTTTTAAGTACATTGCGCGCGTCGAGTGTGAGTTTGACATAGTTAAAGTTCACATGGAGTAGGAGTGCAGAAAAAATGTGTATGCGTAAATGTATATATATATATATAGGTATAATATATTCTTATTAGCAAAATACGATTGATTAGCGGAATAAAATTAAATTCACATATATTATCAGTACCTTAGTTAGTCGTTGTAACATTGCTGTATTTTTATCTGTTTCTATATTTACACCGACACCACTGACGGTTACGGCTATTTTAATCACGAGATCAAATCATACCACCGGAGAAAGGGCAGGAGTTCGAGAAAGGCATGAGCAGCATTGAATATGGTCATCAGGTCACACATCCCATCACGTATACTAATATCTACATAAAGCAGAGAATTTATTTAGAAGTGCTAATCTCTGGAACTATCAGTTACATTGAAAAAAAAATTGCTAGTTAATCGTATATATAGATAATTTTCTTGTTTAGCTTCATTGTTGTCGTCTTCAGTAAACAATTAAAACTTTGTATCAAAATATTTTTTAAATTATTATAAGATGAATTATTCTTATAAATATACAAATCACCCACTGTTGCACGCGCTACCTGTCTAAGCACGGGTACGTAGGTATAATCAAGGTTCAATCATCGTCCAATATACAGTTCATTACCCCTCTCGTTTGTTGTCTATAGACATTCCACAGTCAATCTCAAGTAGTTTAGGATAACAATTGTCTAGCCTATAAAATTACTTGATAAAATTACACTGTTGTAGTAAATTTCTACTATATATGATAAATATTATTCTAAGCGATTTTTCGCGGTTATACGCCTAAGGCACGCGCTCTGTGTCATGGGCTTGTACTATTCGAATAATAATGTATGCTTTTAATCTCGCATTTAGTAAAAACGATACCGTACACGAGAGTAATACTAGTAGGTATATAAATATAGTTTATTTATCTCAGAAACGACTCTTACGACTTGGATCAATATTATAGTTAGATACGGTTTTGTTTCTTAATATTATTTACATAAGCGTCTTTTCTGAAAAGATGCGATTTTATACAAAAAATATAAAAAGAACGCTAAACTATACGCTACTATATCAGAAATAATCTGTAAAATTGGCTGATTCCTGAAGAGATCCCGGCAAAAAATTAAATTCCCGTCAATTATAAGTACAGTCATATATTTTTTAAGTGTCAAAAATCTATACCCTTGAACTGCGGTATAAAAGAAACAGGATTTTACTTTTTAAGTACATGTTAATAGTAGAATATTTATATTAAACCCCAGAATACATAATAAAATAAACTGCGAACAGAATAATTTCAACTAAGTAGAATAAATAGGTTTTTAATATCAAATTTTATTTGGCAAGCACATGCAAGTTATTGATCACATCGGAGTGAGTGCAACAGGTGAGTGAGTGCCATACGCGCTCCACGTGCCGCCGACCAGTGCCGGACATGATGCAGGCTCACGTGAGTGTTTGTTAAATATACCATCGACTATTCATAATGTAACAGTTGGTACATTAATGTAAAGGAATTTATTACACCATTAGAGCGATATCTCAATAAAATGACTGCAATAACGACACTGGTGGCCTATTGGTTAGAAATTATTCTTTTATCACCTAGCGTCGTGGGTTTGATTCCCATACAAGACAATAATTTGTGTTTGTCTTGGTTCGGGTATTTTCTACACATCATAAGTGTGTTTTAACAAAAAAAATATGCACGTTTATCAGTTGTCTATTATCCATAGCACAATCTTAATTTGTGGCTAGATGACCCTTTGTAATTTGACCGAGGAAGATATTTAAATTTAGATATTTTAGAGGTCGTAAATATATTTATTTAATAAAAAGCAGACTTTTTGACGTAGACTATAAAATGCAATATACACAAAATTGTATTTTATTGCCTAATTCAAAAAAGAATATCCCGTCTGTACATATTTCTTTATGTATGTACTGTACACCGATAACTCGGAAAAGATCAACGGAATTAGATAAGTTAAAATGTGCTCTTTCAGCTAGTCTCCAAATCCAATCCAATCCAAATATGAACCTCTCATGGTTCAAATTCAAAAACCAAATTTCACTTTCTACTTAAAATTGTTGAATATGTGGTGGTTAGTTAAAAAATAAAACTATTCACAATTTTTTGAATCTCTATTTTCCTCCTCCTCATGATGGGCTGACCATAGCAGGGAGACAAAGGTAATCATTGTGGAAGACTAAAGTAGAGGAATATGTTCAGTAGTGGATGTTCTTCTGCTGAAGTGATGAAGAATGATGAGTGGCCAGCAACCGTGCTCACATTCGGCTACTGAGTGTACACTTTGGTATGCACGCGGCCATAAACCAGTCATTTTAGTCTCTGAATTTCTGTGCCATTCATGAATATTATTATAACTGAGTAATTATGATAATTATGCTATTACAGTTTTATACACCATCACAATGTAGCCTCCGTACTAATCAATTGTCATTTTTAGTGACAACCATTCGTAAAATTTCTTTTGTCTATGGATATGTGAATAATGACACAACGCTGTATGGGAAATAAAAACCAGACTTGGAATCATTTTTTAAATTGTAGCACTAATTTGTAGTATAGAATAGTCGCTTAGTTCAATGTTCCGCAATGTATGTACCGCGGCATATCGGTGTACCATTTTTTCAGATTTTTATATTGTGTATTTGTTGACTTAGTAGGTTAGTTGACGGTGGATAGTTAGTCAAAAACTCATTTACATCCGCCAATGAAACCGACTTAGAACAATTAGCTAGGTTCATTTAAAGTTTATACCTGGAGTAAATATTACTTTAGTGATTCATTAAGTGTGCGATAGGCGATACGACGGCTATTTAGCGATGAGTTGCGGTTAGCGCCTACCTCACACTGATGCAACGTAACATCGACTAATTATCGAATGCGAGCCCCGCCTACGTTTCATACTTGAGAGTTGAGAACTACGCACATTTTCTTCAGACTCCTGAATCATGACGGTGGAGCGTTGACAGTGAATATGTTATTTTAATGCAGATATTAAAATGTTTGTTGGTTTGTGAGCTGTGAAAATTGGTTATTGTATGAAGATGTACTACGTATATATATATATATCTACCTTCGTTGGATTTTGAATAAAATATGCAGTTTGCGTATATATGGAGCAGTGGTAGTCCAGTGGATAGAACCGATATGTTATTTGATGGTCTCTGGTTCAAATCCTGGTCGGAGCTTGTACTACTCAATTTGTATTTTCGAGTATTACATACTCAAATTATATTTCGAAAACCGTGTGTCCTAACAAGATATGGTTTTCATGCTCGGCATGGAGGTTTGACGGCAGTTGCTTTACGTAACATTCAGGATTTTCGCCAATTGTTTAGACTTAGGTAGCGGACCCCGCCAATCCTATTTAGAAAACGTGATAATGCTAGAAAGGAGAAGATTTACGCACATCCCACAAAGTGTGTTCCAATCAGTCAATATTCAGATGGTCCGTCAACCTGGTAAATATAACAAACAACCAATGTAGACAAACTGCATAAAACCGCTCGTGGAAAGACAACAAGGCAAAGAAGTATATCCAAAAACAATGATGATGATAATAACCAAGTCCCATATTGTGTTGTGTCTTAGAGGTAAATATTAACTATTACTAAATGACAAATCATAAGGAAAAAAGAAAGGACAAAACTTTGTTCATGGTTTTTCCGCTCCGTTATATGATGATTGCGGTCTAGTACAGGTTTGGGCGAAATAAACACAGTCATAAACTGCGTGAGAAACGGCACAGCGTGGATATTGTAGTGCATATACGTAATAATTAATTAATGTACGTAATACGTAATTAATAGTGGTATATATCAAAGTCCTCGTCATAATGACGAACCAGACACGTAATACAAAAGTATTAATATTTTAGAGGAAGACAAACGAAGTGTTCTAAGTGTCTTAAGTATTACATTCCAAAAAAAAAATTGCGTACTTATTTTTCAGTTGTCTAGTAACCACAGTACCTACAAGCTTTGATTAGTTAGGGACTAGATTGTAATTTGACCGAAAATCTATCTATATTTATCTTTACGTCAAGTTCCTTACGATGGTGTAGGCAGAGAGAACCGAGCGCCACGTGATTCGGTCCTAACATTACTCACTCGTTTCTTTTGATAATATATGACCAATTTGGTCATGATAGGTAAACTTGGTCTTCCTGGATTCCTACATCCTACTTTGACATTATATATTCATTTCGTTGGTTACCCTAAAATATTTGTTATTATGTTTATAATAGATCATTTTTACTAAGACTAATTTTTGTTTGTAGGTTTTTAAGTATGATTCGTTATTTTTAATGCAGAGTTGATAAATAGGTAAACGGGCATGATGGTACCTCGCAACACCAGAGGCTTCACCTGTGCATTGTTAATCTATACATATAAATAAAATTGAAATGTTTCAAAATAAAGCCTTTATCTTAAGCTCATATTATTATTTTCACGTTACTAAAGCATAAATACGCATTTTTAACTTTTTTGTCTGTCTGTTTGTTTGTCCGGGCTAATCTGTAAAATTGCTGAACCGATTTTAACGGGACTTTCACTGGTAGGTAGAGGACTGTTCAGATCAGAATATAGGGTACTTTTTATCCCGTAAATATTTAGGATTCCTGCGTAAAAAATGAAAAACTGTTAAAATTAGGGGGAAACATCTTCCCCTTCGGGGGACTTTGCAATTTTATTTTTATTCTTTTCATAGAATACGTATTTTTTGTAACATACAATAACTACGCCTTTTTTATGTAATATAAATAAATACATATACGTTGCCTCCTGTAAAGGTCAATAGATGGCGCTGTACAAAAATTGAATCGCTCTATGGTTGCATATACGACCCTGAACTTTGTTTTTTTTTAAACAGAAACAATTTCATGACTACAGAGAAATAAAGGCTACTAAAAGCCCAAACTCATGCGTGCAAAGCCGCGGGCTTCTGCTAGTCTTATATAAATCTCATCGCACCATTTTGAAGAACTCCATGTAGTCATCGGCGAATATCTGCCTTCGATTAATTCCACAACTTCTCACGAAAACATTACATATTTCATATTTTAGTTTAAACCCCATTTCAGGCATTGCTTTCACCGGTGTCATAATCTCGTTTTAGTCTCTACAGCGCACAAATTTATCACTTTAGTCAAAGAAATATATATATATATATAAATAGTTAAATTAGATAGGAAAATATGCTATCGAAATTTGTGGTTTATTTTGAGTTATAGATTACTCGTTTAAATTTTATGAAGTATCTGCGTAGTCGTAGTAATTAAAGTTTAAAACAATGTATGTTTTAGCGCGCTATCCTTGGCGGCGCAGGTCGAGAGAATCACTAATCTCGTGCTAAACAACATTAGGCGAGTCTGTGAGCCTTGTGGCCAACAAGTGGTCTTGTCGACCCTGACACCGCAGCTGAGGAGGCAGCCCCGCTGACTTAACTAGATTTGACAAATACGCTGTCAGCTTCATGCTTATTAGTTACATTCTGCGCATATAAAGCAAGTGCCTTTAATTTATTTTTTACATAATACGCCGGAAAACGTACGGACCGCATGATGCGTTGGGGTTACCGAAGCATTGCTTTACAGACTGGCGTACTCACTCATTCGTGGAAACACAACAAGCGCCTAACGATTATGAGACGAGAGGCTATGGTCTTCTATACGTTAGAAGTACTTCCCCATTCGGAATGTGCCCTAGCTCTCTTTGCCTAATTACTGTCATTTATCGAAACCTGCCGAAAAGAACTTCTTATTAAATATATTCACCTATCCGCTCTGTTATTCGCTAGAGATTAATTTGCTAGATAGTGGAGTGGACCATGTAAAGGTTAGATGGTTTTGGCCCTTAAGGCGAAGGTTGTTACTTCATTACGTTGTTATCTGTTGAAGGCAACTAAACAAGGTATTATAAAAGGTGTAATTAGGTTACACGATTGTCAAAAAATGCAATGTAATATAGTATAAGTGTATGTATTTCATTATATGTAGATCAGGCTAATTTAGATGTATAAGATATTGTTACAGTACCCTTAATATTACCACGGATGATATCGGTCATGGCGTCTTTAAGAAACTATGGGCTGGATGAAAAAATCTATATATAATAATTATTTGAACCACTAATGACAATGATTCTAGTCAGTAAATGATTTAAGTGAACTGATTTAGAGTCAACTACTTTTATTGAGTGGCTTGAAATAGCTATTATAAGAGCAATAGACGCGGCTTATATTTTGCATAGCCATATTAGTCACAAATCATTATGTAGCCTCAAAATATATTTTTGTTTTGATCAGACTCTGACTGGCAAATAGATCATGGAATAGGTCCACTGCACGATGGAAGTATGAGCGAAAGCAATTTAAATTAATTAATGTATTTATATAAAAAACAATTATCCACATCTTGGTATGTCTCAACATTTGAAGGAGCAGTAGAAGATAAGTCTAAAGTAGTATATAATATAGTAAAATGTAGAAGATACCGAAATTCATTTGATATTCATTAGTTTATCATTAGTTACCAATATATGGATCCTCGAATAATATGTATTATCACAAATAAGTTATATTCATTCGAACTTTCCTTGTTATTACATATATAATTTACTAGTAAGCACATGAAGAGTTACTGCGTTAGCAGCTGCGGTTGCAAGCGTTCATGGGCTACGGTAACCGCTATAGGTGGGTTATATGTATGCTTGTAAATAAATAAGAATAATAATGTACATACATAAACAGCTGATTGATGGATTTATGGAGGGAAACCATAAATAAGTTTAAAAGAGATAGATCAGCCGTTTTTTTTCTTACATTTAGAAACTTTGAGTGCATGTAGTTTAGTTTTTTCGTCGTAATAATTTCATATTTATGGCTTAAAATTTATCTATCATATAACAAAGTTCAACAATAGTCCCCGGAATATTTAAGACCAGAATAATTTGAGGCCTATCTGCATACGGAGTACAAACGATCGCATATCAAGAGTAATTATGGCAGACCATCACTAAAGTTTTTGCAAAGCAACTTCGATACCTGATGAACACTCTACTATACTAATACGAATTAGATACTTTGTAGACATGCAATCAGTTGTCATGATCGAGTAATATTGAATGCCTATACTATACGACGATCGTTAAATATCGTCTGGTAATCGGTTCAGTCGCTACTGGCCGATAAATTAACAATGAGAAGGTACATCTGATTCTAAACTTTTAAGTGTCTCTCATTAAACATCATCCAGCCTGATTTACGGATTCAGTGGCGACTTTGTTAATAAATCATTGAGTATTGAATAACGCCGGCAAACTGTTTAGTGAAATACACATATTTGGCTCAAGTCCAGCGGTACGCAATGCCATGGTCCCAGCTCCGCGTAATCACCGCTGTACCCACGGCCCGTCGTCGTCGCGGTATTTTCGACAATTACAACGCACGACAACCCTCGCAAAAAAACCGCGTTTCCGCCCGCGCCGTGAACAAAACCGTAATTGCCTATTTCAGCATCCAACCCAATGGATGCCTGAGGGTTTAGTATTGACTTTGTATGTGACGTATGGATAGTTGGGTTATTTCGGTACGACCGTGAGACATCTCAGCCATTCATTCCGCGAGCAGTTTAATTTTAACGAATTCTTTTGTATCTATTACGCGAAATATCCCCGACTGTTGTAAGAAAGTCAGTGGTTGTAATCGCTATCAGTTTTCGCCGGCAGCTTTGCCTTAAACTTAAGATGTGCTTTCGACCAGTGCCGCGAAACTTTGATGTACATAGCGACTTACCTTTTTGTTCTGGCGGGCGTTGGTGAGCCCCACTTGGGAGCCCATCTCCGCGAGAATGTTCTTAGGCATGTTGCACTGTTAACAGTTCACACAGTATCGCTATAACTCGAGCCGATCGCTCAGACGTTCGTATCGCGAGTAAGCGCGTGTTGTGGTCCAGGCGACGCGAGGTGCGCGTCGTGCGCGCTGTCTACGGAATGAGTGCGCGCCTGCGCTCGCGCAGCATTATAACGCTATGCTTACTTCATGACGTCACCGCGGATCGCCAATCGCTCTAAGCCTGCACCCTCAGCCTACCGTCCTCCAACTTGGTGTAAAGTAACATTGTATGTGACAGTATTAAACAAAATTTGACAGACATACATTCATATCTTCACTCACGCCTTTCTCCCATTGTACACGGGTAGACAGAGACTATGGAACGGCAGACGCATCGATCCAAACATACCTCTCTCGCTTCTTACACCCTCATCAACCTCTTCTTACATGATCTTCGGTTTTGGGTAATTTCTTCACAAATTTTGTGTATTTACGAAAACAGTCCAGCTAGGTAGGTCCAACATCGTGAGACAGGAACTCGAATCCAATTGGGATCTAGCGTAAGGGTCCTGGGACTAACATGATCTTTTACAATTTTTCCAAATGCTGCCCACGTTTGCTTCTTCAAAATAATTCTATGTCTTAAGAAGTCTTCGACCGATGTCACCGGTGGCAATACGCACTGTAATGATTTACGGCACCAGATACATGGTTCCTAACTACAGGCATCTTAAGGAAGCTCAAGATTGCACAGTTTGCGATGGAGAGAGCCATGCTCGGAGGTTCTCTGCGTGGTCGATTTAGGAATGTTCGTAGTAGTAGAAATAAAGTTACCAATATTATAATATAGTGGTATAGGTATAGTATAATATAATATTATAATATCGTGCAGCACGACGCTAAAGCCATCTACAGCTAACAGCAGAACAACTAGCACACAAGACATTCCATAAGTCGTTGTATACATTAGTGATTGCAACCGTTACATATACTACTCTGTGTAAAAAGTATCGGGAATATGTCAATAAAAAGACCCGCGTAAAAGAGGTCGTTCTAATTTTTTTACTGCATGTTGGTAGCACTGTACTGATTTAGCGCGCAAAATTTGAGCGGGATCTGTCATTTAATTTGTTTTAAACTACACTTTTTGTTGGTCATAGTTTTGAGTCCTCGGCGATTTTTACAATGGAAAATATTGTTGAACAAAGAGTGTGCCTTAAATTTTGTGTTTCAAATGATATTTCATGTGGTGAATCACTAAAAATGTTGCGAAATACCTACGGCGAATCGTGTATATCGAAAACAAGGGCTTATGAATGGTATGAGGCTTTTAAAGAAGGCCGAGAAGTAGTAGTAGACTTGCCTCGTTCTGGTAGACCTTCAACCGCTACGACCAGAGAAAACATCGACAGAGTCAAGAAGCTAGTGCTCGAAAATCGACGTATGAGTCTGAGAGAGTTGGCTAGTGAGGTGAACATATCTTTTAAGTCCGTCCACAACATTCTCATTGACATTTTAGGCATGAAACGCGTCGCCGCTCGACTAGTTCCAAAAGAGCTCAATTTTGTTCAAAAAGCGCAGCGAAAGCATGTCGCTGAAGACATGGTTTCCCGAGCTTCTACGGATCCGACCTTTATGAAACGTATAATAACTGGCGACGAGACATGGGTTTATGAGTACGACATGCAAACAAGCCAACAGTCTTCAGAATGGCGTCTCGAAAACGAGCCGAAACCCAAAAAACCGCGGCAAAGTCGCTCCAAAATCAAGGTGATGCTGACAGTTTTTTTTGACTACCGTGGTGTGGTTCACTCCGAATTCCTTCCAGAGGGAGAAACAGTGAATAAAGAATATTATTTAGGCGTCATGAAGCGTTTGCGTGAGAGTATCCGCCGAAAACGTCCAGATTTGTGGCAACACAACTCATGGATGCTGCACCATGATAATGCACCATCACACACAGCCATTATAGTGAAAGAGTTTTTAGCGAAAAATTCAACAAAAGTTCTCGACCAAGCACCGTATTCACCTGATATGGCTCCGTCTGACTTTTTTTTATTTCCCAAGTTAAAATTACCACTTCGAGGAAAACGTTTTGAGTCGATAGAAGCCATAAAAGAAAATTCGCTGAATGAGCTAAAGGCCATACCGCAAATAGCCTATGAAAAATGTATGGAAGACTGGGTGAAGCGGTGGAGATGTTGTATTGCAAGCGATGGGGCCTACTTTGAAGGCGATAAAATAAATTTAGATGAATAATTTGTATTTTTTGTTTTATTGACAAATTCCCGATACTTAGTACACAGAATGTATGTGCAGTCGACACTACCAAAATATTGATGTGTCAAACACCAAGATAAGTAAAATTACCTCGCTAAACTAAGCTAAGAAAGGTCATAAGTTCATAGGCTACGTTATAACCACATTATATCAGGTGGTACTGCGTTTGTATGCGTCCCGGGGTTGTACAAAAAAGAGCACTTGAGAGATTCAGTCGTGCCCTACCAAGGCTTCAACTTAAACAGGGGTAGATTTTCAATTTAAATGTCCAGAGAAATTAATTTTCTTGAGGTCGTCTAAAATCGATGAATCTTTTTGTTTTTTCAAGCTCTTGGCACACAGCTCGCTAGTCACAAATCTAGAAGAACATATTCTTTGCCATTTACCAGTTTTCAATCGGTCATAGATATAGACGCGAAGAGTGATACAATAATCTAGTCAAATCCGATATTGCTACGGTACTTATACGAGAGAATTTTATTTTATTTTCTATCTTTTTAACTTACAAACAGCCATGACTAATTAACATTCTCTCGAGCGTTGTGGTGAAAAAATTATTAATCTACACATCATTAATCTACGCAAATCTAACCAGAAAGCAATAGCTTCGAAGATACTCTGAGACTGTAATCCTCAACGAAAGCATAAATTTGGCCAGCCTGAACAAACCCGGTACGAAGCTTAAGACCGAACTGCGGACGCCACGGTAGATTTTTGTATACTACGTCGGGAGGCATATCAACTTACAGTTCACCTGATATAAAGCGGTTACTGTAGCCTAAAAACGCTTGCAATACATTAAGTATCACTCATGCAATGCCACCGCTGCTGTTAACACAGGAACTCCTTACAGCCTACTGGTGACCTCACTCACACACAGAAATACAACTACGCCTCAACCTTACAGGTAGTTGTTATTTGTCTGCAGTTTTCATTTGCAGTTGTGTAAAGGAGAGGTACTTTCCCAGACGACATGCTTTAATGCGCCCTACCTCTCTTAAAAACCCATACCAAGTGAAACAATTATGGCATAAATGTTTTCCCGTGTGGGAACGGAACCCACGAGCTTTGATGTCAAAGTAGCATTACTAACCACCGCGCTACCGGCCTCGTCAAGTAAATGCCACGACAATAAAAAAAAATATATATATTTATACAATGTTTTCAAATGTTATTTTACGTCCTATTCTGCGTTTTGGGCCGCCTTTTAAAAACCTTTCTGCGATTTCAGCTTGCTGATCCTTAGAGCCATATATATCAGGTCAGGTCAGGTTAGTATATATATATATATATATATATATATATATATATATATATATGTATATATATATACTAACCTGACCTAAGTCTACCGACACAGGGTTACGTCAGGGTGATTGTAAGCAAAGGTTTTTCCAGAAACGTCGTTTCCCAGGTGACGTCGCCGCAGCGCCGTGTGGAGTGAAACTCGATGGACATATAAACCTGTTACTCAGCGGATTTTCGTGGTGCGTCAGGAACGTATGCTTTGTAGCTGGTACTTCTAAGTACCTACATTTTACACCGTTTCTCACCGACTTATTACGAAAGCGTTTTTGGTACAACTACAAATAGAGATGTGATCAAATATGTGATTGTTCTCTGTGGTTTCTCGTTTTCTTATCAATTTAATGTGAACTGTGTATAGTTAAAAGCAGGGTTTATAAATGGAATATTAAAAGAAAATTGGTACATCGTGTATCTAATATCGGCATTGAAGTCAAAACGGTACTTTTGTATTTTTGTCTGTTTGTTTAGTGAGTTCTTGCAATGTCTTGGAGTGATTTTACCAGGAGTTTGCATTTATTTTCTTCCCAGTACTTTCTCATGTCATTGTCTGATCGCTAATAATTTTTATTATAATATAACACCTAAAAAAATTAATAAAAAGTTTATTATACATTATACTTAATAGTGTAGGATATAATATAGAAAAGCAAACTTGTGGCTGTCTGTGAAGTTTGTTTTTTTTATATTATATCCTTGTTTACCACCTTATATATATTTTATATATGCTACACCGTATGAACGTCTCGACACGCATTTCATAGATGTTGAATTGACTAGGCGACAGTGCGTAAATATCCTCGAGGCAACATCTATATCTACACTATGTATCTACACTAATTAATAAAATCAGACCAACGTCGTTTGTTTGACTGTAAGGTGTAACCTCTGGATTCAGCATGGAATAAAACTTGAAAAGTTGATCTCTGCACCGGTGGAACAACGAGGTAGTTAATTTTATTTATTTATGTTATTAACAACTGCTCGCACAATAGTCGAAATGTGCATATATTTTCACATTTTATCTACTATTGTACATATATCTAAGACTTTATACTTTATACACCCGTGCGAAGACAGGGCGGGTCGCTAGTTATTGAATAACTTAGACATATAAAAACTTACTTTGAATTAAATTGAGAATTCAAAACGCTTAAAATCATTAAATTCATAACGCTTGATGCTTATCAATAAACTTACTATACAGATTTTTTTTATATAATGTGTATAGAAGGTCATTGTATAATACACATTGTTAGTTTCAGATTATATATTTTTTATATTATTCTAGATGTTACATTATCGTAATAATTGTAGAATGAGATTAAATGATATATTAATTTGTTTCGACATCCACCTTTCCTTTACTTTTTGTTGTATATTTAGTGTGTGAAAAAGCATAGGGAATGATCTGTTAAATGTATAATAAATTATAAATAGTTAAAACCGTAATATTTTAGATGTATACGTGAAGTATCATGAATAGATACTTCTAATTGCAGGCTTTATTTTAGGAAAAAAAAAATAGTTTCCAACTTTTTTTAATTTCTTACACTTAACCTTGTCAGTGACCATTAAACAAAAAAAATGACAAACAGAGGTGAAAAAGGTTTCGACTTACCTATATAATATATAAATAACAGAGAGAACCGGACGCCATAAGACGGGGTCCTTACACACTTCACTCGCTTCTTTAACATTCATAGCCTTTTCATGCACGCTCGCCGGTTACTAGGACTCTTGATAACACCTTCTGATAAAAGACGGTTAATTTGATCATGGTAGGTTAGTCTTGGTCTTCCTCGGCTCCTACATCCTTCCACATTTGCATTATATATCTGTTTCGTCATTCTTACATCCTGCATTTCATCCTACATGCTCGAACCAAAGGAGCATGCCTTTTCTTATCTTAACTCCGACACTCTCTTTCAGACCAACTCTTTCTTACGTCATCATTACGTAAGAAAGAGAGTTTGCAAACGAACGTTTGACGAAAATTTGACTTACCTACCTATTTATTTAAAGATTTTATCTTGTATAACATAGGATGTGCAATGTAGGTATAAAGCTGTAACTTACACATAGGTATAACGCACACAAGGTCCTTGAGTTGATTTCTAGTGGTGTATCGAGGTGAGATGACACTTTAGCATAAGTGTGTACGTATATAGGTACTTCATTACATGATTTAAAGTTAAGACCAATAGTTATTTTTGTGACTATGTCGGCAATCAAACATGCACACAGTCCACCTTTGTGGTCCACTCATGTGAAGCGGTTACCTTAGCCTACGTACACTTGCAAAGATTATTGCTCTAAACACAAGTAGGTACCCTCTAATTATTTGGCTGGATTCCTGTAGATATTTTTGGGCCCTACCATTGTTCTGTTCTACTGCAACGGAATTCTGTTGAGCGACTGCAAGTCTTAGCCGGCTCTATTCGATTCTAGAATAAATTAGTCATAGACTTCCGAATTAAGCCAGCTCTAATTAAATTGTTAGCTTATATGGAATATTCCTATTTAAAAGTATAAATAATGTTAGTTTTTGCAACAAATGGCAAGTCTTTGTAACTTGCTACTAAAGGCCCCCTTGCCTAGTTTTAATATCGATTTTTAATAGTTAGTCATATGTTATGTCAGCTCATTAGCTGAAAATTTGTCTACGAAATGAGATACATACTTAGTCATTTACACATACATTACGCATCGGCATAGTCAACAAGACTGGGTAGTCGTGTCTATGCCCTACAATCCTTTGTTCTTTTTCATTAAACTTCAGTAGGTATACAAGTATATGATCCACCTGATGTAAAGCGGTTACCATAGCCTATGAACGCTTGATCTCGATACATTAAGTATCACTCGCGTGATGCCACCTCTGCTGCCAACACAGCAACTCCTTATGGGCTTACTGGTGCTCACGCACACGGCAAAGACGAAGCTCCAGAGAGTTGTTATTTGGCCGCGGTTTTCTGTGAGGTGGAGATACTTCCCCAGACGGGCTGCTGCTTTCACCTATTGTCTAGCTCTCCATAGAAGTATATGTAAGTAATGTAAGTATTGACGAGCTCGGTGGCTCAGTCGTGAATGACGCGACTTTGACACCGACGCTCGTGGGTTCGATTCCCACACAAGGCAAACATTTGTGTGCATGAACATGTCTGTTTGTCTTGGTCTGGGTATTTTCTATGTATAATAAGTATGTATTTACAAAAAAACAATGTATTTACGTATGTTTATCAGTTGTCTAGTACCCATAACACAAGCTTCGCTTACTTTTGGGCTAGATGGCGCTGTGTAATTTGTCTGACAATATTTATTTATTTATTTATTTATATCTAAATTAAAAAACAATTTTGAGCCCGGTGGCGTAGTGGTTAGTAACACTAACAGCAACGCTCGTGGGTTCGATTCCCATGTAGAATAAACATTTGTATACATTAATATGTCTGTTTGACCTGTGCTGGGTGTTTTTCAGACAGGTAGGGCGCATTAAAGCAGCCCGTCTGGGGAGGTGGAGTTTAATGCCTCACAGGAAACCGCAGTCAAGTAACCACTCCCTGAAGGACTGCTGTGTTCTTGCGAGTGAGTGTACCTGGTCCCCAATAAGCTATTAAGGAATTGGCGTTAGCAGCAGAGGTAACCTCGTGCAAGTAATACTTAACGGTTAAGCGTTTATTGTCACCACTTTACATAAGATATATATTTTTGTATGCCCCCCGACGTAGTAGATATAAAAAATACGAGAAGGCGAAAAAATGGTCTCGTGCGGCGGTTGTTGGTGCGTCACAGACGACATCTAAAGTCAAAGCTCACATGCACGTGGAGCATCGTACCATTATCCCTTTTACTAGTCCATCAGAATTGGCGGAGTCTGGCAGATAAGCCGAAGGATTTGGCAAAGATATCAATTTTTAAATAGAGTGACTGTCGTCAGACATTCACAACCCAGAAGTAAATCCAAACCTTTCTTTGGTTAGGTCACACGTCTAACGAAACATAATTTTATTCATTAAGGCATAGGCGCCATTAAAACTTCCCTCCTGTGGAGACCAAAGCGATGCTGGCGAGTTCCCTTCTTCTATCCTTTCTTGACTATCCCAACGTAACCTTTCTAGGTACTTCAGGAGAATTTCAAGACAAATTAGACAGACCGCACAATCAAGCAATCCATTATTTTTTTGGCCTTTGCAAGCATGACTAAGTATATCTAAATATAACAGTTTCGGCAGCAGCTTAACTGCCTATCTATAAGGCAGCGTCGCATAGTTCACAATCTCACCTTTCTGTACAATGTGATTTTCAATCCTTCTTCTCCAATATATCTCGGTGAGAGATTTCACTTTCAGAAAGTGGACGAATGTCTACGGCGTAGCGGAAATCCTATACTGAAAGTCCCGGCCTCACTTACAAATACTTTCTGGTTTTCGTACACTATACAAGCTGCACGCCTGTGGAATACGCTTCCTGTGGAAATTAGGTTTTCGCAGACTGTAAGCTCATTTAAAATGAATCGGATTCTATGGTACTCCATAGAATCCGATTCATTGGTGGTTCCTGCGTTGAATTGAGCTTATGTATGTAGTTATTATTTATGTAATATGACATGTATATAGTATTTATATTATAGCCCGGCACCGCTTCGCTGGGCAGACTATTTTTGTATTTAATTTTATTATTGGTTAATTTAGTAATTAGTTAATTTTAGTATCCAGTTCATTTTCCATGTCTTTAATCTATTTTTCCCACCGCTATTCATTGTTCCATTCACTCAAAAGCTATGGATGGCTGGAAGAGATTCCTTGAAGGAATAAGCCCACCTTTGCAAATCATGTAACTTTAACACTTTGATTTTGATAATGGCTAATACAACGAATTTATACAAACAAACAAATCTAAATTTCTTGTACATTTGGGTTTCCTTACGATGTTTTCCTTCATCACCGAGCAAGCGGTACACATATCGACAAGTCACGTCAGACAGTTACTCTTATTGTGTGCGGCATATGTACATAAATTCGTAAAAACACGAGTGTAGTGGTACACACCAGAACTCAAACCAGGGACCGCTGAATAATAAATAGGCCGGTCCTTTATCTACAGCGCTATCATTGTTTTGAAACTAAACCACGTTTACGAAGAAAAATTTTCCAGATGCAACTAAACCATGAATTGCAGGAAAAACGAGAGAAAATACAATACCGTCATTGCCAACCTGGTGGCCTTAATATACAGGCAAAAGTAATTTAAACAAAATGACGACACATGGAAAATATGACATATAAACACACAAGTACAAGGTCTGATTATGCCTATATATAAAATTAGGAGTAGATAACGTTATAATTTCAGCTCAGGTCACACTAGTGCCGGGTCGCCATTCGAGAACCTTTGCGATACTAGTAACATTACCATTGCATGGGCTTTACAACTAAATTCGTGTTTTCGGGTTTATGCACATATTTGTAATTATCACTTGCCCGGCGGTGAAGGAAAACATCGTGATGAAACCCGCACGTTCAACTAATTATTTTTCTAAGCACATGTGATTTAAGAAAGGTCTGGTTTTCCCGGTAAGTTTCCCAGTAAGATTTGACGACATTTGCTCCTATATCTTCGCCAAATCTGTAGGTTTTGGTAGCGGATGCCGGCAATCCTAATGGAGTAGAAAACGGCATAAAGCTTGGAAGAAGAAACTACACACCTACCATCATAATTGATCTCTAAGATTGATGAGAAGAAGATTGATCATAAAGATCTTACCCAAAATTTCCGAGAAACAGTACGTTCTTTTTCGAAAAAGCTTATGTTCCGATCTACCAACTAACTGATAAATAAACCACATCCTCATACCATATTACCCTCTCATATATATTTCATTTTCTGTTCTCCTAAACCTCTTTGAAAACATAAATTTAAATTCCATTCATATCTTCGTTAAGCGGGGAGACCATTGTGTTAGTTTTGGGAAAACCTCGACACGACACAGACCAAAAAACGCACAGCACGCGTCTATTTTAATTTCAATCCCATGAGTGTGAAGGTAAATTCCCAGTCAACATGGCAAGCGGTGCGATTATACAAGGAGACTATAAGCATTATACGTTGTGTAATGTCTTTTTGTTCATATGACTATTTTTTATACAACCTCGGGAGGCATAGGTACCTACATGTTTACAGCCCATCTGATGGGAATTGGTAACTGTAGCCTGTGAACGTTCGCATTAAAGAATTTCCTAGGAGTAGCTTAAGCGTTACCACCTCGCTGCTTAGATGCGTCATACCTTAAGTTAATGATTGTGTCATATGGAAAATAACCGAAACCGACGGTTTACGGAGACGGCACGAAAGAACCCGAAATGACTAAACCCATCCAAATAGGTTTAGTTATTTCGAGTTCTTTCGTGCTTCGGAGGGCACGTTAAACAGCGTTGGTGTTAACTTAAGTGTTCAGATGGACCGCCACACGCAACACACCATCGTGCTCCTTTAAACGGCTACGACTTGTTCTGAATTCAAGAACAAATTACTTGTAGGGAAAGAAGAATTGCCTACGGCACGGAAACCGTCCATGATTTTACTCGTATGCTCATCAACTCGGTGGTACCATGAAACAGTGGTTGAGTTTCTTGGTAAGACCGATTATATATGGTGGTCCGTTTCTGGATTTGATCACTTCTCGGGTTTCCTTTTAACTGACACTTATTATAAAACGGGTAAAACAACTAGGTTTATTGCATGTGTCACAGACGCAATAAATTTACCTCAATGTCACAGTTTTGTAGAAGATTTTCATATACACAGATTTAGAGTGCGAAGCCAATTGCTCGTACAAAGATAGTTCGTGGAAACTCGTAAAGTCTTTATATGTGAAATAAGTAATCGGAAAATAAGCATTTAATTTAATTTTTTAAATATTTATAGTTATTTATTTTAAGAGAGGTAGGGCGCATCAATGGTTGAGGGAATAACAACTCCCTGGAGGGTTGTGTTCCTACGTGTGAGTGAGGTCACCAGTAAGCTCCTAAAGGGTTGCTGTGTTAGCAGCAGAGGTGGCATCACGCGATGGTACTTTATGTACTGCAAGCGTTCAAACTACGGTAAGCACTTTACATTAGGTGGGGCGAATGCTTGTATGCCTCCTGACGTGCTATAAAAAAAAGTTACAGTCTACAAAAGATATTAAATCCAAGCTACGGAGAAATTTGAAAACCGTTCATTTAATAGTACCTACGCTTTTGTCACCAAAAGAAACATTATGACGCTTCCTATAATAAAATTATTTTATCTTGGTCATGTCATATTCAGTAACAGGTGCACAACATTGCTAATAAATACAATTTAAATGTTGGCAAGCGGCTGTTACTATAGCCGCTATAAGAACAAATTAAAAAACAAAGGGTTCACGTCGCCAAAAACATGTTGTTTTGGTGTTGTTTATACATGGCGGTACCTCTCTCGTCAATTTTTGGGGTACATCACACAAGATCAGAGAGATCTATGTTTTATCGGAATTAATTAATGCAATGTCCGCACGACAAATATACAAATAACAATTTATTCTGATAAGTAAATGGTCAATTGCTACAGGTGTTTATGTGCCTACAAACTACGTACAAACCAGATTGGGTCGACAATCACAAGTTGATCATTACATACCACATACGTACTGCGTTAATATAGTGCTCTTAACGGAAAATTATATACAATTCAAGCAAATTGTAGTATTTACTATAATTTTCACACGTCACTTTACTCGACCGAGGCGCGGTGGAACAAATGACAGTTTTCAACGTATTACAAACAATTATTAACGTATTACAAGTAATTATTTCCTCATTTTCAAGTTTTAAATAGTTTGTTTGTTTGTTAAATCTTCATTGCACTACGAAGAGAAATATGAAACTTAAAGTAGAATATTATGTAGGATCGATAGCGTTATCATATAGTAAACCATAGAATACCGGTGTAAAATACTCGTAGCAACTAAGAAGGAATGAGCACGTTATCATTGCCCAGCATTATAATAATATAATATACAAATGAAATAATACACATGAATATAAGCAGCAATATAAATATATAAACTTATACATATATGACATGTTCTTTACACTACGTGAGGAGGCATAAAAGATTAGGGCCATCTGATGGGAAGTGATTACAGTGCCTGTAAATGCTTACAACACAAGAAGCGCTTCAAAAGCCCACTGGTAACAATCCGCCAGATAGTTATTTGACTGCAGTCTTTATAGAGTTGGAGAAACTATCCAAGACGAGGTGCTTGATGCGCACTACCACTTTCGCCAGAGCCTCCTTTGTTAACTAGCAGGGTGCGCAACGTGCAAGTGAAGTTAATTTTAGATCTAAAGATGATAGTAAGCCCCTTAATCCCCAAAAAACAAACAAACATAAAATGTACTCAGACGTAGCGCTCAATATCATGCGAAAATTTAGGATCGTCAAATTTAAAATTCAAATACAAATTCAATATTTTATTGTAAGACATAGGTTCATAGCGCGGCGGTTGACGTACATGTAAAAAATAAGTGACCGCTGTGTTTCGCCACAAAGGCATACATAAATTGTATACCTATAACTTCACGCCAAATCCCTTGCGGTGTAGGCAGGGAAAACCGAGCCCCACGCGGCACGATCCTTACACACCTCACTGGCTTCTTTAATATTAATTGGTTTTCTCATGCACGCTCGCCAGTTTTTAAGGCTCCTGACATCGTCTTCTGATAGAACACGACCAATTTGGTCATGGAAGTCTTGGCCTTCCTCGGCTCCTACAGCCCTCCACTTTTGCGTTGCATATCTGCTTCGTCATTCTTTCATCCGGCATTATTTCTACATGTCCGAACCAACGGAGCATGCCTCTTCTTATTTTAACACCGACGCCCTCTTTCAAACCAACTCTTTTTCTAACATCATTGCGAATACGGTCTACAAGCGTTACGCCTCAAATTGTGCGCAACGCTCGCATATATAATAAATATATCGATGGAAAAAAATATGACGGATACTTAATTTATTTTGGAGTTTGGAAAAAAATCTAAATAAGTTAGGCCGGTTGAAGTAAATACTTCTATTAAATGAGAGAATTCTCTGATTGTATACAGACCCAGTCTATGACCCTTTAAAACTAGCTGTGCTATGTAGTTGCGTTTCCCGGTAGGTAGAGAGAATGACAGATTATGCGTATTGAAAATCAAACATAAGAAAGTGCATATTTGTTGTAGTAGTAATGAGCTCTTTTTGTGATTTATTACAAAACCAAAACAAATTAATTCGCTCGGTTTCATTCACGTTATTGAGACATTCGCCATAGTCATTACAACTACTTAAAATGCATGCTATCGAGGTATACAACGTTTTGTGTTTAAGATAAACGACAACTTTATAATTATTGTAAAAACTCTTGGAGTAGAAAGTCCAAACTGCATTGCGGTGAACTCATAGGGCATAACTTAAATATTTATGGAAAGCTTTTTCAATAGGAATTAAGTAAAAGTGTTCTTTAAGATTTAGTTTCGAGAAAATTATTCCTTGAAAATAGGTTCGATGACGTTCTATAGTCTTCTATTTTAAATAAGATTTTGCAATTAATTGATAAAATTCTATGAGGTTCAAAATGAACTTTTTGTCGCTATTTGACTTAGGTCCTAAAATATTCTAGATACAAATTGATCTCCTATTGGATTACAAATGTTAATAGCATCTAACTCTAGAAAAGAGGTAATGGCTGTTCTCATTTCTGATATCTCGTGCTACGTTCAAGTCGTTCTTTGAGTAGCAACTTGTAATCAATATTGAATTCTTGTGTGTAAATAGTGGACAAGGCAGTTTTGGATCAGACAAGATTCTACATCAATCGCATTTAGTTTTTATAGCGTTAACTCTGTACTTATTGTTAACCGCCGTAATACTAAAGCCTGTAAATTGTTGTTGGCCTGAAGCTACGAATAAATAATTATTGATTCGTAGGCCTGAAGTCATTTTCTTATCTCTAATTTTGCCCAACTCTGACATAGACGCTATAAACTCAGGGCTCAGCGATGGTGCTTGCAAAGGACAGTTTTCTAAAATCTGAAATTTTATTTTAGTCGGTACCAGAAGCGTCCTCGCCCCTGCTAATTCGACAAGTCTGAACTAAAGACTAGAATTCGAATCGACGAATCAGGATCATGAGAAGCAGTTACGAGCCTGTGCTTGGTTATAAACAACTTCGATTGCGCAAATCCCGGTATCCCGTGGAAACCGCTTGATACCTACTTTCTTTAATTTTTCACCCATTCCTATCACAATTTTGATCTATAATATAATATAATATAATATAATATAATATAATATAATATAATATAATATAATATAATATAATATAATATAATATAATATAATATAATATAATATAATATAATATAATATAATATAATATAATATAATATAATATAATATAATATAATATAATATTGATGTTGACTATAACTTCTTAACTTATTCATTTCTTTCTTCAAGAATTGGGCTAATAAATGCAAAAATATTTTTCAATTACATTTTTGCAAATAAACTCTTCCGATTTATATATTAGGTAGTATAGATAATAGTCATAACATACGGCGACTCTAGCTTCAACGACAGATATACGTACAGGAGAAAATTCTATGATGAACATGTGAAGGACATTCCGTATATATTATACTTTAAAACCTCGCTTCTACAAAGCAAATCGTACAACTATTCTGTAGCGGAATACACCTTAGACTTATATCATGATCGATATTTTGCAGTCTTATTGCATGCGGCACACAAACTTTAGAAAGGTTAGAGTATCAATTCAGACCTGCGCTTACAGTACATTAACAATGCAAGTTGCAATTTATGTAATTTTTCCACATTATATATTACTAGCTGCTACCTGCGGCTTCGCCCGCGTGGAGTCAAATGACGTAGCCTATGTATTAATCCAGATCATAATCTATCTACGTGCCAAATTTCATTCAAATCCGTTCAGCCGTTTAAGCGTGAAAGAAAAACAAACATCCATACATACAAACTTTCGTATTTATAATATTAGTAGGATATAAATATAAATTGTATTTCGTATTAAAGTGGGAATAAATTTACAAAATACTAAACGTTGCATATAAATTACTACTCCTCGTACCTATATCTAAACAGCTTTAATATAAGCAATCTACCGTAAATTTAGTTTATAGTATTCATAATACGTTACACAATTCACAGGATGTGACTGTTTACCATCAGAAAGGTCGAATATTTATGTGTATATGTGTTTATATCACCTTAGTGGTGAAAAAATTGGGCTAGTGCGTGTTACCGTGACGGGGATCCGGTGCTACAATTATTTGAATTTTACATTTCTTAAAAACCGACACAGGAAATTGTATGAAAATTAGGGCACCGGTTCGAGAGTTGGTCAAAACTGCATATAAAAATTGACTTTTCCCACCAACACAATATAACAAAAGTACAAATTAATAATTTGTAATTTTTCAATATGGCGGAATGTAATGAGTACTTTTCTGAAATTTTTCAATTGTGCAAGTACCATATGTATATGTATGACGAGATCGGTCGCGCAGTGGTGAAACGCGCTGTTACGCTACTTTGACACCAACGCTCGTGGGTTCGATTCCCACACAGTACAAACATTTGTCTCTCTGTAACTGAGTGACTCTTACAGCGCTACAGCGCTTCGCATCTTCTGGGGCGCTACCGTTAAAACCTCCAAAGCTTTCCTGGCTAAAGCAACCCCTTGGTGGTATTCAGTCAGTAAAACCCGACAATCTTTGCAGCCGTTCCGTAAAGGTGCTCATGTTACCATGTACCCATGTGTGGTATGCACCTTCAAAGAAGCCTACTTCTACTGTTACGTTTACGTTGGCGAACAAAAATCAGCGAGAGATATTGTATATCGTAGCCACAATAGGAAGACACTACACAGGGTGATTGTATAATAAAAACAGTCACTAGTAAGCAACTTATAAAAACAGTATAACTAGTTCTTTCCAGAACTAATAAGCAAGTTTCTTACAACCATCAGTCAGTCAGTCACAGGGACATCCACCCACGGAGGGTGCGTACGGGCCTCGAACAGTAGCACTTTACCCGGGCCGTCTCCGGAAGCTGTCGCTCCCGGGTGATTTTCACTGCGAGTACGCAGGCGCGGAGATAAATTTGTGTCTGACTAACTGACATTGGGAGTGCCGTGCCACGACGGACGCTTCGCATGGACGAATGAATGTGTGTGAAAGCACACATTAGAAGAGGGACGACGCTGGATGGAAGAAACCAAACGAAGCACGAAGGACACAAATTTTACGACTTTGGCCCACATTCAGACGGATGAATCCGAGGATTAATCCGCCTGAATGTGGGCGGCTACGAAAGGAGCCCTGCGGCCATAAGGGACGTCCGTGGACACCCAGAGCCAGATATATACAGCAGCTGCTAACCCACGTGACGTCCCTGGCATAACGCAGGGCAGTTAATCTACAAGCCGAATTTTTGGGGTGCATTGAGACGGATGAATCAGCGGATTAATAACGAAATGCACCCCGAACAACGACCCTGTGGCTACCGGGGAGTGCCGGGGGCCTTCCAAACACCAGCTATATACAGTGCCAGATTTCCCCTTGACACCCCTAGCAGCCAACATAGAGCCAGACACAAAAGGCAACATCTAAACTACGGTCACTCTTGACGTGGCACGCCGATGATGCTGATTAGTGTGGGCCTATGATTTCATGCTGCGTATTGGTTTCATGCATCCATAGGCCGCACTGCTGAAATAAAGTTCATTATTAACTTATCTATCTATTATAACTTTTGTACCCTCTGCCTGCCCCTTGCGGAGTTGGCGCGAGGATATGTGACATCGGCGGAATTGGTTGCGAGTACACACAATAATACTCGTACATGCACTCGCAGTCAATTCCTAATATTTGAAAAACAAACAGAAATAGATATTTTTTGGCTGAACTCTCTGCCCGCCCCTTGCGGGGCTGGCGCGAGGTTACAACCATGTGACTGGGTGTTTACATCTCTCCACTTAGCAGTACCATAGGGAAATTAACATCGAGTGTGTCTGCAATCATACCGAGACGCATCTCGGTTAATCGAGTTGGCTGGGAGTGCACATCACAAGGTACAAGGTAGCAGTCAACTCTGTTAGAGTTTGTAGTGTGCCAGAACTCACTAGATGTTTTACCTCTGCCTACCCTTTGCGGAGTTGGCGCGAGGATGTATTTTGGCTGCCACTCGGGATGGCTGGGAGTGCATATAACAAGGTACATGCACTTGTAGGGACACAATGTGCTTACGCGGCGTTTGCGCCGTGTCGGGCCGGGCACGGCCAGTTACAAACTAGTCGTCTCCTCGCGCCCAAAGCGGTAATACATATCCCGTCTAATAACGGTACCCGTATTGGCCATTAATAATTAATATTGTGTGTAGAAATAAACAGTTGTACTTTGGGAAGTTATATTTTATCATTTCACAAAACCCTAGCACCTTCTCAGTGGAGTAGTGAACCTTTACAGTAGTGTAAAGAGAACATATACAGAGAAACATATTTATACACACTCCCAATCAACTCCGTTAACATATATATGGCAAGAATTATGGTTCACCTCTGCCTACCCCTATGTGGAGTTGGCGCGAGGATATGTGACATCGACGGAATTGGTTGCGAGTGAACACAATAATACATGCACTCGCAGTCAATTCCTAATATTTGAAAAACAAACGGAAATAGATATTTTTTGGCTGAACTCTCTGCCCGCCCCTTGCGGGGCTGGCGCGAGGTTACAACCATGTGACTGGGTGTTTACTTCTCTCCACTTAGCAGTACCATAGGGAAATTAACATCTAGTGTGTCTGCGATCATACCTCGGGAGCTTACAAGCCTACAACACAACCAAGTGACACAATATATGATCATAAACAACATTGCCTAAATCGTCGTGGAGAGTGCGCCGCATTATTGCTGTTTGCAATATCCCGTGCTTACTTATTTACAGAGAATACTTATAGTTAGAGATTGTTACGTTACTAGTAGCCTAAATCCTACCTGTTCACTTCATTCGCTAGTAAGTAGGTGATATTACATTCCTCAATTACGATCTATCAAGATATGTATAGAATGCTGTATGTCCAATTAAGTATAAAATTGTACAAACTACGACAATAGGTAAGATACATTATACCGCCAAGGTTGTGGAAAATTACAATTGATATGTATTCGGAGTGTCTGAACAAATCTTTCAGCGATACAGGCGATATGGATTGCAACACCTACACCTCCGTGTTGATGGTTTACCGAAAATAACTCGCGCCGGATCGGACCGGTATTGAGCGGATCGGCAGCGGCAGGTCGCTGCCGGGTCAAGTGTGGAATGTGCACCTCACTTCTAGCGGGCGAGTCATCAAGGAAATATATATAATAAAAAAAATATAGCTTCTCGAAATGACTCTTATTTACTAGCTACATGCGATTGAAGGATACCGTGATTATACAATAGTTTTGTTAAAATTGCACTTTGGTATGTATGGCAACTAGTGTGGTTTTTGAGTACCTACCTTGTAAATACGAACGTAACTCTGTTTGTCTGTTTGTAACCTTTAAAGGACACGACAGAGCTACCTACTTGTTATAGGACATAGCTAGCCACTATATCGTGATAGTATCAATGTGTGCAACCCACACGCTGGCAAAGCCATGGACAAAAGAATTTATTTAATAAAAAAAAGTGGTCAATTTCAACTCGCACTCGCACTCTAATGGTTTAGCATGACCATTCCTTAGGTGCGTTCCTTAATTCTTACATTTCTATCGCTCACAAGAAAAGTGAAGTCATAGGCAACGTTTCGCACTTTAGAACAAATAATAACATTAATATTAT
The DNA here is from genome assembly GCA_947507595.1 of Pyralis farinalis. Taxonomy (NCBI): domain Eukaryota; kingdom Metazoa; phylum Arthropoda; class Insecta; order Lepidoptera; family Pyralidae; genus Pyralis; species Pyralis farinalis. The sequence goes on from OX382265.1 coordinate 34,394,639, forward strand.
GCACTATTTCTATTATGAACCTATTATTTCGTACGCAATTCATAACGCTTCATAATACCATAGCGTTATAACACGACAAAATATTAAAAAAATCTAAAAAGTTCTGAAAGTAAGTATGATGGATAGCGCAAAAGTAGCATGTGGATGCGCAAAGAGGCATAAAACGTTGAAAGGAGACTACTGGTGGGACGCAGAGGTAGAATCCTCCCAAGAAAGTAATCGACAAAGTCGTGCGAAAGGAATTATGGGACATATTACCGATATGGTATTAACGGTGCATTTCTCCGTGCTGTGCAATCCACGTACAAGAATTGCTCAGCATGTGTGCGGATAGAAGGTAGTATGTTACCGAGGTTTGATGTCAAAATCCGTATCAAGCAGGGTGGTATGTTGTCTGCTCGGCTGTTCATGCTGTTCTGTGAACAGCTTTATGTAGACGATGCTGTGTGTATTGTGAGCAGAAACACCAACTGAACTGCAAATACTGGTCACAATAATGAAAGTTGTTTGTATAGAGAAGAACATACCACTGAATGCGTAGAACACAAAGATGAATAGTATTTGAAAGAGAAGAAACCAGAACCAATGTAAGGATTACGGTTGATGATGAAGTGTTTGGTGCCTACAAGTTAATGAAATTGTACGAGTATGTCTCAGATGCGCTTTTTGCAGGGATGGAAGGTACACCGTCGATGTGGAAAGACGAGTGCTAACAATAGTATGAATGATGCTTTGGGAATAGTCCATGGCAGTAAAAGCTTGAGCTAGACCCGAATATGGCAGAGAGAGCATGAGAGTAGGATAAACGTAATCGAAATGTGAGTGATGTGCAAAATTTGTGGCGTAATACTTTTAATGCATAAAACCAATTTCGTAATGATGATGTTAGAAACAGAGTTGTTCTAAAAGTCGGTGTTAAAATGAGAAGAGGCATCTTCAGTTGGTTCGAACATGTAGAAAAAGTGCAGGAAGAAAGAATTACGAAAGAGATGGACAAAGCCCTGAGGATGGCCAATACAACTACCGTGACTTCAGAAGGTGATGTCAGGAGCACTAGAAACCAGCGTCCGTGCATGAGAAGATCTATGAATGTTAAAGAAGCGATTGAGGGACTGATCCACGTAGCGCTCGGTCCTCTCTGCCTACCTCGCAAGGAATTTGGAGGAAAGTTATAATAAAAATAATAATATTTTGTTTATTTACATGTGAGTATTAAATTTAAAACAAACAATTACGATTTATTGTTTAATTTTACTCGTATTATAAATGTATAACGAGATGTTATTTTGCGAAATGTTGATTAAAATTTACATGCAATTTGATCTAACCTGCTTTGTGAACTCCGCTTCTTTTAACATCTTTTTACTCACCCTTACACCCCCCTTTCAACTCAATATGACGAATGTCCCCACGATAGATTTGTCATTTGCAGCATGTTATTCTAATGTGGTTTCCACGTGAAACGGAAAACCACGCGGAGAGGCGAAACACGTGACGCAGAAACGAACAGTCAGTCAGAACAGGGGTTTTACTGACTGAATACCACCAAGAGGTTGCTTTAGCCAGGAAGGCTTTGGAGGTTTTATCGGAAGCGCCCCAGAAGATACGAAGCGCTGTAAAAGTCACACAGTTACCGAGAGATATGTTTAGAAAGATGACGACGTGTCTTGAGGAGTCCGCTATTGCTGCCTATCTGATCATCAGCTTCTTTGTTGAACCATATGTGCCAAGTATTGTACTCGTATTCCTAGGCTTCTCGTATGGGATCTGTGGAGCACCCACCCGAGAGGAGTAAGCGAAGATATCGGGTAATTGGCGTTCATCCGTCGAGTTTCGTCGGCGATCAGAGCAGCCGGGGCAGCAACGATAACAGATGCATGTGGTTCGGTGTTTTAGACGGCGAGCAATCGCGGAGATGATCGCAGCAGCCAAAGCAGCGACAACCGAAGCAGCCAAAGCAGCGACAACCGAAGCAGCTATGGCAGTAACGTCATGCATCTACTGATGGTAGTGGACGGCTGCCGAACGACGCCAGTTCGCATAAAATAAGCTAGCACACAAAGTAAATTAAATCAAATTGTATTATATTGCTAAATCACAACAATAAATTCATTATGTTGCAATTAATTTATTACTTCCAAGGTGCACCAAGTTCCACAGTGCCAGGTGCATACCACTTAATTACAATGGCGTCACAGTGTAATATTTTTTCAAGGTGTAATAGTAAGTACGAAAAACGTGTACAGAGTATTAGGAAGCGTATCTCAAGCCGAATAGAACAACTTTATGTGATTCAATTTCAAGGTCTTCGTCCAAAAAAAGAGACCATATAATTAGTATGATGAAGCCGTACATTTTCTAATGATTTCGATATTGATCTCATGATAGGTAAATGTTATTCGCTTTAATGAAAAGAATAGCCTCTTTCTGCTGTGCTTTCCCTTTTGATTAAATCCTAGCTCCATATGCTTGCCACTTAATTAGTACCTACAGTATAAAGGCCAGGGTCGGTAGCGCATTAGTAACAAACTCGGTGTTGCAAATATTCATAAGCAACGGTAAACGCTTATCATCAGGCAGGCCGTACGCTTGTTTGGTACCTTAGCGGTATATAAAAAAAGGTTAGTGAAGTTTAGGACTGGATGGCACCCGCATACACGACGTAAATAAAATTTCTAGGCCTGTTAATTCAACTTAAAGGGTTTTTTCAGTTGGTTTTAGGATTATATTATCAACGCTTTCCATTGTGTTCTTTTCACTAAGTGCCGATTGAATACCATATTGTAGATAGATGTAACAACATAAAAAGATTCCATAAACGCAATAATTTAAGTTTGATCACCGTTCATGTCGCAGTCTTGTACTTAAAATGGAACCATTGTACTTACGAGTCTGTCTTCGGTTTGTCTGTCACAAGCATGTAACTCAAAAACTGTTAGATATATGAACGACATATTCAGCTTAGATGGGTAACATACTGATCTATATAATGTAATAAGTGACTGATTACAAGCCTGTATGTATTTAATAAGGCCTTATTTTTAGAAAGAGTATATTCAAGGCATCCGTAATGTCATGATTTTGTGTCCATTTAATAACAAATTTATCAAGCGTAATGTATATTTAAAGTTGTAATCCGAAAAATATTGAACTATTTAAAATGGGGATTCAAAGTTATCCATAGATACTTACTTGCGGGAAAGGTACACTGCTCAAACGTTACTCATTAAGTCTCCACGCATCATTCATCCACAAACCATTTTCCCGTCATTTTTTTTTTGTGAGTAATAACAGCGAGTACAAATTAAAACGTAAGGAATTAAATAACGTACTACACCCAAGTACCGCCAATACTACTCGCATTTTACTGAATTTAAATTTCTCTTTTTTATTCCCTAATACTTCAAAAGAAAACAGCGGATTTTTTTAGATAATTCTAGGGAATTCCGCTGTTTTGTTCTTTTTAGTATAATGGATAACGGTACAGACCAGGGTACCAAACACAGGTATTGTAAACTGTGTTAATAAATTGCTGTGAACTGGATATAGTTAATCTTAAAACTAGAGATTATTTCTGGTAGTTGAAAACTGGGTGTATCCAGCTTGCCATCATCTTTGGAGTCAAGGCCAACTTCGTCTCCAATTAACAATCTCGCCATCTATAGAGAACAAAACTATGGCAAAACAGAGGAAGTATCTAATGACATTTTAATAAGCAGACCGATTAGGGGACCGATTTTTGTGTTCGAACAACTGCGAACAAACCGAATAACGATTATTGCATTTTTTTATTATTCAACTAAGTAGTAGGAACGAAGTTAAATCCGCCGACAGTGAGGCAACAACTCTAACAATAAATTGATAGAGGTTTCGTTTATGACAAGTTTATTGATAGCAATGAAATACCGCCGATTCATTGCCCCTATAGTCTAGATTCTCGACCTTGGTGCTAAACGACACTCAAAGCCATATGCGCTTCTATTATAATAACTTAGCTCTAGTCTTTGTCCTTTTTATAAACTACAAGCCTAGCTTCACAATCGCTATCACTAGCTTTTTTCAAGTTAGGCAAGGACACTAGGTCTAGATGGTGATTTATTCTTAAGATATTTTTATGAAATTCAATGATAAATTAACATCATTACGCTTTACATAGAATTTTACGCCACTGGTCTAATCCGTTCAGGTAAGAGAACATTGCAAATGTCAGAAGAAATATTTTCATGACGATTAGCTTTCATCATTATAATCATGTATGTAATGAAACACACATCATAATACTTGAATCGACTTTAAATACAAGTGTTTAAGTATGACGCTTATGGGATTAAAACCGAATTATAATACAAAACAAAAATGAAAAATATTTCAGTAAAATTTGCTTAAAATTCTAGTTAACGGGCAAATGTGGAAACTGGAAAGTGAACTGAAGAGAATTCTTCCCACAAGAGCTAAACTAATACCAGAACAATATTAAATATTTGAATTGTAGATATATATTTAGAATTCCCCACTCCGCCAATCTTAAAAACTGTGAGGCACAGTTTTTGAAATTGGCGGATGGAATAAAAGTAGGGACAGTTATTCATAGTAATATCGAATTTTCTTTACTTTCCGATTAAACAGTTGGTACATAAAATTTTCGGGCGCAATATTCTGTCATGCAAGCGTAATATCGCAAAGCACCTAACGCGGCGTGTGTAATATCTTTCCATAAATGAAAGTCAACGTCATCATCAAAATTAAAATAATAATTTAACGTAATCCTGGTATATATATATATTTCGCGTAGGTATCACGAAAAAGCCCTATCTATTTATATTATTTTTTGCATTTAAATAAGGTTTCGCTTTTTAAGTATATATATAATTCTTTCTCGAAAAAAAAGCAATTTTACACAAAACAACATAAGTAACGCCGCGCGAAGGTCTGTTACCCAGATGCCGTATGAAGTAATTGGCCCAGTTTGCATCGGCAATTGGCATATTTTTGTAATCATATTTATTTTCTATTCTAAACAGAAATCACCGTTTATTTATTTATTAAATGTAAAGCGGATACCAAATTAAAATTTCTAGATAATGAGTACAATCAGTAAAATTAATTTACAAACGTAATTACATAGTTTTATTCCCACTAAATTAGTTTAATCTAATATATGTAGTAAAAAAAACTTTATCATGGATAATCAAAATACTTACTACGTATTTATTTCAGTAATAAAATATCACAGGCCTGAGGTCATCAATTATTAATATACGTCTATTTATTTATAACTTAAAACCAAATCCTTTTGGGATAGGTAGAGAGAACCGAGCGCTACATGACTTGGTCCATACACACCTCACTCGCTTCTTTAACATTCATAGCTTTTCTTATGCACGGTCGCCTGTTTCTTGGGCTCCGTACGTGTGTAACTATGTAGTACATAATGATGATTAGTGGTAATTATTTGAAATGAAATGAAATACGAAATGAAATGAAATTAAAGTATCCGTTAGGAAAACAAAATAAATGCGATTAAAAAGTCCTTGCCAATAGAAACTGGTATTTCTATTGGAGATTCATTCTACTGCCATCCACAGAAAAATACAAAATACTCATTATTGCGTATCTGCACCTAAAACAGGTAAGCGTATCTCTACACACACACAAACACACACACACATACAAGGTTTGGTTCATTGCTACTCATTTTTGCATGTGGTTGTCTGTGATATCACCCATATTATGAACAATTAACTATAATTATCATTACTAAAATTGATAGTGATAACAAATTTAATATAGCCTAAGTCCGATCGTTGAAAATGTAAATGTGATGAAATCAAATAGTGGATGATTGAGCGAGCGAAGTGAATGAGCGCAATGTTCCAACGGCCATACATAGAACTTTAGCTTAGAAGGTTACAGTTAAACTTCTAGATCAACCATTAGGACAGGTCCAACCTGCTCTGTTACATATTCATAATTTTATGTCAATTCCTAACATGTTTATGTAATTTTCTTCATCCTCATTCGTATTTACAATGTTACACATCTACCTAAAGATCAAGTAATATGTTCAGAGTCCATATATGTTGGTGCAAAGGAAATTATTAAAATAATGTATGTCTTGTGACATTCGAAATTTTTTTTCTACAGCGGTTTATTGTAGCGATTCGAAGAGCTGACAATTAAAAATTCGATGTCTATAAATAATAAAAAAACATAATAGCAAATGAAATCTTACATTTATATACATGACACCGCTAGCAATTAGTGAATTTCTTCAACTTTATAGGCACATAAACCGACTCTGATGACAAGTTGAACATTGTCTTATTTACGTATAACTGCTAACTCTGTCCGTGACTATTTTCCCTCCATGTGACTGAATACTACAAATGATTTACACATATAAAATAAAAAACGTGTGCGTCTCGGGACGCCCGACAGAAGTGATAACTTAAACTAATCTACATATAATTAAAGCTGCCGTATGCGTGAGAGAAAGGGAAGCCAGACAGACTGGCGCCGTAACACGTTACGTAACGAAGGTTTACCCTCCCATAAGAACTTCTCACTTCAAAATGTTTATAAACTCCTAAAACTCGTGTTGTACTAAAACTAAACTTAACATAAGTTCTTGTAATGGCATAATAAGGATTTATTATCATTTCAAGTAGTATTCATATCATTCAAGAAGTACCAAAAATTGTATGGATACCTACACATCCAGGTACGTACAGGTAATAAGTATCTAGATTTGTATGTATACATACAATTTTAGGTAGGTACTTATTTACAGTATAGGTATATGTATTGTCTTTGTCCCTATCAGTAGCTTACCTACGTCTTACTATCTCGTCAAAGAGAATGACATTTTCCTGTAAACAAAAACGAGGTAAAAGCTACTATCTGATATTTTACTAATGTCGACACACTGCGTAGTTACAATAGCGGATACATGTAACGAACTAGGGTACTTATTGCTTGACAATAGCACACCCACTGGGATTGAAGCCAAGGCGAGGCTCAGGATGCAGACCATCAGCCGAAGGAGGTGATTGCCGGACCAAGGTTAAGAAGTTAATATGTAACGGGAATAGGACACGACACGAATACTTGTGGGAAATGCCAGCGGCGGCGAACATCCTTATTTTTATAATAACTCCTGACATTACGACCGAATGAACCTTTCAAGGCCAAGCTTTAACGAATTTGCAGTCTGATACCTAGACACAAATGAAACTTCTCAAATAAAAGCGAAACTATTATTTTTAGAATTCTTGTTTATTTGTCTGAGTATGTTGAAACGTGCGTCACAGGTAAACAGTCCAGCCGGATTCAATGGCACTTATTTTGTTGCATAACTGATAAAAAATAGTTGATAGTCTCATATACACATTTAGGTTTCTTTTTAATGTGCTCAATAGATGTGGATGCAACATGAGCACTGCATTCAATGGGTGTTCCATATAAGGCGAGAATCAAAATATCTGGTAACAACGCGAACGGAGGTGTGAAAATTATCTTGTAAACTATAACATTAAAAATGTATTCACAAACAAGCTTATTATTGCTAAAAGACTCGTGAAGAATAATTAGTACATGTAATGAGCAAAAAAGCGGAAATCCAACTATACCCAAACTACGAATAGAGATCCAACGACCTTCCAACACATATAATTGAAAGATTGTCGAGTCCTTATTCCTAGCGGAATATAATCAAATTAGTTGAAGGTTACAAGAATTTTGCTTTATAATCAAAGATACCTACGAAGATATTAAATGTCAAACAATACATTTTTACTACAATACACATTTACAATCCATTACATGTTTGCAAGTTCTTCAAAACTGACAACTGACATTTAGAATAAGATGTACAGCCATGCAATTCTCTAAGCGACTCGTAATGGCTGTAAGCGTCGCTGTGAACACAGATGTCACAGCTTTGACATCGTCTACTGTGAACACGGCTAAATTATTTGGTATTCTATAAGGCTGTAAACGTACGCGAGGCTGTTTGCCTTGTAGAATTCCAATTCCAAACGCAGCCTTGCGGCGCTAGTGTCGCACAACCATGAAAAGCGACACCATAGAATTGCAATTTTGTGTTCAAGGCTGTAACAGCCGATGTTTCCGAGGATGTAAGTATGTTTGCTCTTGCAGAATTGCATGGCTGCACACCGATAATAAGCAGTTCCTTATACTCCTAATACAGGAAAACAGCAGACAATTATAATTTCCTTGGAGAATTGTTGTGTTCTGGTGGTAGTATTCGTAGGAAACCGAGGCTTGTCTCGGAGTTCCTATGCCTTAGCGTAAGAACCGGTGGGGGGAATTCGTGAGCGGTTAAATTTCGCAGCCTAGCAGCTGTTTTATACAACTGGGGAAGTGACCAAGCATACGATCCCTCGAAATGGGCCGCCCTAGACTATATGCTTATAATGCAAGAAGCATGAGCAGTGATATAGAAGTGACATCCCAGGGGGACCCATGGGGTCCTTCAAGAAAGGCGTGAAGAGGTTTTGACAGGGTCGGCAATGCATGAGTGACACCCCTGGTGTTGCAAATGTCCATAGGCTCGGTAACTGCTTACCATCAGACAGACCGTATGCTTGATTGCCACCTTAGTGGTGTAAAAAAAGTATACTACCAAATTTTCCTCAGATTCTCATTTACTAAATAACAAGCAATGCGCCACGTGCAGATGGCATTGCATTTGACTCAAAGATGATAGCGAGTCACTTTTTATATCCCATTCGACATATTATCCCACTCTCAGATTCGAGGCCCTGGTTCGGATCCTGGCATGTACCATTAAATTCGTATTTACGGATTTATGCATATATTTGTAATAAACACTCGCTCGGCCGTGCAGGGAAACATCGTGAGGAAGCCCATACGTCCAAGAAATATTTCGGAAGACCTGTGCTGTGTAATTACCTAAGAAAGGTCTAATTTTACTTCTGGGTTGCGAAGATGTGTTGGCATTCGCTCTATGTAAAAATCAGTTTATCACCAAATCTTTAGGCTTAGGTAGCGGAACCGTTTAGCGTTATCCCGTTTCCTAATTCATTAGATGGATAACACTAAGAAGAAGAAAAATACAAGGAGCATCGCGCCTTTCTATGGCACTGCTAGCACTCAACACCCTTAGTCGCTTTTATGACTATGTACAGTCGGAACGCTCAGAAATCGTCCCTTATGTGTTCTTCTCTATAAAGTAGCACGATAAAAATACATAAGTAAACCATTCAGAGAACTGACACTCTAAATGACGCTTGCTTCCTCCACGGGCACCTTGATTACAAATTTGTTCATAGCGATTATAAAATAAAAGTAGTCACGCTTGCATATTAACACTCGTAAAACTGCTCGTCAAAACACTTGTCGAGATTCCCGAGGCCACCACTACAGGAATTAAGAGCTTACGTAAAAACGGAATAAATTAGTGATTTTTTTGGCTACGGTCTTCTGTTGTTTTGGTACTTACCATTAACTGTTGTCTTTGTTTATATGAAATATATTACTATAACTAGTCTGGCCATAAATACCGGTACATAGAAATTTTTTTTTTTTTTTGTTCTTTTTTTTTCAACTCCTTAATTATTTTGAATTTGGAACGCAATTATTTTAAAAACTTCTTTCGATTTCCCGCCATTTTACATATTTTTCTCGTGTTTATTATCAAATTACAATATGGAATGGGGTGTTAAAGAAAATAGGATTGCAGACATTGCCTTGAACAGATTACATACTACCAGATTTTCGTCAGATTCTCATTTATTAAATAACATGCAATGCGCCACGTGCAGATGGCGTTGCATTTGACTCAAAGATGATAGCGAGTCACTTTTTATATCCCATTCGATATATTATCCCACTCTCAGATTCGAGGCTCCCTTCAACGATGGGGTGTTTGAGCATATTCCACCACGCTGCTCAAACGTAGATACTGTAGATAGGTTGTCCTCAAGCCGCCTGAAGGCCACTGACGAAGTTTAACGACTAAACATAATTATCATCTGTGCGTTAATTCCAGTCGACGGTCGAGTCCTACGCTTTAGCTTTTTAACGACTAAACAATCTATCGACAATGATAGGTTCGAGATGACTAAACCCATGCATAGACAGGCGACCGATGCCGTTCAATTTTCCCTGATATCGGTCGTACCATTGACGGTATATTTAACATATTTTGTATCCTTAGTACCATCGATGGTACAAGTGATATTTATTTAGGATCAGTAGTACCATCATGAATATTATTTTGTTACTATTTCTAGAAAAAAAAAACTGTTAGTTGCTTCATTTAATTTTAATTTACTCTAGGCATAAATAAAATGAAATAAAAAAGTTCATGTTATGCCTTGAATTTTCATTAATGGTACCACAACAACCGAAGGTGTATAGAGCATACTCCACCACGCTGCTCAAATGCGGAATGGCGGAGGCCAGTGTTTTCAAGCCGCCCCAAGGTCACCGACTTAGCTTAACGACAGTCGGGACCGACGGCTAACGTACCCTCCGAAGCTTGGAGAAACTCAAGATAGATTATCCCATCCATAAACATGTGATTGACACATTGCTTAACCTGCGCGATCAGAATGACACGCGCAACGACGCCATCGAGCTTTCAATTCTCTTTAATGGTAAGAGATAAGAAATTATATCTTTAGTTCCGTCAGTTCATGAGGATCCCCTGGGGGTTCGGGTCAGGGGATCCTAGTGGCCGAATGATGATGATGAATGAATGGTAATTATCGGTTACAATTACGTGAAATATTCTCACATTTCTTTAGCAATGTTACTAGCTAGTGGTACTACTCATTTGTAGATATGACTAGAGAAACTGCAGGCGAATCGTCTATAAATGGCTACAACTAAAAAATTACAATGGAACTGAAGAAATCTTGCAAGGTTTAGTATAAAACAACTATAGCATTACATGAAATAAATAAATAGTTGTAGATAATTGAAAAAATATAAAAATGTAAATGCAGTTAAATGTATAAATGATGGTTCATATTATTCATATATGTGAAATTGTATTGTATATATATATTTATATACAATTAAACATAATATATATATTATGTGTTTGGGAAGGACCTGAACGATAACGCCACAAGGACTAGTGTGGGGTTCAAGGTCCAAATACCGTTTTAATTTTCTAAGTTATCTTATCGTAGAATTAACAGATTTAAGTTATACTTACATCTTGTAATACGTACTGGTTAAAAATAAATATTATTACTACTGAGATCCAGTACTTAACTGACTCTTAGACTGGCACGCGAATCGATGCCATTACGCGTCTCTCACCCAGTAACGGCATTTGTTTCACTCTTCTTGTACCAAGCACACAAATCAAAACTTATATTTCGAAGTCCATTCCAAGATTAAGCAGAGTTCGTTGTAGAGTGATAGTAACGGTAGGTGCGTCGTATATGTTGAAAAAAAATCAACATGTATTAATAAGATGTATCTACCATGATCGAATTGATCGTGTTTTATCAGAAGGTGATGTCAGGAACCCTAATATTCCTAACGTTTATTAATAATAAATATTGTCGGACAAATTACACAGCGCCACCTAGCCCTAAAGTAAGCGAAGCTTGTGTTATGGGTACTAGACAACTGATAAACATAAGTAAATACATTTTTTTTTGTAAATACATACTTATTATACATAGAAAATACCCAGACCAATACATACAGACATGTTCATGCACACAAATGTTTGTACTGTGTGGGAATCGAACCCACGAGCGTTGGTGTCAAAGTAGCATAACAGCGCGTTCCACCACCGAGCTCGTCGCAATAATTACCACATGTCACCATTATGTACTATATAGTTACAAACGTATGTTGGTTTTGTTTTATCTATAGGTGATGTCAGGAGCCAGAAACAGGCGAGCGCGCATAAGGACGAGGTGTGTAAGGGCCCAGAGATGTGGCGGTCGGTGCTCAGTGTCTACCTCCAGGGATTTGGTGTGAAGTTATAAATAGATAGATGTTTTAACATTTGAGATCCATTGTTAATTGGTAAATGTAGAAAAATCGAAAAAGCATGAGTCTCTACTCAACCGTTTTGAAAACGGACGTGATAGCATGTACACACATACAACCACGTCACGTGTGTTTAACATAACATACATTCACATGTATGTTATGTTAAGAACAAAAGATATAAAATGTTAAAACGTTATATATTAAAACAATTATAATTCAGTTTATAAATATTTTATTTCAAAAATACAACATCGTCTTATTGGAACACAATGGTTGTCACCCAAAACAAAATTATTATAATATTCAATTTAAGTAATATTATAATCGATACTATAAGGATTTGAATTATGGTAGGCCAGTACAGTGCTCGCCAAAAACATTTCGCCATTTGTTTCTTTAATATTATATATTTTTCGGCCACAAAACCCACTGGCCACTAAAAGAGCATCATAATTCTTAAAATTTGACAAAAACTATAGATAACTTTTGTGACAACCGAAATCATCATATTAAATGTAAAACTTCGCTCAATGTGCTTTTTTTCTACGGTGGTGTTTAGATTTTTTAGACGGTTCCCTTATAACAAACATTTTTTTGCTGCTATTGTATATCTACCTAAAAAAATCAACCGATACCTCATTATTTACAATAAAAACCGGCCAAGTGCACGTCAGGCCACGCACAGAGTATAATCGTAGTATGGTTCTGCATTTGCTTTGCTAAGATTGATGAAAACAAACGAAACCACAGCGCGATGTAATATGTGAACAGAGCCGTCTAGTGTAAAATATCGGAACTAAAATTATGGACGAAATTCAATTGAACTATGTGTCGCAGGGAAGTGGGAGGAGTTCCACTACCTGGCCGTTCAAATTAGAAACTAGGAAGCAAAACGCTTAGTGCAGATAAGTGAAATGCCATATTCTATGACATTTGTACGTTTTCATAAAAGAAAATACATTTTAAAAGTTTGACGACTATTCCTCTTTTTTTTCCTAGTTAATTTGTAAAGCCTGCTGTGATAGTTTCCCTTTTAAATTCACTATGGACTACTACCATGTTTTTTTTTTTACATTTCCAAATACACTCCAAGATAATACATTCCAAGTTTCGCTGGCATGGGAGAGGGCACACTTAAGTCTTACAAAAATTTACACTTTTAATATTTAAATATTTCGCATACGGATCAGTAGATCAGGAACGGATCACTATATCGATTAATAATCTTCCCAAACCCGATGTTGTAAAAAAACCTATCTAACGATTCCCCACACCATGGGGTGGGAGAGAATAAAAAAATTCATCCCCACTTTACGTGTAGGAGAGATACAACCAAAAAAATGTTTTTTTCTAGATTTTGTTCTACCACTTTGATAGCAATAGTTAATATGACATGCCAAACTACAGCTTTTTAGTGTCAAGTGACACACAGACGGACATAGCGAAACTATAAGGGTTCCTTGTTTACGACGGAACCCTAAAAAGGTATTAAGCACCAAATTAGTATTCGTCACGATAAATTTGATGCAAGCACTCTTTTCTTAGAAGTGTATCAAACCATCAATAGGCTATGTTTATGCAGGCTCTTAACAATACATTAACATTACCGTGTTAATGTATAAATATTATACTGAGAAAGAATGACTCGTACAGTGCTATTTTTAACTCATTCTTTCCATATACGGATAAAGTGTCAATCAATACTGTGGGAAATACACGTATACATTTTAACATTACATAAGAGATCGGATTGGAATGTCGCAAATTTGCAGCATTTATTGGTTTTGAGCATCGCATCTGAATTTGGCGTAATTTAATTTTTTGGCACAATTTTTTAAACCGATAGGAAATTTCAAAATAGATCAGATTTTTTTTAAGACATGACTATTAATAAAATATAACACTTGCATGCTCAAAAGTTATTCAGTCTGGGAACCGGCTTAAGTCAATAAAGTCATATCTAAAATTGTCTTTATGCTGTTAACTGTACGAAGACAGTAACGAAAAGACGACATTTTCCTTGGCAGTACCATAGAATTTTGAGATTTCCAATTTTCTGAGAAAGGCCACGAATAAATCCACAATTCTAAATAATACTCCCAAATATTTTGTGACTTTAAGAATTAGCCAAAGTACACTATACTAATTCATCACAATAACTAATCTAAATACAATTTTGGCTTTTGAATTTGTAACTTATACTAAATACTGTTCTTTACTGATTTTTCCCCATCTATTTACGTAGCTAAAAATTGATATACATCTAATAACAATTCAGAATATGATCAAATGTAGAAATCATATGTGTAAAATAATTTGCCTAATGTGTATTGAATTACGTAATAGAATTGAATAATTTATCACAATGTGAATTAAAACTTTAAAAAGAATGTCATAGTAAATTAAAGAATGTACTTTTATAAATAATTAATTACAAATAAATAGGAATTTACGCCGTATTTTATCAGAACAGCACGGGTAATAACGTACATGAATAATTTATTCCTTTAATAATTAATAATATATCAACCCAATTAAAATGATTGCCATTTAAATTTTAAAAACCTCACCCCTGTGCATTTAATAGTATTATCAATTAACTGAACGCATTGGTGCGTTGCTTAGCATGATGTTGAAATCTCGTTCAATGTAAACGGTGCGTCGATGACAATAAAAGGAAATTCACTAATATTTACAGTGACAAATATTCGGTTAATTATTAAATCAAATATATCATCAGAATAAAACACAATATATACAAAAGGCAATATTAAAGTATTCTTTATATATTATATAAAAATAATGCATCTGATAAAATGTAATTTTAACTTGTACAGATTACGAGGAAATATATTGAAAAAAATTGTAATTGTTTTTTAAAAGAATACCGACGATGCATTGAATGTAATAATTACACGCGCACGTAGGACATTGGACAGTTACATATTTAATTATGCAACACGTACGTCAGGAGAGACATTTTATATCGTATTTGATACATACAATATTTTTAATAACATCGAATAAAACATCACAATATACAAACAAATCTTTTAGTGTATCCGTGATCGGAACAAAATTGTGTACAGTTTTCCGAATGAAAATCGATACAAGAGGGTTCGGCAATATTGTTACATGCTCTTATTTTCTATTGATTATTAATGACGTGGATGTCAAACTTCACTAGGAGCTACAGTCTAATACATAAAATGCTGTAAAACACATATAAACCAACTGTATTTCATTCATAAAAACCAGAAACAAGACCATTGCTAAAGTCTGCAATTACTACGTCACAATTTAGCTGAAAGACACGTAGACAAAAAATGCTAAAATCTCAATAAAATATTGCACAAATGCAGAAAATAATCATTTTTCTTTTATTGAAAACCGTTCGTGCGTTTCATTAAAATTTTTAACAGTAATAAATAAAAGAAATATCTTGTGAATCGTAAACTCGTTAACAATCGGTTGAAAAGTTATGAATACTAATCATATAATTTAATATCACGCAATTTAATTGATAATGTTTGTAAAAAGGTACATAAACAAGTGAATCTGTAGTATAATTATAAATATTTACATATATATACATTTACAAATATCGTTAATATTTACAATAACTTGTTAATGCGGGTGAATATATATTCATGTTTGTATGTTGGTTGCATAAACAAATGACACTAAAATATTATCTACGTAACGTGAGTTACTATAGTCAGTTAGAGTTGATGGTATGAGATTAATATGTTAAACGTTAGACGCGAGCTTGTTACGTTTCATAATATTTAATCGGCAAAATAAATTTGCCTTAATACATATTTATATGCGAATATAACGGATGGATGAATAGTTTTGGCGACGTGGCGTTGCAATCTCCCTGCTTCCAGTAAGTTTAAATAACTGACCGAATGTCATTCTCTTATATTAAAATACATTATCGACTACTTTCTCGAATCCTAGGTTTTTTTTTAAACCTTCATTATTAAACGTATGTACGCGTAAACTCGCTTTGAGATACTATTCGTGTAAATCAGTCTTGGGGCAAAATCAACCATCGAGGAGACAGAGGTGCAACAATCCAGAAACAACTACCAACAGAACTATACCCACGATGCGATTGTGAAATCTTCTACTTCTTCTTCTTCCTAGCGTTATCCCCTAAGCCTTTTTTCCCTTACGATGTTTTCCTTCGCCACGGAGTAAGTGATAATTACAAATTTAAAATCCACATATATCCCAAAACACGAATTTTGTGATACATGCCCACATCTGGATTTGAACCAGGAACCAGTTTGGTAACATGCTGGTTCTTTAACCACGTGGTTATCACTGATCGATAGTGGAGTCTATTCCTATATTTTAAAAATGTCATTTTAAGACATGAATACTTTTGATAGCTTTTGCACATAATCTAAGGCTAAATTTAATAGACGCCATATTTTTTTGTATTAAGTTAATATGAGATATTTACAGTTATCGCTACTTTAGAAGTTCTTTCAGTAAAGGTGAAGTACCACACCATCCACGCAGCACGAGCCGTTCCAGAACAAGCAATATAAATAAACACCCTGTTTACATACATTACTGAAAGGATCACAAAACTGCTTCGCGTAATTTTTGAAGGAATCGTGCACATACACAGGGAAAACAGCGTACTGTCCTTTATCAAGTGTTTTGAAAAGAGTCATAGAGACGATATGATGAAAGAGACTTGGTCGGAAAGAGAAAGGCGGTGTTAAGATAAGAAATGGCATCCATCGGTAGTTCCGGTACGCAGAAAAAATGCGGATAAAAAAATGGTGAAACAGATTACAACGTCAATGTGAAATATCTATGATTTGCGAACGGTCTACAATTAGCATGTCGTCATGATCATTTTGCAGTGTTAAGCTATGCTGGTGGCTCAATAACATTGGTGGCACGCTTATTTGCAGTAGTGAACAAATGTTGTATTTACAATATATTCGAATATACGTCGGCTTAAAGAGATTTGTAAAATTACGAACATTTTGCTATATGACTGATTTGAGCGCGAACGAGGAGATAATCAATTTTTCTCCCAATTATAATTTTGCAAAAGTAAATTTCACGTTTCCGCCGCGAACAGTGACGTGCTTTTTACATTTCGATAATGGATGCTATGAATGTAGCGTAAGCCGCATTAGCGACTGCAACTTAGCTTAGTAAATAATAGTACTTTCATATTTCACAGCCGCTATTTGCGGATAAAGTAGTAAAAACAACTTTTACGCTCACAATCGCGTTTTAGTATAAAGACACAAGTGTGCGTTCGAACATATCGTTTTCTATTACACATTTGTTTCGGGTACTAATTTAGTGTAAATGTTCTACGTCATAAGTTTGCTATGTGTTGATCAATTAGCATTTACATTTAAATGTAGTAAGGTAAATATAATGTACTATATACAGTACACAGCTGAATGTCTCTGGTACGTATACACATAATTATGATGTTAGTAGTTTGACGATCGTTATTATAGTATCAGGTGTCACAACACTGTCAAGATGAACATAACATTTCGACACGGTTACGGCTTCAAGAACATTAGGATGATCACTGTGTTTGTTATTGATACAATTGTTACAACATATATGATATCAAATATATTCAAAGAACAATTGCTTGAATGTATGTGATAACGGAACAATACTTTGCGAATATACGGGAGTCGGTCGCTTAGGTTATTCACGTCGGGTGTACAATTTTGTACACGAAGAAGTCTCTGACTCAACACCGGTGCTCCACACTTACAATATTCTTTTCTTGGACTTATTTTCATTAAATGTTCCTTGGCAACAAGGGTTCAGACTGCACGGAGGCAGATGTTTAACCGCTCGTACAAGGTCAGAGCTAACAGGTGATACGAATGAAACTACTGTATACTATTAAGTCGTTCTATGTTACTTGCTAATTATCACAGCATTGAGAAGTGTGTGTCTGCGTTGTGATGTATGGCAGCCGCGAGCGCTGCGTGGAGTGCGTGCGACCTGCCCGGCACTGGCAGCAGGTGGAGCACTCGCGCCTCCGACACTGCGGCACTCCTGGAGGCGCTTTCGGCGCCCGTGTACCGCGCCACGCGGGCCATCGCCGCTGCGCTCATCTGTACCACCCAACATTTCATTAAATACATACATATTAGCGCCTTTGGTTTAATTACATAAGGAAAACTTAAAAGCAGGAAGAGATCAAACTGAAAATAACATGTACACGCTGGTTACCACCTTATGAAATCAGTGTCTATTGTTTTATTCGTTTGCACATTTTGCATATTATATTGGAAATGAGGTGTGAGTGAATAAACAGTACATTGTGCATACGGTGTAGATACAAAATTTTGTCGATGATTTGGGCTTGTTTTAAGAATTTGGTGTATCTGTGCATGTACCAGATTTAGGTAACGAATATATCGCAGACGGTTAAATATCTGTCTTTAAGTACCTATAATAAGATTGTTCTGTTCATGTTCAAAATGTTTTTGGGAGGTACGCACCTCTGTTCAGTACAGTGAGACGTCGGTAAGGTAAGGTAATTTGAGCGTGACCTGTTTCTATGAGTGCTGACATTCGTGAAGTTTGGCACTCAACTACGACAATAGCAAACAATGTGGTGAAGCAATTAAATGTAGAACACCTCATCTCATCACATATGAAGTGATTAGAGGAAATTACGGGAAAGAAATAAGCCAAGTTCTAAAAAAAATACATGAGCATTTAAAAGTATGTAACTGTGTTGATGTTAGATTTCTCACGAACTAATGCTAGAAAAGAAACTCTTGATGATTCGTGAGACGGCTTATAGTGATTATTCCATAAAAATGTTGCCAAAATACGACCTCTGCTATTCAATTCTGTTTGCGACAGTGTCACAGGAGGGGAATCCTAAATTTATTTAATTGAATAGTTGAAGAACTGTAGATTGTTATGAGACTATACAGCATTGAGAGATTTTGTAAAGCCCGCAACACGCGAATCATGCTCTAGTCGTGTCTGTAGGTTGTAATAACTGTTACCCATCAGGCAGACCACACGTTGTTTGCCACCACAGTGGTATAAAAAAAATCTGTATGTGTTTCCTTTACCTGGTACTCGTCGTCCTCATCTACAGCCCGCGATTCTGATACTTTGGACGTGCGCCGCTGACGTACGCACAACTGAAGAATACACAAAATACATAAACATTTATTATTTGCGTCCTCGGACATGGACAATTAATTTTCTAGAAACTAGCTTAATAAGGACTACTAAATGGCGACCATTTAACGAGCATTTTTTTTCTAGATGTAAATTCAAATTATACCAGCCCCATTGCTTTTTTTACATTTTCTCTTTTTAATTAATGTTTAATGTTAGGAGTCAAGTATCATTTAATAGATTTTAATGAAATAGAATACAAAGGTAGAATATGTAATAAAGCATTGGTGACTTTCCTAAACACTCTTCTTTTTAGCGTTATACGGTTTCCTAATCTATTAGGATTGGCGGGGTCTGCAAACTAAGCCTAAGGATTTAGCTGGAAAAAGATACTGATTTTTACATAGACCGACTGCCGCCTGAACTGCACAATCTAGAGAGAAAACATACATTTCGTAGGTAAGGTCACACGTCTTTCAAAAATATAATTTCCGAAACGTGCCTCCCGATGTTTTCCTTCACCGCAGAGCAGGTGATAATTACAAACTTTCCGAAAATATATAAAAGAGACTATTACAACAACGAAAACAGTTTATTTGAAAATTGCTCAAGTAAGCTCCACATCCAAAAGCAGCGCGGGGCTTCGTCGACTTACCTAATAATAAACATATTAGTAAAACGTACCTCTATGACGGGCCCCTGGTAAGGTCTTACTGTACAGAACCGGAAGTCAATCATTTCGACTATCCGTTCGGATTCCGGATCGGCCACGACAAGGAACTGATGAGAACGGATAAACATTTTTATTAGTTACCATCTTGCGACAAATTTAGCAAATAAATAACATTAATATAATTGTATGTCCGGAATGGACAAATTTCAACATTATTAAAACATCTTGCATTAGGCACCTCGAGGCGTGGCTGTGAGTTTTTTTACCGATTATCTTGCCAACCATATGTATAAAAGACAAATTTAAGAAATCAGCTCACGATGTAGGTAGTGTTTTAGAAAAACAGAGTTGCTGTGTCAGTAAAACATAAACAAATTACTACGTACAAAAACGCATATGGTTGCGAGCTAATAAATAAAGCACTTTTTGCAAGTTTTCATAGGCAAGGGCACCCCGTCAAAGCAGGCAGATCTTATGCTTGTATGCCACATGACAGAATATAAAAAATGTAAGAATCTAACACCAATACTCCATACGATAAATATCGGTATACGAGTGCGCTTCAATAGACGACGTGTATTACCTTGTGCGTAAGTAATAACTGTAGAGGCGCGTTGTCGAGCAACACCTCGAAGCCAGCCAGTGCGGTCAGCTCAGCCAGGCGGAACGTCCACCGCACGCAGTCACGCTTCCAGCCGACGCCCGTACTTTCGCCCTGCGCCGGTGGCAGACCTCGTTGCTGCCAAAATAAAACATAAAGCTGTATGCCGGATTGTGGTTAAACTACCGAAACAACAAGTCAAGTAGTTTTGTCCGATATGTTGGCTCACTAACACCTAAACTATTATGGGTTAAAGTATGAAATGGAAGTATTTTGTACTGAAAAAGAAGACTCGTTAGAAAGAATCTACGATGTAACATATTTACTTAATCAAAATATTTACCCTCATTATCTATACACTGCTGCCATCTAATCGGAAGTTGATTTATGCCTTTGCGATAGAACTCGACATCTAGGTTCGACAAACTGTGTGAAAACATTTTGTACTGCCTCCTGGGAAGAACATTTTTTACCACGTAGAAAATTGTCCAAATCACGAAAAAAATGGTAGTCAGTTGGAGCAAAGGTCTGGCGAGTATGAAGGATGATGTATGGTTTCTAACTGCAGCTCTAGTGTGAGGTATCTTTCTAGTTTATTCTAATTCGCATCCTAATTTATATACGTAAAAGAAGAAGACAGTACCTGTGGAATAGGATCCCATCCTGTTTGGCTCAGCAAGCCGTGGCCGGCGTAGGCAACGAGATCAGCCGTCGCACTGAGTGGCTTTGTAAGAGCACCTAGAAGACCTCTGCGTAATGCTGCAGTGCCACTCTCCGTCTCGCCCACCGCTACGCCCACTAGTGGGTGGTGGGCTAGACCGCCTACTGCACCTAATTACGATAAAATATATAAAAATTATGTAAGACTGAGAAATCAATTTTATTTCTTGACTGAAAATATAAAAATCCGTGTGAAACAAAAATACACTTCTCGCAACTCTTTTTTAAAGTGCCTTGACATTTTTCCTATCCCTCATAGCAAGGTAATATGGGACACCGAGAACACGGGTAAACGACTCTAATTATTTTTAGAAATAACGTGGTTTGAACAGAATAAAATATACGCATGTATTTAGCTTATCAGAGGCTAACGGGGTGTTAATTCGTACATAACAATATCTTAAGATTTTGACATATCTTAAAAAGTGTCACAATAAAGTCGTATTGTTTTTCAGAATGATTTTTCATGTAGGAACAACACGTAGTTTACAATTATCGCCTATTGAGATTGGTGCCCTGTGTACTTTTACCGATCTTAGGATTTATCAACGATAACTAGCTAAGTATTCCGCGACGTTATAATGTTCTCTATTGTTGATAGAGTTCATGTTCGATCGTTTACATTATCGAGTATTATTGTTCCCTAAAACGAGTACATCATACCCCATACCAACCGTACCTAAATCGTGTGGTAGCACGCTTATGAAAAGTTAAATATTTTATTGTTGAAAAATAACACGAAATGTCAACATACATATATATCATCGTGTATGTCTGTCTCCCATTGGTAGGTAGAGACTATGGAACGTCAGGTGCACCAATCCAAAAATACCTCTCCCGCTTCATCTACACTCAACCTTCATGCACGTTCTTCGGTTTAGGATGCTTTTGACTTAGCCCTTTTGCACATTTCAGCACATTTTTACATCACAATATAACAGTTTCCCATATCGTTCTGTTTTTTATTTGCTAAAAACTTTAAGCGTTGCCCACGTCTGTACGAGCTGAGTTTAAAATGAAAAACTTACCAAGTATATTGATGGCAAAGTTAGTTATGCCAGTGACGAGGCCAGCTAAGAGGCTTGGTGGTGGTCGCCTCCGAGCGGCGGCGGCTCGTCTCGCGTGTTCCTCATCGCCGGCCAGCAAGTCCAGATTCCGAGCGAGGGAGCCAGCCCAAGCGCTTAGAGAACGCAGCAAAGCGGCCGCAGCGGCTGATGCGACGCCGCGGACGCCGCCAGTGGCACCCCCAACGCGGGCTGCAAGAGCGCCGGGAGCTCCTAACAGTTCCAGTCCACCGACTACCCAGCCTGGAGGTATAAATATCATATTAAATATATTCTATATAGATATGAAACCTTCAGGAGTCGTACTCACACGTAAACGGTATTATTCTAAGTAACCTATATCGGGTAGAAAATCTACGGTATGGCTAATATGATGCAGTTATCGCAGGTACCATAACGAGCATCTTTGCACGCTGCAACCCTTGATGCTACACCTGCAACTACTTCTTACCAGAATTAACTGGTGCCTTTACACACTTGCAATAACTAATAAACATTCCGAAAAATTCTCTATGTGAGATATAGATGCAATTCCTCAACCAGACTCCTTCAAGTGATCTTAATGTCTTACCCCGCCCCACTTTCATTATAACCTCGTTTGCTAAAAAAGAATGTGAAGCATGTGCTGAGCTTGTTTCAGCTCTTAAGACAATGTTGAACGATTTCCACCCTTTATATGTCGTTACTGATGGAGAATTATCATTTAGGAAGAATTCACAATAAAGCATTTCTCCATGACGGCGATATATCACAGCGACTTAAATTCTGACTTGTAGCGTATATTTATACTCGATCCGATAAAGTATTGTCATAATACAAAAAAAGTCAACTTACAGCTTTTCAAACCTTTCAAATTTCTATTTAATTCTAATACACTTCTTGACGAGAACGCCACATATCTTAGTCTTGTGCGTCTATAACATTCACAGCAGATGCGGCCATTCTTTCACTTTCATACCATGCGACATAGGTTACCGTTTCTGTAGCCTATATCGGACAAAGAGAAACAAGGCTTTACATCATACGGGTCGCATACCTTTTCGCTATCGAAGCGGTATAAAATCACGAAGGAAATTAGCTATGGGGACCCAATGACACGATTTTGCATAGTAACCGCTACGGGTTGGGGGATAAACTAGAACGCGCGGCTCTTATCGACTAGTTCACGGATCAACTTCCGGTCACTTATAAATTTATTGGTTAAAATATCTTCCAATTGGTTAGTAGGCTTGAATCGTCGAGGTATTAAGACGGTGAAACAACGTTTTGATGAGGGAGGGAGGCGTTTTTGCGACGTCAAGTGATTTGCTGGTTTGTGTATAAAAGTAACTTACCAGCACCGAGTATCGCAGCAGATAGATAATGTACGGTGACAGCATGAGTAAGCCGTTCCGGTGAGGTCATCATATCCTGTAGCCGGAACGCAGAAAGTCGCAGCGGACTCTGGTCCAACGCTATGTACATGCGGACCTAACCACACAGAGAAAAAGGTATTGTCATTATATGTGTATATACAAACGTAAATATAATTTTAATAAGTATTTATTAAATCCTTATTAAAAAAAAACAGCTCCGTGCTTTTGCTATGTTAACTGTTAGAGCATACGTATAGAACACTAGAATATTAATTTAATTCGAATGTTTATCTCTATTTACTATACGAATATTGAATAAGTTAGTATTCGATTCTTCCTAATTCGAATATTTACAAACTGCAAAATCTACCTACTATGAAATATTATATACATTTTTAATTTATTGGGTTATGTGATATTGACGTAAATAGACACGATAGTTCGTATTTAAATAAGTTAAATAAACGCTCTAAGATTCTGTTTAAAAAAGTTTTGAAAATGCATACAATTATTTTATTACCATTTTGTTACAATTATTTGTGTTAGCGGAATATAAATTCCACGTGACGTGGCGACGTACGCACTGTACATATCTGGCGGTGCGGGGCCGCAGACGTCCCCAATGGCCGCAGGGTACTACTCGTAGGAGGATTTATTCGTCTGAATGTAGTCTAGTTTTGTCCAGCGTTGTTCTTGTTCTATATGTGTGCTATCATACATATCTTTTCGGCTCAGGCGCCCGACCGTACTAAGGCACACAGCATCCCAGTTAGTGAGTCAGACTAAACCTTTCCACGCTCGCGTTCACCGCGGAGAATATTACCCGAGAGCTGTTAGCTTCTGGAGACGGCCCGGGTAATGAGCTCTCGCTCGAGGCTCGTATGCGCGACCCTCTGCTGATAAATGTTTGTTAGATGTTTACACTTATCGACCTGAATACATTCGGTCAAGACGATTGACTGAATACAGGTCATACTACATTCTCCACGATTGTTGGCAGTTTAAACATTATAAACTATTTTTAATTAGTAAGAGTGAAAAGTTGACCAATAGATTTTTTTATATTTTAATGTCGACTCTGAAGCATGTAGTTTATTGTTTTAGCGGCATCTAAAATTCGAATACTTGAATCGAAGTATTACCCAACGCAGAACGCTTTTTCGACGATGAGAGTAAGATTTTATAAGACAATATTATTAAGGTTTGTAACTCATTTCGATGGACAGATGGACTGCGCTGACGGCAGTAGGGTTCCCGTTACTTATACAGTGTCTGGTGTAGGATTACCCTTCAGCTATTGTGATGCTCAGCACGAAATGGTGTGACCATTTGGATCAAAAATTGTATTCAGATAAGATTTTGCTTCTAAAGTTAACTGTATAGGTATATTTCCTAAACGAATGTCATTTCAAAAATTAAAAAAAATATGGTGATGGTAGCGGTCGCACAGGTATCGGTAACTATTTCAACAAGGACACTCCAGCCTCGCGCTGCGCCACGTTTGATGTTTGAAGAAGTATTTTATGGCATACATACAGCGGTGTGTAACGTGAGTGTGAGGTCGAGCGGGTGCACGTGGAGTGTCCGCAGCCGCAGCGGGCAGCACAGCACGTGTTCGTCGGCGAGTGTCGCAGCCTCGTCCCTCGTCAGAGCAGATGGCACGGCCCGCCGCCACAGCTCCGCCAGAGCGCTCACGTAAGCATCCTCTATGTAAAGGGCCAGCGGACCCAATGCGATCTCCACTTCTGTCAGCTCTAGGGATTTGATAAAATCTTTATGTCGGACCCACAATGTATTTTAAACCGCGGATTCTAAAATAAGTATGATAATACTACAGTTAACTCTGAAAATATAAAAAAAAAATGATGGCCGTCACGTGAATGAAAAACATATTAGTTAATATTCTATCTATCTATCTATAACTTCACGCCAAATCACTTACGGGGTAGGCAGAGAGAACTGAGCGCCACGTGACTCGTTCTTTACATACCTCACTCGCTTCTTTAACATTCATTGCTCTTTTCATGCACGCCCGCCGGTTTCTATGGCTCGTGACATCACCTTCTGATAGAACACGACCAATTTGATCATGGTAGGTAAGTCTTGGCCTTCCTCGGCTCCTTCCTTCCACATTTGCATTGTATGTCTGCTTCGTCATTCTTTCATCCTGCATTCTTTCTACATGTCCGAACCAACGGAGCATACGTCTTCTTATTTTAACACCGACGCTCTCTTTCAGACCAACTCTGCTTCAAACATCATCATTGTGTATCCGGTCTCGTGAATATTCAAATTTTTAATAAACAAATATAAAAAACCATCGAATAGATATAGTAAACAGCTCGTGCAGAGATGCAATGGAGTGTCTAGTATGCGTACGCACATACGCAAGGGAGTCGAGAGTGGCGGCGTAGATGGAGCATGAGATAGTGCCATTGCCGGCATACGGTTCGATTATACTACCAAGGCGCAAAATAGATGTTTCACATCAAAAACACACTAAAACTTTACTAAAGCCGGCTACAACACGGACACAGTAAGGATCTAACTAGCTGAGGAAGAATTATTTCAGTGAGAGATATTTATGTCTATATATATATATATATATATAATACTAGCACATCCGTCAGACTTTGTTTTGCCCGAAAATAAAAACAAAAGTACAGGAATCCGATTGCAGCACCATATATCGGTTCCAATTGTCCAGCAGTTTAAGAGTTCAGTGACCTACTATACTATACCATATCAATCCTTACTCATCCCACTGCAGGGATACGGGTCTCCCTTCAACTGAACGGGTTTAGAGCACACTGCACCACGCTGCTCAAATGAGGATTGGCGAAGACCAGTGTTTTCATCTGTCTGTTAATAATCGACAACAGCCGGTTTAACGTTCATACGTTCACGCCAGGTACCTTGCGGTGTAGGCAGAGAGAACCGTGCGTCACATGACTCGGTCCTTATACATATATATCATTCGGTTCTTTAACATTCATGTTATGTGAGTTTATTTGTAAAGGTACAATAATAAATAAATAAGGAACAAGAATATGTGTGGCATAACGTTGACGTTCACAATGACGATCTAAGGAAGAACAAAGTTTGTCTGAAAGAATGTGTCGGTGTTAAGGTAAGAAAAGGCATTCTCCGTTAGTTCGGGCAAGAAACAATGCAGGATGAAAGAATGTAGGAGCCGAGAAAGACCGAGACTCGCCTACCATGGTCATATGTTATTATCAGGAGGTGCTGTCAGGAGTCCTAGAAACCGGCGAGCGTGCATGAGAAGACGCGAGTGAGGTGTGTAAGGACCGCGTCCTGTGTCTACCCCGCAAAGACCTAGCGTGAAGATATACATACAGGAATATTTCATTGTTAACACCGACCTGTGTACTCCGAATCGACAACGACCCACTTGTCGTGCTGTGTGACCACCAACAGTCTTGCGTCGTCGCGCCGCGTCGCGAATGCTTCACCCTCGGCGAACATGTTCCACAGTGCCGGCCAACGGTCGCCGTCCTCCCGCGAACTGCGCGTACTCGCCACCACAGCAAAGTCGTACTGCCCGTTCTCGTATTGTAAGTTATCTATTTGCACGTCCGCTACTGACAATGTCGTCTTCACTTTCTGTTGGAAAGAGTAAAGAATAATTAAATTATATAATGCTAGGCATCAATGGGCGGGGGGACTTGGATACCAGGTAGGTCCTTCATATTCGGTTTAAAGAAATCTTTATTCACTTATATACATAAACTTTATAGATCGTTTATGTTAGCAAAACAACATTGATATCTAACGTAACGTCGGTAGTTCGATCTTTCAATGACCCAAAGAGTGCGCCACTAAAGCAAAATAAGCGGCTATAGTCCGACTTTTAAATAGATTCAGTAAATTGACAGCACCAAATGTCAAACCACCAAATAATGTTCCCATATAAAAATGACTAGTGTTGGGTAAGTAAATGATTGTTTCATTCAAATAATTGTTCATTCTCAATTTGAACAATTTTCTTACACACCTATTTAATTGTACTTCCTAGTCCGAAAAAGTACGTGAATTCCATCCAATATAGCTCGGGAGTGAATGTTTGGTGTTTGAGATTGACTACAAAAAATAATGATGTTAAATAAATAGTTAATTTAAGTGACCTGCAGAGGTATTCACAAAAGTTGTTACATGAAACTGAATAGTTTCCCAATGAATTTTTTTTCACAAGCATTGACATCGACCGTCGTCACACATCGAAATCTTTTCGATGCAAATTAAATACATGAAAAATACGACTTTCTTCTTCTTCGTTCGTAAAATTACGCCATGTTGACTCGAAATATTCTCTCGAGCTTGTAGGGTCGCGAAATTTTCCTGCTACGCATATTTGTTATCTATAAGTTAGCAAAAATTAAGTAATTTTAACGAATAAGACAGGACGGACTATTATTTGATTTCGAGTGCGTGAATTTTGGGTAAAATTATGAAATATCTAAATCTAAGTCACTACGATTTAAATATTGTGGAAAAAAGAAGAGAAGTACTTCGAAACAAAAGTCTCTGTATTATTGTTCAGAAAACGTGTCTCAGAGCTGAAGAGATCAAAATACTAAGGCAGTTTTTCTTAAGTATAATGCCTGTGTTCGTGATATCTCAAATGCCTATGGAGACCCAGATTTCTCGTTCACGTATGGGCTTACTTTCAGGATAGTATTTCGTAATATAACTGCTAGTGAACTTATACAATAATGAAAATATACAAATATAACACGTATATGATTTTTTTGGTACCTATATTTAAAAAAGTTCATTATAACTTTATGAAATTCATTCCCGCTTTAAGGGTGGTATTGAAACTTTGGCATTGGGTCTGGGAATCCTTCCGGAGTATTCTTCAGCAGAGTTCCTGAAGCTGAGGTAGGTAAAAATAAGAAAATTTTGAAACGATTAAACTTAAGCCTTATGCTGTATGGGCTAAGACCCTTTGACCTTAACCTATGGGGTAAAAAGGACCAAAAAATAACTTATTTGAAGAGACATTGATATATTATTTTTATACTTATGTGGCGCTAATGGGCCTGTCGGAGCCTCCTAATGAGGTTTTGATATGATATTTTTCTATACCATATTTTACATGATAGTAAACAACGTCTGTCTGATGGTAAGTAGTTGTCGTAGCCTATGGACACTTGCAACATTAGGGATTACCTCGTGTGTAGCCGACAGTAAAACATCTTCACTTTGTTTTTTAAATAACCTTATGCGCTGTACTCCCTAGGGAAAACGTCGATAGGGTGTTCAAAGTCAAAATCTTTTTATTCCGTAAAAATGGCTACATTTGTTTGGAATCGTCACAATTTTTTTCCCTACCGTGCAGTTCATGACTAGGTGAGCACTGATAAAAATACTGCCAAAAAACTCAGGCATCCCTCTTTTGGTATCCAAACAAATTTACATATTTTATTAATTACATTATAATTGGATCGACTCACTCCCAGGCATTTTTATCATTAATATAGTCAGATACTTTATAATATGCCCTGCTACACAATTTGGCTTTAATAGTAGTTTTAAATTTGTTTATTGACAATTCTCTTATATTGCTGGGAAGTTTGTTATAGAACCGTATACATTGCCCCATAAAAGAATTACTTATTTTGTGGAGACGGCTTGCATGTAACACAAGATTATGCTTATATCTAGTATTTATGCTATGAGTATCACTCTTTTTACAAAATGAGTCTATGTTTTTATGGACATACAAAAGATTTTCATAGATATATTGCGATGCGACTGTTAGAATATTTATTTCTTTGAATTTTTCTCTAAGGCTCTCCCGGGGACCAAGTTTGTAGATAGCTCTGTTGTTGATTCCACAATGCAAGAATTTTCGGTAGAAACTTTCGAGAAATATGCGATGAAGTGAAAACAAATTCCCAGTCACCGGCGAGCGGTGCGATTATAAAACGACCGTGTTGCCAGAATATCGAACAACTCCTCGGAACACAACTCATTTTACAATTGGTGGAACACACTAAGGGACGCGAAATTGCTCCTTAATCTGGAAGGGTTAGGTACCGGGTATGAGCTTAGGATCATCGATAATTGGCACAGCTCGTCTTTGCACCGAAACGTAAGGTCCTAGCTGGCATGCATATATCTTTCTATTTCTTCACTCATGTATACAGGTGAACAGTACACAATATATGTTGTATTCAAAAAACTATACTTACTTATTTAAATACAACGTACATTGTATACTGCTACGTATCCCATATTATTAGATAGGACGATAAAATTTGCTAACTAGACAAAGTGGATTGTAACATTACATACAGTTTTATTATAAGACTCTTCGTCATATAGCTGACAGGAGGTTACTAAAGCAAGTCTAGTCTGTCTCGCTGGCACAGTCACTAGAATACTGTATACCTGTCTGGGGAGGAGCGACTAAGACTAAGTTTCTCGAGTTAGAACGCGCACAGAGATCGCTTTTCAAAGTCATATACTTTAAACCATATAGGTTCCCAACCCATGATCTATACCTCCATAGTGATTTCTTTCTGTTAGACAGCTGTGTATAGTTAAAACGATCCTAAACGTACACAAAAGATTAAAATATAATCCCATTAATCGATAGGGTAACAGAAGACGTAAACGGAACGTTGTACCTGTGCCCCTAACGAAAACAACTTTTGCCAACCGACAATATAGCAATAGGTCAGTTACCATATACAATGCTATAAACAATAATTTAAATATCTATCCCATGACCAAGCGCAATTGTAAAGCTAGCTTAATAAAATTGTTAAAGACATGGAGTTACGATGAAACGGAAGTCCTATTCGGCTAGATTGAATACTGTACTGTATTATTGTTTGTTGTCCAGCTTTTTGTCTTCTCTTGCTTTGATAACTACCATTTTGGATTTGTTATATATATGTAGAAGAAATAATTTCTACATTCGCACACACCCCCACACACACACGCACACACATACTTTCGTACACACACACACCCTTCCACTCATGAACACACAAACACACAACTATTATTATTATTTAGTTATACATATGAGAATCTAATAAGATTTCTTTAACCGGTTACATTATAACATAGTTTCGATAGACCTACTGTCAATGATTTTGTTATGAAGAGCGGTGTCCCCTAACACAAGTATATAATATACTTAAAAGGGGTCCCCAACAAATTGTTGTTATTTAATTTAAGACAGTTAGTAAATAAAGAATTTACTGAAATTTACTGAAAATTGAAAGAAACGATATATATTGAAGAGTAGACAGTAACGGGGATTCTAATCATTCAGACGAATAAACATACTATTTGGATAGATTGAATTTCGAGTTGCCAAAGTTTATTTGGCAGTAAAATGGTTGTTTAGCCAGGATTTGAAAAGTGAAATACTCGTAATAAAAAAACAGATTTTCTGCATGTACCTGTTTGAGATTAAACACATTTGTGTCTTTTTTAATACTATTGGCGTGTGCCTTAGTCTATAGAATTAAAATAATATTTTTATTTTGTGTTATTTGTAATTTTTTTATATTAGTTTTTGAAGCTCCTCTCCAAACTTCAATTAGGTAATTCAAATGTGATTTGACCAAAGTTTTATATTATATTTTGACAGTAGTTTATGTGGAATGCAATGCGCCACCTTATGCAATACACCAGTAAGATTATTAATTTTATTTTTGATGTTTACTATGTGGGCTTCTAAATAAGCTTATATCCAAAATCCGAGGAATATTACTAGATGTAAAATCTGTTATAGGCATACCCAAATATTTTTTGGTCTTTGCACTGAAAATCACGTAGGGTGTTTTCTTTTTAGTATATATCGTAGTACAATACATTGACATCACGTAATTTATTTTGCTAAATTTATTTGTGCATTATTAATTCATTCTTTTATGTCCTTTCCGTTTTCAAAATAATCAGGTTCCGTCGCCATATAAAGAAATGAGGCAAAATACATTGATTTTACTAATTATATTTACATAAATTACGAATTTCACACTGCGCCAATCCGGAGTAGATCGGTATAATCAAACATGTTTTGTGTCTTTTTAATTGACCCGGAAATGTATATAAGCTGTGAGATGCATATAAGTTAATTTTGATAGAAAGAAATTGAAGAAAGATAGAACTTTCCATCTGTACCCATGTGGACAGGTACCTAGGGACAGATGAGAATTACCTTGTTGTCTGATATCACGTGAAGTGCGACCCTGTCGGCGTGCAGAGTGAGCAGCGGGCGGGTGTCGGCCGCCGTGGCCATCTCCACCGCGAGAGAATCGAGCACGCACCGAACCCGCTCCAGCTGCGGCCAGGCGTCACCGTTAACCCATTCTGTAGCAACACAACCATACACTTGGTTGTTAATTCATTTTTTAATTAGTGGCACTGACCCTGGCTTGAAGATTATTAGAACGCTCTTTGAAAGCTTTAACATTGTGACTTGCGCCGCGCACCAAGCGTTCTGTAAGTTACTCGTAACGTATAACTAAGTTTGTTTATGAAACTATACTAGTTAGAAACATTCTAAGTTTCTTCAATTTAAATCTGACAAGACTAAACTTAATAACGCGATTATATTATTACATGATTCAAAAACTATGCTAATTTATACGTTATTACATATTTTGTGATGTTATTTACTCACTATCATCTTTAGCGTCAAAACTAATCTCACCTGCAAATCATGCGCCAATGCCCTGCAAATGAAGCTCTGGCGAATGAACCGTAGGACGCATCGAAGCAGCCCAACTGAAAAGGTACCTTCAGCTCCTGGAGGGTTGTTGTTCACACACGAGTTTACTAGCAAGCTTCTTATTTGCCACCCGATGTTGTGTTATAGTAACTGAACAGTGATAGCTATATGAATAAAACGTCTGAAAATCTGGGTTTTCCCCTTGGTTGTGGAGGACTTTCTGTATTCAAGTCAGTACCTTCGCCAAATCCTTAGGCTTAGATAGAGGACCCCACCAATCTTAGGAGATTAGGAAACGAAATAACTGTAGGAAGAACAGGTGTATTATATTATCTGTTTCTAAATTTTTGCTTCACAATCTTCGAAGACAAGGCGGGGAAAGTGGTATCCTCTATCAAAAACTTGAAAGAGGATACCAGACCGATACAGTGACCGTGGCATATAGACGCTTGCAGCACGATAAGCATCATCACTTCATCAGGATCTGTATCTGAGTGTATTCCTCCGTGTACGCAGTCGCAGGAATACAAGAAATTGCTTGCTGGCCGTTCTTTAATGTCCGATGTAAAACAGCCAATGAAACGTATACACGATTTCATTTACACCAATGTTGCTACCGACCCTGCGGAGCTGTAAATTCTTTCTGGCGATCTAGTTATCTATCTATATTGTGACGTCAAATCTCTTAAAGCATAAGTAGAGAGAAACAAGCGCCACAGGACTCGGTCCTTGGACACCTCATTTGCTGCTTTAATATTTGTAGCTCTTCTAATGTACGCTCGCAGGCTTCTAAAATGTTGTAACTCATACATAAACTAACCAGAGGTATTGAGATCTTGGTAAAGGACTGATGACTCGGCGGCCGCGAGCTCAGCATGTTTACTGGTATTGATCTCATGCACCTTCATTTGTATAGACTGCGTATCTGAATATATAAACAAAGAAAATTACTGCTTGATTGACTAAATATCAACAAAAACCCCAAATTCCCAGAAAATGGCAAAGTGTACGCACGTAGACGCTCTGATATTGTATAGGTATTTTTTGTCGGGACTATCCACATTCATTACAAGTAGTTTTAATTGCGTTAGATTCCATTTAACATAAAATATTCTTAATTATTTAGCGATTGCTTCTTAATGTGCCAATAATTGGATCGATTACCCTATATATATTTCGACTAAATAAAACTCTATGAAGACAGAACGTTGTGTCGTACTTGACAGAGTACGACACAACGTTCTGTCTATTAATATTAGTTAAGAATGGATTTACGAAATTACCTATATTTATTTATGAGCAAAAACATACAACAAGTACAATTTTGTTCAAGTACAATCAATCTAAAAATGGAGAAGTAACTTTTTGACGCTCATGCGATTTTTATAAGGTGTTCTTTCAACGTCTATGTACTTGTATTTTTGTTAGTTTATAACTAGTTTCACTCTCCACGCATAGATAGCGCTGAGCAGTTGTCTAGTAATAGTAAATCACGAAATATTTTGTGTTTAGTCCTCAGTACTGCATGATTTGGATTTGTGTAAAATTTAAATACAGTGCTGAAAATGTTTGGTAATTTTAGTACTACACTCACCTAGGTACTCGAAATCTATATAATATTTATATTTTAATAAAGTAGCCCGTGAGACACAACACTCGAATAGTCTATTATAAATAAACACAATTTAAGCCCATGTTAAACTTATATGCCATGATTGTACTTACCGATATTGTCATCTCTCTCCTCATCCTTGATGACGCCAAGGTCGCCTGAGACGTTGATCGACATTGATGTGAGGATCGTTTCGTCTTGCGGCTGGACTGACTCGGACATATGAGATGTGCTTGACGCCACCGATTCTACTTCGGAAGCTAGTACTGGTGAAAAATAATTCTAGTTTCGATAAGTGTTTAAAAAATCTATTATTTTGATTCCTAACAGCGACTGGCCAGCGTTCGTATAATTTGGTACAGGGACACATAAGAATATGTGTCTCTGTACCAAACTCAGTTTCCGACAGTGCCGTCAAATATTATTTGTTGTCATAATTATCTGTTTGACATCATTTTCATATTTGGCCCATAATGTCTATAAGTAATGCATAAACTTTGCCTTGAAATATCGTATTACATATGGAATACTAAAAGCAACATATTAATTGATATTTTATTATAAAAGACTACAGCTATAGTCACAAAAAACGTCTTTATCAATAAATATCACCGCAGATGTGGAAAGACGAGTGAGTGTTGGGAATACTGTGAATGGAGCGTTGGGAAAACTTCTCGGCAGTAAAAACCTGAGCCAGAAGGCACAACTTGCTATACACAATGCAGTGTTGGTCCCAACGCTAACTTATGGAAGCGAGAGCTGGGTATGGCAGAAAGAGCATGAAAGCAGAATAAACGCGGTCGAAATGCGAGCGCTGTGCAAAATTTGTGGCGTAAGGCTTGTAGACCGTATTCGCAATGATGATGTTAGAAACAGAGTTGGCCTGAAAGAGAGCTTCGGTGTTAAAATAAAAAGAGGCATGCTCCGTTGGTTCGGACATGTAGAAAGAATGCAAGATGAAAGAATGACGAAGCAGATATATAATGCAAAAGTGGAAGGATGTAGGAGCCGGGGAAGGCCAAGACTTACCTACCATGACCAAATTGGTCGTGTTCTATCAGAAGGTGATGTCAGGAGCCCTAGAAACCGGCGAGCGTGCATGAGAAGAGTAATGAATGTTAAAGAAGCGAGTGAGATACGTAAGGATCGAGTCACGTGGCGCTCGGTTCTCTCTGCCTACCCCGCAAGGAATTTGGCGTGAAGTTATAGATAGATAGATCAATAAATATAGGCCAATTACAAGTTGCCACAGTTACCACTGGTTTTCCCTCTAGGTTGTAGAGGTCTGACGGCAGTCGCTCCATATAAAAATCAGTATCTTCGCCAA
This sequence comes from Pyralis farinalis, assembly GCA_947507595.1. NCBI lineage: Eukaryota > Metazoa > Arthropoda > Insecta > Lepidoptera > Pyralidae > Pyralis > Pyralis farinalis. The sequence goes on from OX382265.1 coordinate 34,429,868, forward strand.
ATCCTTAGGTAGCGGACGCCGCTGATCCTAACAGATTAGGAAGCGGTGATGCGCGATGAAGAAGACAAGTTACCATAGATGAATATTGTATAAAATTATTATTAAACTTATTAATAACAGGTACTACACGTATTAAACAATTTGACGGGAAATAATCACAAGCACCGATGCACTTATGAGGACATACAACATTCACTAAATTTTTCGGTCAGAATGCTTTAAAACTAACGATTGAAAAATATAATCATATAAGTAGAAGCCAATCACAAACCAACAATGAATAATAATATAATAGATAGATAGAGTCAGAAAATAAAATTTAAAGCATTTAAGAGGGACAATTTGTCAATATTATTTTACGTCTTTTATCAGATATTCCTGATGATAATAACCTACATTTTGAATAGGCACCCGTTCTCGTTAGCTTTCCTGCGCTCTGACTGAGCTCGGTTGCATCCTGAAATAGAAACATATGCAACTCAATTCAAACGCAAATATTTATTTACGAATATATTTTAGTGTAGTGTGTATACGAATTTAAATATGTGAGGTGTGTAAGGACCGAGTCATGTGGTGTTCGGGTCATACTGCATACTCCGCAAGGGATTTGGCGGGAAGATGTAATTATTTAATAGTAGTCAAATGGATAACTGTAGTCCATGGAATACAATTGGCTCGCATTGACTTTAATGTATGTATTGAAAACACAGGAGCACATTTTATTTTCATAAATGCATAATTAATAAATTTTAAATGTTACACTTGCGTTACATTTTAACAAGTATGAACAATAAATAATTATCATTTCAATACAACGTGACTCAAGAATACAATGTTATGTTGTACATTTTTAATTCGATTTTTTAAATCAGCAATGACTATACATTACTGTTACATAAATATGCCAAATTTAAAATTATTAAATAAAGTTAAGGAAGCGAAGTTAACTATGTAAGAACTGAGTCATGTGGCGTTCGGCTCTCCCTGTCTATCCTACATGGAACTTAGGGTGAAGTATAGATAGATAAAGTTGCCATTCTAGTGGTAACATTAGTTCAATGATAAAAAAACATTGGTTTTATTCAAACAGGAAGGATGAAATTGATGAATGAAAACGTCTGGATCCTATATTTTTTTTTGAAAATAACATGTATGCAAATGTTATTTTCAAAAAAAATATAGGTTTAAATTGTAGCAATATTTGGCAGTCAGTGCGAGAAAGGAGCTTTTAGCCGGCTCATAAACCCAGTGCATGAGACATAGATTAGTTATTTAGTACTCACTGTAGGCTCGGTAGTTTCTTGAGAGACGACGATTCCTCCTGAGGGCAATGCTCCAACCAAGCGTCGTCTAATATCGCTCGCTGATATGTCATTCTATAAAAATAAAGGAATAATAAAATTTTAATTGATTTGCTACTATAATTTTTTAGAAAATGAATTATTTAGATAAATAAATAACAATACAATAATAAAAGGTATGAAGTAATAGCCAGTTTATAATCTGGCATCGACACGAATTTAAGCCGCAAAAGAAAAACAAAGTTTGGTAACTGCTAGCTTGCAAACTAATTTATACATCGACATATGATACTTACCATACAGAAATATCAGATTGCGCAATTGTTCAGTTTTTGACATGGACCCAATAAAATATACTTGTAGTTTACTATGACACTGCGTATACTAGGGAAAGTACTATATTTTTCGGTTCTTTGTGTGAGATCCACATAAAATAATTTATAACGAAATATTAACATTTGGGTCTAAATCTGAATTACAATCCACGTGAATAATTATGATCTGACTGAGACGGATCAGTGCAGCTTAGTAAGTACTTGAGAGCTTACCGAATAGTTATTACACGAGATCAGGGAAAGATTACTGTAACTTACAGAACTAAACCGTTAACTAGCCTCGTGAATAGAGTCTTTAAAATCGATTTAGATATGGATAGGATATGATTACTGAATTCTCAGGTTACGTTCGCTATTTGCTAGATGAAATCGTATAAAAATTGGTCCACTTTTAGGCAACAAAATTCAATTACCATTATTAGGATTTTTTACCTAAAAATATCATAAAATATTGGGATTTTTCACTTGAAGCTTGTAAGCAAAAATACCAGACCGGCGCCACTGAGTGCAAATTTAAATAAACATAATAATTGTATAAGAATACAATTATTATAATTCTGTAGCTAAAGTGATATAAAGTTGCAATTAAATAGAAATCTCTGATTTACTTGTTCTACTCTACTGTTTAATTGTACCTTTATGCCACTTTTAATGTTTATTTTCATACAAATGTTTATTATAGTTATACAATGTATTCATATAACTATAATAAACATTTTAAGTGTGTAAGGTACGTGTTTTATGGCGCTCGGTTCGCTCTGCCTACCCCGCAGAGGAGCTGGCGTGAAGACAAACATACATACATTTTAAAATGGCATAACGTTGCAATTTAACTGAAAAGGAACTGATCAGACATTAGAATTTGGAGGCTTTATCTATTTTTTCATAACATCTGATTTTTACTTATAGATTTTATGTTTAAAGAAACAAAAATTTAAGTCAACTTCAAGCTCTAATTCCTGGCGATACCTGGTCGACGTCTTGCAACTCTATGAGCGTGGAGTGGGGGTGTGTGTGCACACGTAGTTTGATCGTGATGCCGCCGTACAGTTGCAGCAGCTGTTCCCCATCCGCCGCCGCCACGGACGGAGACCAATTAGGTTCACTCTCCTCTGTGTATAAATAACACACATTAACCCACGTTCGGGGCATTGTCAGGTGTTATGAAGTATAGTACGGTTTAATACTAAACAAAGCTTCTTTGTACTACTAGACATCGGTATCTCAGTGGTTACTGTTTAAAATGTATACAATATCGTTTTTTATTTATTTATCATATTACGTACATATATATAACTATAAAATCAATTCATCAATCATTGCCAAAGTACTTAATGTCCAAACCAGATGAACTTAATGTTAACCGGTGAGGAGTTTTGATCGCCACCTCTGACTTTCATCAGGCTAGCTTGATGTACAGACAGATGAAGCTATGCACCCATGCATCTTATGTCGTAGCTGTGAAGGTTTGAATGGTTTGGGATAGCTTGTATCGTGGTGTGTACATATAACTCGGGACCAGAAGGCACAGTCTTCGATCCCTGTTATTTCCGATACCGACAGTCATTACGCCGTGTGACCTTAGTGCGGTTCGGAAATACTATCTTCATCCAATCCGCACTGAAGCAGATCGATGGACTAAGTTATACAGCTCGCTTAAAGGGAATTAGTTTCCCAGCAATGGGATTTATTTATTTATTGTAAATCAAAATTTACAGCATTACAGTAACAAACTATTGCGCTATAAATTTCATACTATGTTTCATAATTTAATAACAATATTTCATTAATTCAATAACAATTTGGTAATTATATCTTAGTTAACTACCATCCATCCTCTCACAATGTCTAAGGCATTCATAATTTACATCCAGCCATCTCCACGCAAACAGATCAAAGTCGGGTTTTGATGACAGAAGATCATTGAACATAATTATTGCACGAACAAGAGGCGCCTTCGAGTAGGATACTGCCCGAGTCCGTGGTGGGGCCAGTAGAACTGAAACGCGTGGCCTCAGGCAGTAATTGGGCACTGGCGGGACGAAAAGCTTTACCAAACGAGCCACAAGTTCAGGACAGTCTTTTTCTCCTCTCATTATGCTACATGTAGTTGTAAGTAAGTTGTAATTGCGCCTCACCTCAAGTGAGTTGAATCCTAGTGTGCCTAATAAGAATTTTGTCGGGAATAAAAAGGGATAATATCCAAAACATTTCCTATATAGGAACCTTAAAAAAGCTTTTTGTACTTTTTCGAGAAGCAATGCATAGGAACTCTCATGAGGATTCCATACGATGCTTGCAGTTTCAAGTTTAGTTCTCACGAGCGCACTGTAAATTAATTTGATAGCCTTCGGATCACTGAAATCACGTGCACAACGAATTATGAAACCCAATCGTCGAAAACAATTTTTGGCTAAAGATTTTATGTGATTATGAAAAGTTAGGTTGATGTCAAAGATAACACCTAGGTCCTTAACGGAGTTTACTCGTGATATAACGTCAGTGCCCAGAGTATATGAGGCAAGAATTGGTGTTGTGGATCTAGTGTAGGACATGACACAGCATTTCGCCGTATTAAAATGAAGCTTATTGGTATTACTCCATTGAAGCACCGAGTTGATATCATCCTGTAATGATATACAATCCGAAGGCTGCTGTATTGCGTAGATTAATTTCAGATCGTCAGCATAAAGTAAGCATCTGGAATTCTTGAGAACAAGTTCAAGATCGTTTATCATCACACAGAATAAAAGGGGTCCAAGAATTGAGCCTTGACTGACACCGGATCGTGTATGATATGGTTTTGATACATGGCATCCGTACTTGACATATTGTTGTCGATCACGCAGATAGTCTGCAAACAGTTTTAATAAATTGGGTGAGAAGCCAATGCGATCCAGTTTATTTAATAAAATGTCATTATCAACGCGATCAAAGGCCTTCATGAAATCAAAATAAATGACATCACAAAGGGATGTGCATGAGTTGATATGGTGTAGGTATAAATAATCATTAAATTACCTCTGGCTGTACCGATGGTGAGGAACGGCATGGTGGGTGGCGTGGGGTGAGCAGGCGGCGGGTAGCGAGCGCAGTGCGCCGGGCTCGAGTAATGGGTTACAGTATGCGGTTTCACTATGCACCACCACCGTACAGCCTCTACCTCTGGGACGACCTATATGAAAATTTGTTATTGTGTAATTATGTATTCTTAGCAGAATAGGACACATGGTCTAGCAACGACAATTTTTATAACAACCAAAATGTTTTCCGGAACACCGTTCCTATATGAAATCTATATGTTTGACTGTGCGTTTGTCTGTGTGTGCGTTTTTTTCGAATATCCGAATTTTGATTTCAGATTCGGATTCAGCATAAAAAAGTAGAATAGGAATGTTCAGGAACACCGTTCCTATCTCTTAAGGAATATGGAAAAATGGCTGACTAACAATTAAGAAAAAAAAAAATTAATTGCTATATAATTGACGAGCCACATGTTCCTCTGGCAATGCAAGCTTGCGCATTCTCAACTGGTTTTATGTGAATGTAAGAAAAATGTTGGAATTTTTCTCTGAATACAATAAGCATGTACATACAAAATAATACATAATAATATGTTTAGCAGTACCCAAGAGCAGTGATAGCTGAAAGGACTGACTTATTGACCAACTGGTCTCCGATTCGAATCTTGGCATGTACTACTAAATTCGTTTTAAAGGATTTATGGACATACTAGCTGCTGCCCGCGGCTCCGCCCGCGTGGAGTCAAATAACGTAGCCTATGTGTTAATCCAGATCATAATCTATCTACGTGCCAAATTTCATTCAAATCCGTTCAGCCGTTTAAGCGTGAAAGAGCAACAAACAAACATCCATCCATACATACAAACTTTCACATTTATAATATTAGTAGGATTGATTGATTTGTGTGTTCTACACACTGTACAACGGGGTGTTCTAAGGAATTGTTCGATATGATGCCGACAGCTTCACTTTGCAACCGCAACGCATGAGTGACACCCCTGGTATTTACTAACTGCTTACCATCAGGCACGTCGTAGGCTTGATTGTCACCTTAGTAGTATAATAAAAGTGGCATATTTTTTTTTATTATCGCTTGCTGCTCACGGGGAAGGAAAATATAATGAGGAAACCCGCACGAAATAACTAACCCCAGAATAAATAACCCCAGGAAATAATATTTTATGAAAGCGTGTGACCTAACCTAAAAACCACCTGGCCTTCCATTTGGGATGGGGAAGTCTGATGGCAATCGCTCCATGTAAAAATCAGGACCTTCCCCATTTCCTTAGTCTTCAGTAGCGGACCCTGCCAATCCTAATTGATTAGGAAAATGGGATACCGGTACGATAAAGAAGACTAAATTTGTGAGTTTCAAGGCAGCCGCAGTTGCTTACCCCCGGAACTGCAATAAACACCACCTTTCATTGCCCTTGCGGCTTTGTTTAATGTCGTGTGGTTAAAGTTAGAACGTGTACGTACGTTGATATAGGAGGTGGAGGGGTCGTCGGCATAGAGCACAGGTTGTGCTATGGCCAGGCTCAGATGGGTGCGGTTGTGTACCAAGAACTGCGGACACGGATCAGGTGCTATCGCGATCAGCCAGCGGCCGTCTTGTTTCTGTTGAGTCACCACAGCTGCCATCTGCAACAATAATAATTTTAAGAGAGGTAGGGCGCATCAAAGCAGCCCGTCTGAAGGAAGTACCTCCACCTCACAGAAAACCTCAGCCAAATAACAACTCCCTAGAGGGTTGTTGTGCTCCTGCGTGTGAGTAAGCTCCCAAGGAGTTGCTGTATAAGCAGCAGAGGAGGCATCATGCGAGTGATACTTAATATATTACAAGCATTAATAGGCCACGGTACCCGCTTTACATCCGGTGCACCGTACGCTTGTATGTCTCCCAACGTCGTATAAAAAAATATATATTTTATTGCTTCCAGCGACACAAAATGGATTTGAATAAGCGAATAAATGTATGACTAAAATAATGTTATGTAACTAATATTAGTAATGCGAGATGACAAGCCCGATGGCGCATTGGTTGATATCGCTACTTTGCCACCAACGCTCGTAGGTTCGATTCCCATGACACAGATTTGTGCGCATGATGAACATGTCTGTTTCTCTAGGTCTGGGTGTCTAAGCAGCCCGTCTGGGGAAGTACCCTCGTCCTCATAGAAAACCACATTCAAATAACAACTCCCTGGAGGGTAGTTGTGTTCGTGCGTGTAACTACTAAGCTCCGGAGGAGTTGCTGTGTTATCAACAGAGGTGGCATCGCGCGAGTGATACTCAGTGTGTTACAGATGTTCTTAGGCTACTGTTTACATCAGGTGGGCCGTATGCTTGTATGCCTTCCGACGTTGTATAAAAAAAGAAGTTATACGTGTGAATCCAATAAGTAATAGAAACGCGATTATCATCGTCATTGAAGAATATATTTCGTGGATGTTACGATGAACTAAATATCATTCAGTGAACAAATTTTCTCTTATGAATTTAAGTAAGTGAATCTTTTTATTATAATGGAAGGAAGAAAATAAACTTTTTAGTGTACATTGGTGGGGCGCTACTCTGCATCTTCTCGTTCACTGTAGACTTTTTGTGAGATAATCCGAAAAGAGAATAAAATTTGAGAATTTGTTTAGATATTTGTTTATAAAATTTAAACAACACGAGGAGTCTTCTTATAATAGGGTCTACGGCAATACGTTTCAGAATAAAAAAAAACATTTCGGTTATGAAATGAGGTCTACAGCGCGTACATCACACATATGTACAGACCAAACCACAGAGGGACATGACGTTATTCAAATGCAATTTTCAATATCAAATAATAATTAAACCAATTCACTATTGTACTAATAGATAATCACGATCTCTTTTAACAATAAAATACTACAATACAAGTTGATATGTCAATATTATTAACAAGTTGATTATTTAAAAAAACATTATGTGCATACACATTTGTAATTATCAGTTGCTAGGCGGTAAAGAATGGCATCGTAAGGACGACCAAAAAATTTCATAAGACAGGTGTAGTTTTCACTCTAAATCAGCATCATCGCTAAATCTATAGGCTTGGTTAACAGACCCCGCCAATCTTAATGGATTAGGTAGTAACGCTAGGAAAAGGATTACTTCAATTACTTAAAAAAAAACACTTCGCTGTTGAAACATAAGCCTTCCCTATTAAGCGTTTTAAAACATACTCACGCAATTTTGGCAACAGAATACTGAATATTTTTATACTACTACTACTATAATTTCACGTCAAATCCCATGCGGGGTACGCAGACGGTACCGAGCGCCACATGACTCGATCCTTACAAACCTCACTCGCTTCTTTATCATTTATTGCTCTTCTTATGCACACTAGCCGGTTTCGAAGGCTCCATACATCACCTGATAAAACACAATCAATTTGGTCATTGTAGTTCAGTCTTTTCCTTCCGCAGCTCCTACATCCATCTAATTTCGCGTTGTTTATCTGTTTAGTTATTCCTTCTTTCTGCATTTTTGTTACATTCACGAACCAATGGGGCATGCCTCTTTTTATTTTAACACCGACACTCTCTCAGACTAACCCTGTTTCTAACATCATCATTGTGAATACGGTCTACAAGCGTACACTACAAAAATATGTCTTTATTTATGTTTTTTTTATATATCTATCTATAAATCTCACCGATTTTCCATTTGCGTCAGCAAGCGCGATGGCGCGTCTCGTGGTTACATTCGCTCCGCCAAGCCGCACCGGTACGGGCGAACACGCTGGGAACGCGCCAGCGACGCCACATCCAGATGGAATAGCTAAGCAGAGATACGTGCTCAGTTCGGTTGGACAACCACCGCGCCAGCGGTTCCGCAACCAGAACCTACAGAGAGGCACGCCGTGGACACTGTCAACAACAAAGCATGCTATCATTATGTATTTTCTTCTTCATATATATAAATTGTTTATTACGTGTATTTTCTATTCACAGTCAATCTTGTTCACGATAATCCATGTCACCACAAGTGGTGGTGATTTAACCATATCTTATAAAGTTCTACAACTTGCTATGCGTGTAGTGGCACTTGTAAAAACAGACGCAAAACTTGTTGTTTATAATGCTTAGAGTCACCACAGGTAAATTGAAACTTACCCCATTGGTTGCCACTTAAATTTTAAAAACCTCGTCTGCGTGTCTCTTATTATTATCAATTAACTGAACGCATACGGTGCGTTGGTTGAGATTTCAAGAGAGAGGAATCGCGTATCAAAGCAGCTTGACTATGGAAATACACCACAGAGGAAACCGCAGCCATATAACACCTCCCTAGAGGGTTGTGTCTTACTGCGAATGAGTGAGATTACCCGAAAGCTCCTAAGGGGTTGCTGTACTAGCAGCATGGGTGACAACGCGCCAGCGATATTTCCTATATGTTCATAAGCTATGGCAATTACTTTAAATCAGGTGGGTCGTATGCCTATATGCGTTATATAAAACATTATATAAAAAATAAAACTATTTCTATGCTAAACAGGTGAAATCAGTGGACGTCGCAAATGCGTTTTATTGACTAGAGATTAGGGAAAGTTGCTGGATCGAATGTCAGTATAATTGAACTACCATATCTGGCAACATCCAGCCTGCTAGCCAAAACATTTAACATAAGTCTTATGTTACGGCTATATTCGTTTATAAGACGTTTTTAATTTTGAGTGTTGTTCACCGTTCTTACGTGGTATACGATAGGCATCATAATGAAGTATTTGTGAAGCTTGGAGTTCATCTCTGGCACTCGCTCCAACAATGCTTAATTGTGTTCTTGTGCTCTACACGCTGCTGGATTCAAAACTTACCTCCCTGACTTGGTCGGTGGAATGACTTTGAATGCTTTGGGCCGCAGCAAAATGTTAGTTTCACCATCCTTCGGTACAGCAATCGCTGAAACCTAACCATAAAGGATTGTTAAATAAGAAAAGCAAGTTATCAAATTTTGTCCACAATACAAGAACTCAAGCGTAATTTTATAAGTTTAAAATATTAATCGAATCGTATATAATATGTTTCAGCTGCAAATCAATGAAGGATCTTCCGTCCCTTCAACTCACCGTTCCCTTGGTGGCTGTCATCGAACGCTTTCTGGGTGTGAATGAGTTTAAAGATATTTATCGGAATTTGTCCAGCATGGCCAAAACATAGTGAAAATGGATAGTCTAACAATTACCAAAACTACATATTTTAGGCGCAAACATTTCTAGAAAATGATTTCTTAAATTTAATATTTCAAAGTTGTGTACTTAATAATTGTGACATTGACTGTGCCCTTTTCAGAATCACTGTGTGTGTTTAAAATTTCTTTCATTATATCAATAATTTGATATTGTGGCACCATAATAAATTGATTAAATTTTGGTGGAGTAACTACAAGTTTAGTGATTATACAAAATGTCCGATTTTTAGTGACTAGCTCTGAAGTCTAGAGGCAGGTACAAAGCCATCTACAACATTTCTACTGTTGTATATTTATTTAATGTGGCACGAACTGTACAGAATTAGAAACTAGAATCATTAAACCTCTAATACACAATGTACTAATTATAGCCTTTCCTTCAATAGATTCTCTATTTTTTGCAGTATGATATTTGTTTTATTTAATAGTCAGATTTTTATAGTCAGATGATATTATCCATTATGAACTTTCGTTTCGAGTACTACGAGAATTGTAATCTGTTTCTTTTTAGAACACATTTTATAGCAGTTTCATCGCAGTAATTTAAAATCACCAATCATTACTAGGCATGGAATGCCATTTTCTTTACGTTACTTCTGTAATCAAATGTTCGCTTTCCGAATAGAAGGGATGAAAAATAGAATTCTTTCAAAAACACAGTCTGATTACGATGTTTCTGATGTAATTTAGAGCTCTCATGAAGGGCATACTAAAAGCCTTGCAGCACTATAAACCTTCGAAATAGTCTCCACTATCAGTATCACTCAGATCCCGGCAGTGTTTTGTGTGTGGTTTGGTGTTGACGGTACTTACCACTATATCCATATTGAGTCGGTTAACAAGCGTATAAGTTGAACTTATGCCCAGAACATTTATATTCTCCTTGATTTCGTAGTACATGGTCAAGAGCGCCACCTACCGGGAAAAAATAGTACTGACATTTCACTGTAAACATACAAAAAGATGACGGGATTAAGCAGACGCAAAAAAATACACCGAATCAAATGCAAATGTTGTATTATGGGATAGGCCCACCACTGTTTCTCCTGTGTAGCCAGAATTTACAGCGGCGACCGCCAAAAAGGCAATTAACAGTGAAGTTCATTGGTTCATTGTTGTCCCCGGGGGTTAAACTACAGCTGCCTTGGAACTCCCAACGAATTAAATCGGAAGAAATTTGTAGGAGTAGGAAGTTTCGGAGTTGACTTCCCCTCTTGCCAAAGTGAGAGACAGTAATATGACAAATAAGGCGTAAAAACCTTAAAGAGGTGGCTAGTCACGTGAAGCTCAACGGCCGTGCACCACAGTTTATCAAATATCTAACACTATTGGGACTTAAATTGTGAGTTGTTACCTAACACATCTATTCCAATAATATATATTTCAGAACCGCCTAAGCGTAAGCTGGTAATTCTCCCTTGTTATAGTATACTACCCCGGATGTGACACGTAATGAATTTAACATATCGTTCCGCTCCCGACACCAGAGATCGCACTCACAGAGAACATGATGTGCTGTTTGCTCGGATTCATGATTTGTCGTGGAACACTCACATAAAGGCGATGACACAAGTCTAAACGAAAAGAGCTTAGCTCTAAAGTTTCCATGTCCAGTTAATAATTGCGCAACGGGATGTTCGACTTCTAACCACTCTTTATTTAGTCTGTCTCGCACTGATTAATGAGACACTCTATTTACTACACGTGGGCCTTGCATGATTATTTTATTGTGACGGATGACGAAATTGGTAGTATAAATAAATCTAAACATAATGATTCTGGTGACACACTTTTTTATATACAACGCCAGTAGCTTGTAATACATTAAGTATCATTCGCGCGATACCACCTCAGCAGCTTACTTCCCCAGATGCGCTGTTTTAATGCGCTTTACAAGAATGTAACTAAATAAATTCTAAATTTGAATATATTACCTTATGGTTGCATTGTATAACGAAGTCGGCTGAATGGTCTATGGCCAGTTTGCCAGGCGGCGGCGCGCTGTAGCGACCAGGCTCCGAGTTGGTTACCTCCAGCTGCCCGCTCACGAATGTCTCTCTACCCATCTCCACCGACATGAAGAATGGTTTCTAAAAAGCGACGCCGGTAAATATTATGGGACTTGTCATTCGTCACAATCTGTTCATAAAGAAAGCTCATACCACACATGTACTTCGCATCCTTCCATGATATACCTCTTGAGCTCAGCTATCTCCTCTGAGACTCGGTAGTAATAAGAAACATTCTTGCGTTATGCCAAGCATAGATACCAGAGCTGATATTTATCCGGATTAAGCCATTTTACTCATTCTGTACTTCCGTTCAGATTTTAACTCCTATTATGTACAGCATAAGGACGATATAAGAGTCATAGCGACATATATACGTGCTATACAAACTCGTGTAGTGTATGAATAATATCTGATTGACAGAGATGTCTGAAAATAATTCAGCACATGTATTGTTGCCTATCTATCTATATATATAACTTCACGCCAAACCCCTTGTTGTAAACAAAGAGAAGCGCGCGCTATAAGACGCGGTCCTTACACACTTTACTCGTTTCTTTAACTAGTTTTAGTTTCTAGGACTCTTGACATCACCTGATAAAACACGACCAATTTGGTCATGGTAGGTTAGTCTTGGTCAATTAATTTTAATCACCATTATACCTAGTCCGACCATAAATTCTGCTACAAATTAATATGCATTTATATTTTTATCAAGTAATGTAATGTTAATAAAACTTATATATACATATTTATGGAAGTCTCAGCAAAAAATCAACGACGGATAGAAGGCGTTTTGATCGATCCGCTCTCTCCAACTGTAGGGATTGATTTAGGGCATGTCCTGTCTATCGACGATAAGCGCCCAGTTTCAGGTCTTGCTTTATTTATTATACGCGACATAGTTCTAGCGAGAATCTTCACTTCTCGCGTTAAGATTTTTTGTTTTGGGGTTTCGGCGAATTCTGGCTTTAACATCATTGTAGTTCTAACAGCACGCGGTCGCCCCGAACTATTATAGTCTTCAACAGAGTAAGTGATGGTAAATCTGTCAATAGTACGATATACGAACATACGGATGATATCAAGCTTTTGAAGTGTCTCGAATATGACCGACGGCTACTTACCCACTTGGTGTAAGGCAATCACTGCAATCCTATTTTCTATAACACATGGGGTGTTAAAGAAAACATATTGTAATTTGATAATAAACACGAAAAAGTATACTGCGGAAAATCGGAAGAAGTTTTTAAAATAATAAACGCGTTCCAAATTGGAAATAATTTAAGAGTTGAAAAAAAGAACAGTTTCTGTGTAACTATGGCCAGACTAGTTATATCTATATACTGAAATAAATATCTTGTAATAGTGACGATTTGAAAAAAATACGTATATTGGTAAGTTTCTTTCGAAATTTCTTCTTGGTCAATGGTTATTTTCGAAATTCTCATAAATTATAAAAGAAAAAAGAATACTATAAAAAACTGAAACTATTTAAAAAGAAATGATACAATAATATTTTATTTAAAATATCTAAGACGTTTGTAAGTTCCCGCGAGGGCAAATAATGATTTTTTTATCTTTATTACCTGGTTATGCTTGTACAAACTTACTTCAGCCCACACACACCAGATTAGGTTCTAATACACCTACGTTCATTTTAAAAAAAAATTTGCCTATAGCAAATTCAAACATCAGTACACATTTTCTTCCCACATACTTTGAGTATAGCAGATGGTGGAGATATGGCGGATCCAGGTTCGAGTTTGCAGAGCGGCGCAGCGTCGTGTGCGCGGAGCGTGAGGGCTATAGGTGCCGCGTTGCATAACAGCACAACTGGACTTAGTTGGATCTCCAAAGAACAGCCGCCACCTGCTCGCACTGGCTGGTAGCGGACCTAAAACAAAACAGTAATAAACCATAACCTATTTTCGTCTATAAATAATCTTCAATTTCTTGGGAATCCATTGGAAAGTACCTAACAGCAGCTAGCGACAGCACGCACATCATGCTCATCCGCCACCTTCTTTTTCGCTTCTCGTGTTCCCTTCACTAATGTAGAACTTTCAAAATGAATGTTTGAAGTGTGAATTTAATTGAACTCGAATGTATTTCAGTAATAGAAGAGAAAGATTCGCGATTTACTTACAACGACGTCACAGCGCGGTTGTAGAAGCGCCGCTTGCCATGCGCCCGGCCAGTGCTTGGTCACCAGTGAATACGGCCAATCGCTGATCGCGTCGCGGCCAGAACGATGAAGCCTGGTCCATTACAATTAATATTAATCTCTTATTATTCTATAAATTAACATTTTAATATCAATTTAAGTCACTATTTCTGTCACCAAATTTCCTGCTCAGTTAATTTAAACTACGCAACGGATTTCTATCTAATTTTTATTGTCATTTGGAGGATTTTAAGGAGGTTTATATGTACCGTGAGAAGCCGGGACGGGTCAATTAGTGTAACAAACATTAGAGTTGGGCTCAGTATTGTAGCCAGCCAGTAAGGGCTACAAGTACAGAACCAAAAGCGTTTAACTTTTATCTATAGAAGAATATATGCTACGATACTATATATATATTAATGTATGCATATAGTACGTTAGAGTGTGAACTTTTTGTTTTTGTGTTTCCAAGTATTCGTAACGCACACATTCCTGTGGCGCACTGTAGTATTGTAATCAACATAAGAGATTTGAGAGCATATATTTTTTGAAAGCATATCTAAAATAAACTCTGTGAAGAAATCAATGGTAATTTGTATTACATTTCCGTCATTCACAAGCAATCTTTCTTAAGGCATTTACATTCTAAAATGACTTACGCACTACACTGATGAAATGTGAAAATTTCAACGATATTTATTTCGTATTATGGGCTGAACATAATTTGCTCGAAATTTCGCAGAAACATATGGAATCGTAAAAGGTAGTATCGTCGTAGTAAAACTAACAAATATACCTCTAACTAGGGTTGTGGTGAGAATAACTTAAGCATTAGCAGTGCGAGTTAGAAGAGGGACTCACCAAGCCTGTATCTCGTCCACCACTTCGTCGATGTTGTGGACGGGAGCCCGTTTGTCAAACACGGATGTGTCAGTGACGCCGTAATGCATCGGCACGGCTTCACGGGTCACTGGACACTCGATGTTTCTACAACAATACTGCTATAAAATACCTAAATACATGTTATTGAGAGATTCATTTTAGAGAGATCGTAAATGCTTTTTGTTTGACAATAATATACCCACTTTCACCGTTGTAATGACATATTATATTCACCAATAATCTACCCATACAGATAATTGAATATTATAAGACATGGATGTATTGATACTTGAGTAATGTGCATCTTGAAATTTTGAAGATGCAGATAATTGGCAACTTCGACGTTCGAGACTTGGATCGAATGTTATTTTGCAATTTGAATGATTTGAGATTAAACCGAAATTGGACTCGGTCTTAATAGAGGCTAGAAATCTTTTTCAATCTTATTTTTTTACAACTAATGAGAGAATAACAAAATTTTTGTTTAGTCACTGCTTGTATATTATATGAGGTAGTGACTATATACGTCTGTTGCATGTCTCCTAAGACTAAATGTGCGAGTCAAAAATTATATATCCATCACCTGTAATCAACCACATTTACTGCAATAAATCTTATTCTATTCTATTCTATTCTATATTATATTATGGATCGGCGTATTCTAAATTTTTGTACAACATTGGTACATAATAATCATAAATTACACATTTTTGAAGTTTAATCTTATAACAAAATATATTTGATTTATAATTATTCATAACTTTCTCCTCTACTGAATAACTAATAATTAAATTAAAGCAGGTATAAAATAGGTGAGACTTCTAAAACTAATTGAAGTTGAATCTAAAACCTCTAAATGTAATTAAGTTTTATGCCTTGTATCTACATTCAGCATAAAATATTAAAGTTTAAAGACACAAATTTCGTTAATCCTGGATATACATACTGGCAAACAAGCAGACAGTCTACTGGTGTGAAGTGGTTTCCGACCTATAATTTACAATACAAGAAGCATCCACTCAAGTTACTGGTAAATGATTCTATGGAGTTGTTATTTTGTTGCTATCTTCTGTAAGGTAGAGGTACTTCCCTAGACAGACTGTTACGACGCACCTTACCTTTCTTATGCCATAGTCTTGTTTTTTAATTTCCACGATGCGCACAGGTGAGGTTATCTTTAAATCTAAAGATAACTTATTATCCTACTAATCCTACTAATATAATAAATGTGAATGTCCGTTTGTTTGTTACGCTTTCACGCGAAAACTACTGAACTGATCATCATGAAACTTTGTACACATATTCTTGGAGATATCAGAAGTAAAATCGGATACTTTTTATTTTAAAAATATATATATTTTTTATCAATACGAGCGAAGCCGCGGGTAAAAGCTAGTATTGTATAAGCCAAACGCCAAATCCCTTGCGCGATAGACAGAGTGAACGGAGTGCCACACGACTCGGTCCTTACACACCTCTCTCGCTTCTTAAACATTCATAGCTCTTCCCAGGCACGCTCGCCGGTTTCTAGGACTTCTGACAAAACACGATCAATTTAATCATGGTAGATATAGGTCTTGGCCTTCCTACATCCTTCTACTTTCGCATTATATATTTGTTCATTATTATATTATAATCAAATACATAAAATTATCTACTATTATTATTCTATACATATTTTTTTACGACCAAGACTAAACGAAGCGTCAGATAGAAATCTAAGGAAGCCATCTTTCTGACGCTACGTTCAGTCTGCTCTCCAATACTGTTGTGCTGCACGCAGGGCTCACATATCATTTAATCATATGACATACAATAGCAGGCAAAGTTTGCTTTGAGTTGCTACATCCTCTGCTATTATAACTGTACTTATTATAGGCTGTATATTTCATATGCAACAAATTACTTGTATTGGAAGGAGAGGTTATGCCTGGCTGCCGTAGTGCCTGGTGCCAACAGATGTGTACTAGCTCCGCGCCCCGGCGCTGTCTGTATCAACGGTGCGGGCCGCGTGTCTATCCCAGATATATCTGTCATTGAAGGCGTTGCTTCCGATGCGACCATTACCTGAATAACACGTACACTTACGACATCTATACACACAATATAAGTTATTAATAAAAAACCGATCTGGACATAGGAGATCTTTATGGAAAAATTGTATGAGGGGTTTTTATAGGACTAATAGAAGTACGCGTCTCAAAAATACTATGCAGTAAAAGAAAGATTAACATAGTTCTGCATATATTCGACGAGCTCGGTGGCGCAGTGGTGAAACGCAATGTTACGCTACTTTGACACAAGCGCTCGTGGGTTCGATTTCCACACAAGACAAACATTTGTGTGCATGAACATGTCTATTTGTCTTGGCCTGGGTATTTTTTATGTATAATACGTGTGTATTTACAAAAAAAAAAATGTATTTGCGTGTTTATCAGTTGTCTAGTACCCATAACACAAGCTTCGCTTACTTTGGGGCTAGATGGTGCTGTGTAACTTGTCCGACACAATATTTATTTATTTATTATTTAAGAGAGGTAGGGCAAATGAAAGCAGCCCGTTTGGGGATGTGCCTCCACCTCACAGAAAACCGCAGCCAAATTACAACTCCCTAGAGGGTTGTTGTATTCCTGCGCGTGAGTAAGGTCACCAGTAAGCTCCTAAGGAGTTGCTGTGTAAGCAGCAGAGGTGGCATCGCGCCAGTGATACTTAATATATTACGAGCGTTAATATGCTACGATAACCACTATAGATCATATAAAAAAAAAATCTAAGAGAAGAGCGCGATGCCACTTCTGCCGCTAGCACAGCACCTCCTTAGGAGCGCTTACTGGTGACCTCACTGACACGAAGGAACAGAACAACCCTTCCAGGGAGTTGTTAATTGTCTGCGGTTTTCCATGAGGTGGAGGTAATACTTCCCCAGACGGGTTAAGTATATGTAATATAAAATAAATATATAAAATATTTCATGAAATTTTGATAACATACATCTGTGTCAAGTGGAAGATGCGAGTGAAGCACGTACAGCGGCCAGATCGTCGCGATAATCCGGCCGTCGGATCGGGCACGAACCACACGACACCACACGGATATGTAAGGCACGTCGCCCTGACTTGGTACTAGAAAAAAATACATACATTAATTTTTAATCTAATCCAATAAAAATCAAAGGCCTAGTACATGCGAGATCATTTTTGCAGTATTTTAGCAGTATTATTTTGAAGTGAAAACTTCTTTAGCATTGTTGTGATTTGAAACTCGATGAAACGAAAAAGCGACAGTAAGAAGAGACAAACACATACATCTATAGGATTTAACGTGCGAACGAAAGAATTAATAAAGGCATTATACAGTGTTTATTACAGGGTCCGAGCAATGTATGGAAGTGTGTTAGTACGCCTGCGTATTACGAAGCTTGGGATAAGGCGTCATAACAACTAATATTCGTCACATTATCTTAAAGATCACATTTTTGAAAGTTTCACTACCATCGCTTGTGAACAGCACATTTGTTATGTTCGTAATTGTCAGGACAAAGTGAAATGAAATAGCAGCGATAGCCCAGTGGTTCGAAACCTAGCTTGGGCATGTACCAATAAATTTGTATTTTCGGATTTGTGTACATATTTGTAATTATCTCTTGCACGGCGGTGAAGAAAAACATCGTGAACGCACACGTTCAAGAAATTATATTTCAAAAGACTAAGAAAGGTCTAGTTATCCCCCCTGGGTTGTGGAGATGTTAAAATCAGTATCTTCGTCAAATTCTTAAGAATGGGTAGCATACCCCTCCAATACTAATAGATTAGAAAACGGTATAACGTTAGGAAAAAGATTCGTATGAAAAAAAAAGCTTTTGGATAAGTCACCGGAATAATTTTGAATTTAATGGCATTTTATTTTAAATCTCAATAAAATTGACGTTCAGTTTGACAGCTCTGCTGTATCAACAACCACACTAGCATTGAATATTAATATTTTGAGAAAATTATTCGAATTCAAAGAGATATTGGCCAACATATCTTGGCTGCATCGAAACCGTAAAATTCATAAATTTGGTGTTGCAAAGATTGAATTGGTTTCAGTTCGTGGTTTATTTTTTTGGAAACAATGCCACTAGTGAAACATTTCAATATTGGAATTTAATATTGAGGAAAATCGTGTTGGATGGATCCCTTTCGATGAATTATATGACTGACGGGCAACGTGCAGCCTCAACCGTTGGAGACGGAAACGTGTTACAAGAACACCTTATTTTGCTAATTCCATTTCTCATTTTCTTTATTAATTGCCCGTGCACCCGTGCGAAGCCGGGCTGTATTTTAGCTGTAAATGAAATCTCGAGAACCACTGAAACTGATTTTCATTGTACATTTAATAAACCAAATGGATTAAATCAGCTTTTTTAATCTACGTCAAGTAAAAAACAAGCGCAATCGGCTGTAATCGCTTGCAGTGCAATGAGTATCACATGCGCATTGGCACCACTTTATAACCAGTGATGTAACCGACCATGTAATAGCCTCTCCGCGGTCTTGTTGAAGAATTTCATGAATTTCATTGGAGGAAAAGAAGAACATACTCCGCGTGTTCGATTACACGTGCAATGACGCCATTAAACTCCTCTAGTTATTTACCTTAATAAACTATTATACTAATAATAAACCTATTATTGACACTGCTGCCAGATACACTTCAAAATAATTATCACGTAATGCTTACTTTTCACCAACCAAGGCACATTTTCTTTAGGGCACTCCTTCAGGGGAATGTCTCCTGACCATCCGGTTTCATGATTTACGAACTTAATTCTGTAAACAACAAGTATTATTAATGTATAGAACGACCACAACATAATTCAATCATGTACAGTGCCCGGCGGTAAATAGTGCACTTCGACCTTTGGAAAGAAACAATTGGCTAATTTCGGCTTCGTAGTGTTATCTCTGTCGCATCTACCTATATGACGTTTGTTAGTCGTGGATATATATATATATATATGTGTATATATATATATATATATATATATATATATTATCTGAGGCTATAAATTATAATGGGTCTGAAAAGACGTTGAAAAAAAAACTTCATGAGAAAATGGAAGATAATCGAAAAGTTCTTATGGAAAACGAATTGAATACCTAGATAAAATACGCAAATTTCGCGAAGAAGGAAATAAATATAATTTATATGGATGAGTCCTACATACATGCATCCCACACTAAAAGAAAAACTTGGAGTGATGATAAGCAAAAAGAATTAAAAAGCCGATTTCAAAAGGTCACGGTTGATAATTGTTCATGTAGGAAACGATAAAGCCTTTTCTTTTCAAACTATTAAACAAGAAATGTTCAACTCGTTAGAAAGATACGAAATTCCAGTTGATCCAAAATTGACGAAGCCTCAGATATACAATATTATATGTCAGCAAAAGGAGAGGTTTAAAGAGTTTTCCGTGGACAAGGTACTTGCCGAACATGTGCACACTGTTTTACGATTGCCACCATACCAAGCAGATTTTAATCCAATTGAATATATATGGTCTCAACTGAAAGGCAATGTAGCCGATAGAAACGTGGATATTAATATACTTCAATAAAAAAATTATTGACTGAAAAATAATACATGATCGGGGCTGAAGAGTGGAATAAGTTTAGCAACCATGCAATCAAATGTGAGAATGAATATCAAAGAATTCAACACGGTGTAGATGATTACATTGATAGACTAGTGATAAATACGGCTGATAATATATTGACCTCAATGAGAGCACAAATAGTGAAATGGAAGGAATTGAGATTTTTTTTTTCTTAAAACAATATGAACATATTTTTATTATATTTGCATTAAAAACATAGAAATAATTATACTTAGAATTTATATTACAGTGCTTGTTTTCTTAATGTCTCTCGGCAAACTTCCTGTTTCGTCAGTCGTCGAATAAATATTCATTTTAGTTGCATACCTAATTGTAAATCATAAGAATTTCCTCTTTTTTGGAAGTCGGTTGCAGAAGTATTTTATATTGTTGTATTTTTATTAATTTCGTTGGTATACTATAAATGTTCAAAAGGAGTAAATTATATTTAAAAAGGAAGTAGTTTTACATATATAGTTCAGGCGGGAATCAATCAAAACAATAATAAAGTACTTAGTTCTGAATTCACATTCTGATAAACGATAAATCTAATAATTGATAAACATGGAAATTAGCATTCGTTTGTGTTCGGAAATGCAATGATTGCCGAAGTGCAATATTTACCGCCGGACACTGTATTATCTAACAGACACACATCACTGTGGGATGTATATACTCCAATGTAAGATAGGATTTTGAGTTAATGTTAAGCGTATTCTATATGTCAGTGCACTTTTCTTAATTTTTTTTGGAACGTCGGGAGGCATACAAGCTGACGACAAACCTGACGTTAAGTGGTTACTATAGCCTATGATCGCTTGCAATACATTAAGAATCGCTCGCGCGATCCCAACTCTACTGCTAGCACAGAAAATCGAATGAAACGCGAATGTTGATTTGGGTGGGACCTTCCGTTCACTCGCCCAACCGCAATTTATTTCATTACATTTATATTATTAGTTGTTGAGTTTACGTTCTTATGTTTAATTCGCACCTAACTACAGCCATAACATATACAGAACTGTTAAGAAGTCATCAAGATCACTTCGGGGTCACAATGTTAAGAACTAGTAGTGGGTAGCCACTTTAGGCTTTAGGTGTTGTGTGTGTTCTGTATGAACTGGTCAGGGAATGTCTACGTATCTGTACAGACATGACAATAAATCACAAAATGAAAGTTTAACTATTAGTTTATTCTGTTCTTCATAATATAAGGTATGCTTAGGCTACATTCGTTCAGTCGTCGGGCGACAACGCGACTCTGTTTAATTTCATTCGTATAATATGTTAGGCAGCTGACGCTATGAATTGCATGTACAGTGTCTCCCGCAGAATAAAGCAGTTTAAAGATTCTTCTCCGGCGATCCCGCCAAATAGAATAATTAGGTAATGTTAATGTAATTATTAATTAAACTGTACCACCAATAAAATATATTTTGAAAGACTCCTGATCTAATCTAAGAGAGGTCTAGTTTCCAAGGTCCAGGTTCAGGAGGTATGACTTCACAACCCGAAGGGTAAATCAGTCGCTTCACGCCCAAATTATTATCTTCGCCCAACCTCCGTTTAGGCAGTGAGCACAGCCAATTCTTATTGATTAGAAAACGAGATAAAGCTAGAAACAAAACAGGTAAAATTAGAAGATAATGATCCATTGCTATAATACCTACTTGAGTATAATTTCTGTGTCTGCAGCACATATGACAGTACAGCCGAGACCCTCAGCCGCCATCTCGCCCGAACAAACCGTTTGCCATTGATTTGACGGCAGGGAACGACCGCGTACCTAAAATTACAAATAAAAAATGAGAAATAAACTCTATCTCATTCTTCATCATTCCCTAATCCATTTCTTCGCTTCACCAAGATACTTGTGAGACGATATAGATAGAACAGCGAGAAAGAAAAAAAAAGGTGTGCGTCTGTTTTTTGTACAGTAAGACAAAACATATCGATTGTGGCTAATTTTGCAAGCATAAACTAGTTAAGATTATTTTTGTATGAGTGGCGGCACGTTAAAAGAAAATCTTGGCTTTAAGAATATCTAAAAATACGTTTGAACGATATAGATTTTTTAAGAAAGGTAGGGCGCATCATAGCATCCCGTCTGGGAAAGTACCTCCACCTCACAGAAAACCACAGCCAAATAACAACTCCCAAGAGTGTTGTTGTGTTCCTGCGTGCGAGTGAGGTCACCAGTACGCTCCTAAGGAGTTGCTATGTTAGCAGAGAGGCTGATGGCATCGCGCGAGTGATATTTGATGTATAAGCGATCATAGGCTACGATAACCGCATTAGGCGGGCCGTTGCTTGTATGCTACCCTACGTTGTATAAAAAAAAAGTTATAATAACGTATGAATCACTCATATATGTCAACAATCATATATAGATTTATCGTATGAATCACGTGAAACGATACGATGACAACGATATTATGAACTTGTTTAAATGTAACTCGCAAAGTAACCGACATTAAAAGACTTTATCCTCTTTTTTTCAGGAAACATATTCTTTTTATACAACTTTGAGAGGTATTCAAGCATACACTTGATATAAATTGATATCCATAGCCTATGAACGCTTGAAATACAGGATGTATCTTAGAAGCTTAGTCACTCGCGGGAGGGCAACAACTTTCCAGGTAATTGATATTTACGTTTTCTGTGAGGTTGGGGAGTTTGAGTTTGTTTCCCCAGACAGGTTGCTTTGAATAAATTCGTATAAAAATAATATTTTTTGTTACCAATAACCCTAAAAATAAGTGCACCACAATTTATACTCCATAAATGATAGGAATGTCAGTGAACTTGTCAATCACAGAGTTCACAGAGTCCGTACCTTATAAAGCAAGTTATGCCGCAGCATGTTGGTCAATGCCAGCCGGCCCGACAGATGCATACTGCGCCTGGCGCCCTCCTCGACCACGTGGACATGCACGAACACTCCAACGGAAGGCCCGATCTTACCATCAGATTTAGATTCGCTGTCTTCGAGACGAACCTTCGCGGAGCCACCCGTGAATGGTATACCTGACACCGAAAAAAAATTTGTGCATGAATTGTATATATATAATATATAAATTAACATTTCTAAGGTCATAAGACTATGTAGATATAGACTTAGATATGAATAGGATAATGCATATTGAAAAAAATTAACAAAAAAAAAACCGATTCTAAAGATAGTTTTGTCAGATTTAGACGGCAACAAATTATTGCATATTAATCGGCCAGACGACGACAGATCATGGTGGGAATGATAAAGCTACGAGTACTACGCAATCTGTCTTCGGCTCAACATTGAAAAGTTTCGATGGCCATCTTTACCAGCTCTATTTAACTAAAAGAAAATATACTTCTGAATGCGAATTCTGGATATTTTTTTGTTATATGTGTGCCTATGATATTTGAGGAGTTTTCTCAAATCTTCATGAACCCCACTATCAGAACTGTATTTTATGATATGAAAAAAAATGGGACCAATCTGGAAGTTATACTCTTTCAAATAAAAGTTGTTTTCTAATCGGTTTATAAATAACGAAGTTATGAAGTAACAAACATTAAAAATAACAACATAACCAATTCAGAACCTCCTCCTTTTTTAAAGTCGGTTAATAATAAATTAATACCAAGGCTACGTTCACATGGTGACTATTCGATTGGGGTTATTCACGCATACCGTTTTTTCGTATAAGAGACAGTATCACACGACTAATATTTCCATTCGATTTTAACATTACGAATCCGACGTCAAGGGCCACTTAAGACTATAGATAGAAACAAAAAAATCTAGGATTTACTTGTTCGTCCTCTTTTCTAACTGCACGGCTCGTATTCAAAGTAGATGCTGGTACAACATGAGCATAAGGGCCAGGGCGTGTCGTATTTGATAGAAAAAACGGTTAAAAACGCGGGCGACCGTATTGACAAGCTTGTATGGGAAAAATATTCTGGAACACGCGCTTTTCTCGCATGGACTCCGTTTGAATAGACAATTTAATAAAATCTTGTGTATGATATACGCGAAAACTGACGCCGTGTGAACGTATTTTAGGCTAGGCGGTCGTATTAAAATGACAACTGACATAAAAATATGTGAGCAATCATTACCATATGGATTAATATGCGAGTCTGGTATTTTCGCTTCCCATTTGTGAGATTAAATGTAGCTAATACTCACTCTAGCAACTCCCAGTTTTGTAATTAGCCTGTGAGGTGTATCTAGACAGCGATTGTCTATGCCAATAACCGTATCATGCATAAATAGTCTGCGACGCGAACTATTTCGAGTTCCTTAAATATAGAATTCATTACCGCAAAGCTAGAATCGTTATTTAATTACAGATTTTTTGATGAATCACTTGTTCTACTACGAGTATTTATCATTTGCTTATTGCAATAAGCTGATTTTCGTTGCGAGTTTTTAAGCTGTTATAATATAGCATCTTTTGAGGTTTGAAAAAGTATATAATGAAAATATATAACAAAAATACTAAATACACAAATGCGATTCAGCAGACATGAATGACACAAGTAAACGCTATCACATTCATAACATTAAAGAAATGCTATAGAGTCATATTACCCAATTAGACATTCTATACTCCTATGATGACGAACAAGCTTGTCGTTTGCCTGAAAATTAGTAACCGCGGTCTATGGATGCTCCCAACACTAGTAGGAAGCACTCGTACGTTATTCGGTTGGTAACACTCCCCTCATCATCATCAACTTATATGTTAGTCTACTTACTGCTTGACCAATGCCAGTCAGCTGTAGGCCCGGCAAATGCAAGACGAAGTCTTTTGGCAGCTGAAGGACTACGCCATCTGAAAAAAGTACTTACTGCAATGAACCCGGTATTGTACGACTCCAACAAACAAATAAGAATCTTCTTCTTTTTACCGTTATTCCGTTTTCTAATCCATTACGATTGACGGGATTAGCTATCTAAGCCATAAAGCAACTGCCACTGTCGGCAGTTGCTGCATAGCTACACAACCCAGAGGGAAACCAGACATTTCTTAGGTCAAGTCACGCATTTTTCAAAATATATTTCTCTTTTACTAACACAAACTAATTGGTGGCGGAAGCACACAAAGCAGGTTAGATCAAATTGCATGTAAATTTGACTTTCGCAAAATAACGCCTGAATCTATTAAATATTTCTCTTTGCTTTTAGTGGCGCATATGGTAGTTTATATTTATACAACGTCAAGGGGCATACAAGCATACGGCCCACCTGATGATATATGAGAACAGAACAACCATCCAGTGAGTTGTTTTTGGCTGCGGTTTTCTTGAGGCGGTAGTACTTCCCCAGAGTGGATGCTTAGCGCCCTACCTCGCTTAAAACACCCAGATAAAAAAAAACAGACATATTCATGCACGCAAATGTTTGTCCTGTTTGGGAATCGAACCCACAAGCTCTTAGTATCAAAGTAGTTTTACTAACCACTGCACCAACGAGCTCATCATATGTCGCAGATGCATGTGTGGTTCACGCTGTGGCTCTAAAATGATTGTACGACATTTACACACCAGTGCTCCCTGGTTCATTTTTTTATACAATGTCAGGAGGCATACTAGCATACGACCCACCTTATGTAAAGCGGTTACCGTAGCCTCTGAATGCTTGAAATACATTAACACACGCGCGATGCCTCCTCTGCTGCTTACATAGCAACTCCTTAGGAGCCTACTGATAACTTCAATCACACACAAAAATATAACCACCCTACAGACAATTGTTATTTAGCTGCAGTTTTCTGTGAGGTGGAAGTCTGGTACTAATAATAGGTATTTCTCCAGAAGGGCTGCTAATACACATTACCTCTCTTAAAGATACCCAAAACATGAGAAACATACATGTCCATGCATACAATTATTTGTCCTGTGCGGGAATCGAACCCACGATTGTTAATGAAGATTAAAAACTCACCTATACGCTAATGTAGCGCCAGGACCGAGTGGCACCACCTCATCAGTGCCTTCTTGTCCAATGCGGAGCGCGGCTGCACAGCTGTTATGGATCCATAGAGATACGCGTCCATCTAGAGCAGCCGCGGTAGTAGAAGCCAAGTCACTTTCCACTCCTATCTTTTCAGAGTGCAAATCTTTTTCACTCGACGACAGCGATTCATGGACATACTGTAAATAAAAAACCGGCTAAGTGCGATTACCGTACCGACGTACTACTCGCGTACCAAACTGGTAGTATCGAAGATTTTTCCCGTTTTATTAGCGACACACAGATCAATATAGAAAGGACATTATTATGAACTCTTATTGTCATACATTTTTTTGTATGAAAGCGCTCATCAGTATGATAATTTTCTAAAAACCCGGTTAAGTATTAATCGGTTACTGTTTTTTTTTAACTTTAATCATTAATAAATTTATCTATTCTATTCAAAATTGATGAGCTGGGTGGCGCAGTGGTTAATAACTGTGACACACCAACGCTCGTGGGTTGGATTGGATGTTTGTTTGTCTTGGTCTGGGTGTTTTTAAGAGAAGCAGGGCGCATCAAAGCAGCCCGTCTGGGGCAGTACCTCCACCGCACATAAAACCGCAGCTAAATAATAATTCCCTAGAGGGTTGTTGTGTTCCTGCGTGTGAGTGAGGCCACCAGTAAGCTCCTAAGGAGTTGCTGTGTTAGCAGCAGATTTGGCATCACGGAAGTAATACTTAATGTATTACAAGCATTCATATTCGAATATAATGGATGTACCCATCACATAACAAAACTGTTTTCACATTTAATTATATTGATACTAGCTTTTACCCGCGGCTTCGCTCGCATTGATAAATATATATATATATATTAATAAACAGTATCCTATTTTACTTCTGTTACCTTCCAGAATATGTGTACAACGTTTCATGATGATCGGTTCAGTAGTTTTCGCGTGAAAGCGTAACAAACAAACGGACATTCACATTTATAATATTAGTAGGATATGTGTGTTGGAAGTGGGAATAAATCGATTATCTATCTTAGCATGCTTCAAGAGCATTCTTATAAATGGGCCCATAACAACGTATGATCGATTTCACAAAGATTAAAAGCTAGGAGCCAATGTTGTAATAATTTTGTCTGTTCAGAATACACATTGTATAATAACTTACATCGTCTATAGCGCCTTTCCAATCCATAGCAAGGACGTGAAGAGTTCTTAGTCTTGGCACGTGCAGTGTGACATGTATCCGGCTCGTGCGGCAACGCACGCGCGGCTCCGAGGTTCTAGTCGATAAGTCCGATGGTATAGACACAGCGCCTCGGAGTCTAAAATTTTCAACCAATTCTTCTATGGCGCCAGTTGCACAATCTAGGATGTCGGCACTAAACAAAAAGGGAAAAGGAGTGAAAAGAATGAATTAATGTCAAAGGCTTAAATGAGAGAAAGAGGAGGTCTAAATGTAATGTAAACATCAAAATGAAGAATATAAATATTTTCCATTGAAAAGAATTACCACAGATTACATAGCCTGTATAGGTTTAATAATTCGGAGCCCTATGTCTGGAAGGATATGTTACGAAATGGATAAACCGTAGTAGAATTGTCTTTATTTGCCTCGTTCATACTTGTCAAAATAACGATTCTAGATAACATAAGTTAAGGCGACTACAGCGGGCGTATTTTTGGTTCATTGAAGAGATTTATTACATGTTGTTACGTGTAATCTTGTACGCTGAGGCGAACTTTCATATCTTGGATGAACGCCTATCTGCTGGTCTTACTAGATAGTGCAGTAATTGACCTAAACTGGACAAAATACTGCGAACACCCATGTATGAAATGCGCATGTTGTATTTTCATACTCGTATACTAGCATGTATCACACAAGTGTGAAAATACAAGTTTATTTGAGCCCAAAAGGCCAGATCACAAACTCATAATAAATAACGTCACGTTGACCTTCATAGGCAAATAAGTATAAACGTTTTATTTCTTTTATATTTATTATATTATATTTAAATGGATATACTTACGAGAAGTTAGAATCAAGTATGGTGAGCGTGCCAGCTGGTGATCCAAGGTGCGCGTTGGCGGTCACGTCGCGAGCGTTAAGCGACAACACACGGTGGCTGCGCATTAGTGGGCGTGATACATAATAACCCTCTAGTGCGGTGGCTTGACTGGAAAACATAGGAAACATGTCCATTTGTTATTTTATGTCCATTTAATGTTTTTCTTTATTGCTGTATTATATTAAAATTTTATATTAAAACTCGAATCACTTCGAAAGTAGGTCTTGTGACCATATGCAAATATTTATTTCATAGCATTTATTCATGCAAATGCTAGTTAGCCAGTTAGTACCAAGTTATCGTACTTTGTTCGCTATGATTCCAACACGGGCTAATAATCGTATTAGTGGAATCATAATATACAAACCGCAAATTACTCATAATGATTTCTAGAGCCAAAGGTAAACTGTCATTTCAACAGTCCACCAGTTATAAAAAATAGATTTTGGCAATGATTTACGGAAGATCGATATTTAACCACAAGCAGGCCGACTGGGCAAACCACACTTACCCTAGAGAAGAACGCAGTCAAATATAAATTTCCTGAAGGGTTGATGTGTTGAAGATACTGAGTTTATTCAAAACCACGCGTTGTAAGTGTATATACACTACGAAGCTAATTAGGTAAGTAGCCTGGTTGTTTGCGCTCCGATTATCTGTATTATATCACTTGTTATTAGCGAAATTATAAGCGTGTGTATTGTAATAGACATCAGCATGGTATTTCAATCCGATGTTTGAATCTAATCCCGCGGTTTACTAGAACACAACAAGTGTTATAAACAGCATTGAGTTTGGTAAATAAATACCTTCATACCAAACCATTTGGACTCTTGTAACATAGGTTACCTAACTTCTTTAAAATTTAATCTTATACGTACTTACTTACATACTTAAAACTAACTTAAATCTAAATACTTATAACACTAAAAATATCTACATATTTACATTACTTAATTATTATACAAAATACAGAAGCATATAAAAACATAGTAAAATAAATAACTTTCAATATTCGCGCGGACAAATAAACCGTGTGTTTTATATTGCTAATACGTAGGGTGACACAATGAAGAGGTGCGGGGCGCGGTAACTGATTGCATCGAGAATTCATTCGCTGAGAACGCGCGATCAGTGCACGCCAAACCACTTGAGAGCCTGTACGCGTCACTTTAGCTTACAAAAACTACCGTTACAAAATACGAAAGTAACGGCTATTTAAATTGAAACCGAATTTTTAATTTATTGGTGATTTAGTGAATTTCCCTTACTGGGTAAGTTGTGCACACATTATTTATGTACCGCAAAGCTGTAGTATCTGTTTGCTTATCCTATTTGTGCTATTTTTATTGTAATCCTGCCACTAGCAAAACATTAGAAATAAATCGTTCGTAGTGCTTGCTTTATCTATCGCAATGCCACAGCCGCTAGGAAAATTGTAATTAGTCTCGCATATGCCAAGCTCTCTTGCGTCTCGGTTGCTAGTGGTAGTGGACTTCTCGGCTGGATCGTAATACTGTGGTACGGTTCACAGGAACACCGCTGGGGTTCATCTATCGAACCTGAGAGCAATATACCTCATCTTTGACTGCGAGCCTCTGCACCCTGAACCAGCGCCGCACCAGCTGTCTCCGTGCCGGTGGATCTTCCGTGGCCAGACAAAGGAGAGTGCGGTAGTTTTCAACAATAGTGTACGGACTCGATCACTAAAGTAAATCGAACCCGCGACCTGACTTATGTTCTTCGCTTAGCTAAAATACTCTAGTAATAAAAATCTTAGTTTTCTGTTCACGGTTGTTTGAATTACCCTCTATGCTAGGGCACCTCATAGCAACGTGACACTCTACTACTCTGGCCTCAGTCTGTCTTCGTAATAATAAAACACTCACCTGGAGAGGAGCGGCAGCGAGTTGTGAAGGTTGACTTCGATAGCAGATGCCCGCATGACGACGCGAGTGTGCGGCAGTAGGCGCGGGGCGAAGTACGAGTCGACACGCAACACGCCCGACAATTGCTCCGCCGAAACACGGTAGTCACACCGGGGGATCTCCGTTTCAGGGGATACATCGCTGAGCTGGAACAACCATCACTATTAATCGGCAAATGCCAAAGGAAGGTCCAAACGTTAATTTCTCATAGTTGATTTGATCTCAACTATACAAAATTTGTATTTTTTTTTAACTTCGGGAGGTATACAATCACGCGGATTACTTGATGTAAAATTGTTGCAAAGCGTATGAACGCTTCCAATACCGGTATTATCGCTTACTACCGCTGTTGGGAAAGTGCCTCTGTTTTTCTCAATTCAATCAGCAACCAAATAATAACTCCTTGGAGGATGTGTAACAATGGTTACCAATAAGCACCCAAGAGCTTCCTGGTACACCGTGAATAGAAATTCACGAGAGATACTCCTTCCTAAGCAAGAGCTATAAATTAGCAGAATTTTCAAAAATAAAACTATGGTAACTTAGTCAAGTATGGTACTACCATGCGTTCAACAGCATGGCACCTAGTCCTGGCCCTTTCATCCCGTAGATGTTCGATATATAAATAAAGAGGACATATCCTTACCAGAGGATCTTGTCTGGGCAAGAATTTGTTCATGTTGAATTCGAACGGCTCCGGCTGCTCAGTTTTCCCGTCGCACACAATAACACGCCACATCAATCCAAACACCACATCTGTAATCATATAAATTTCACATAAAATACATATGACGAATAATAATCCCATGTGTATGCATACATTTGTATATGTATAATGTTAGTATATATACATACGCGTATGTATATACTCGTATTTCATCAATTTATTATATTAATTTTAGTGTTCACCCCAAAGTGCGCAAAAGTTTACTTTTACACTTGAATTCTATTAACGGAAACAAATAGAAAAACAAATTAACAACGGTATTTGAAAAAAAAAAAAATTTTGTCTAAGACGTAGAGGCAATGATATGTTTATGAGAACCAATAAATTTTTAGATTTTTATACTTTCTATTATCAATTACATACGTTTTATTAATTATTCATACGTAAGTAATAGACTGTAAGTGGCTCACATCAATCTTAGACACAAAAATAAACTCTCCTGTTGGTGGTTAACTCTGCCAACTATGATACAAGGCTCTAGCAAAAGACAGGTAGGATGCTACGACGTTCAACAAATACTCCAACGGGGTACAATCAGAAGAGTGCGCCAAATATTCAGTGGGGAGTAGTTGTGAGTGTAAGAGATTACCAACAAGGTTGTGACGAGTTACTGTGTTTGTCGCAGCCACACATCAGGCTGGCGGTATGCTGGTTTGACCCTAACGAATTAGTCTAAAATATAAGCAATATGGTCCTACATCTGATATACTCGTATCTGTTGATCATGCAAATTGCTTTACTTATAATACATATTATTGTCATAGCGTTCATAACATACATTAGAAGTAACAGATGATTTATATAATTGTGTATGTATAAATTCGCTAAATGCCTTGCGGGGTAGGCAGCGAGAGCCGAGCGCCACACTACTCGGTCCATACATACCTCACTCGCTTTTATAACATTCATTGCTTTTTTCATGCACGCTCGCCGGTTTCCATAGCTTTTGACATCACCTTCTGATAGAACACGATCAATTTGGTCATGGTATTTTATATATAATTTTAACTTTTAAATATTTAAGGAAACCCTTACGATGTTTTTCTTCACTGCAAAATGCGCCACCTATTATGAATATTACAATTTTTTTTTTTTTTTTTTATTTTTTTTTTTTTTTTAATATTAGTTCAGCATAGTGGCCCCTCTTTGCCTGATGGTAAGCGAAAGAGGAGCCCAAATCGCAACTGTAACTGACAGCATACTACATCCCGCATCCTGTCAGTTGACGCTGCCATGCTGACCCGCAAAATGCTTTTTCACGCTTCGTTTGAAGGATCCCATATTGTAGGAAGGAGGGAACACATGTGCAGGCAATGCGTTCCACTTTTTGATGGTACGACAAAGATAGGAGTTGCCGAACTTTTTGGTACGCGAAGAGATATTCTCAACCGTGGAACTATGACATCGCAAGCCCGCACGTGTGGTTCTATGACGGAAGGGTGAGGGTGGGATAAGGGAAAACAGTTCTTCAGAGCACTCGCCATGGTAAAGGCGGTAAAATACGCTTAGAGAGCCTATGTCCCTACGGAGTTGAAGAGGTTCTAGGCTTTTGGTGACCTCTTCGTCGTCAATTATGCGGATAGCCCGTCGCTGTAACCTGTCGAGAGCCTCAAGAAGATACTGTGCGGAGCCGTCCCAGAGATGCGAGCAATACTCCACGCAGGCCCGAACTTGTGTCTTATAAAGCAGACAAAGTTGGTCCGGCGTGAAGAACCGGCGCACCCTGTTCAGGACTCCGAGCTTTCTTGAGGCTGTTGAGATGAGGCTCTCGATGTAATAACGCTGGTTAAGGTCGCAATAAATACCCATACCCAGCATGTTCAGGCTATCACGCATACTGAGGGAAGCACCCTGAAGACTGGGAGTGGGAAGGAAGGGGGACATTTTTGTTGTAAACGCGCAAACCTGAGTTTTCTCGGCATTAAACTCGACCAGGTTATTGGAACCCCATTTACTAATGCGATCCAAAACCCGATCCAGTTCAACGACAAGACTCTCACGCCTCTCACCGATTTCTGTCCGACCAGCACCAGGTCGACCGAAATATCGCCCATGGACCGTACTGTCATCTGCATAGCAATGAATATTACCAAGTGGCAGCATGTCATTGATATGCAGAAGAAAGAGGGTGGGCGATAGAACGGAGCCCTGTGGGACACCGGCATTCACTGACATGAACCGCGAAGCGCATCCATCTGCAAGGACGCGGATTCTACGCTCATGCAGGAAGCCAGCAATCCAATTACAAAGCTGGAGGGGCAGACCGTATGCCGGAAGTTTGGAGAGAAGTGCTTTGTGCCAGACCCGATCAAACGCCTTGGCGATATCTAGGCTGACTGCCATGGATTCGCCATATTTATCGATTGCCTCCCCCCAGAGGTGCGTCACATACGCTAGAAGATCACCCGTTGATCGTTTCGGTCTAAAACCATACTGACGATCATTAATTATGGAGTGATCTTCTAGGTAACGGATCAATTGTTTGTTAAGGATCCGTTCCATGACTTTGCACAACACTGAAGTTACGGCAATGGGGCGGTAATTCGATGGGTCAGAACGGTCTCCCTTTTTGGGGACCGGCTGCACATTAGCCTCTCTCCAAGCATCCGGAACGGAACCGGTCGAGTACGAGAGGCGGAAGAGACGCGTCAGCACCGGAGACAACTCCGCTGCACATTTTTTAAGAACAATCGCTGGGATACCGTCAGGACCACTGGCTTTTCGGACATCGAGTGACTGTAGTTCAAAACGCACATCGCGCTGCCTGATGTGGATATCAGGCATAACGGATCCACTGGAGGGTATTGTTGGTGGTTGCGTGCTACAGTCATCGATCCGGGAGTTAGCCGCAAAGAGGCTGGCCATAAGATCGGCTTTCTCCTGCGGCTGATGAGCCAGTGAGCCATCAGGGCATCGCAGCGGTGGCAGCGAGGGCTGGCAGAAGTTGGCCTGCACGGCTTTGGCCAGTCGCCAGTAGCTACGCGATCCAGTAGGGTGCGCCACTAGTTCCGTGCCGACTCGTGTAACGCGCTGGGCGTCCGCTCTTATGTATGCTCTCTTGCAGATCTTGGTGGCAGTGTTGTAGGCTGATTTCAGTGAGTTAGTATTCGGATCTTTAAGGGCGCGACCCCTGATCCAAGCGCGATACGCCGCCTGTTTGACTTTACAATAATCTAGACTAATATAGACAAAATATGTAATTCGTTGTTGAAAGATTTTCCAAATTAAACCAGACTTGCTGCTGCCCTCAGCTCCGCCCGCGGGAATTTCAACTTTCATGATTTATACACCAACCCCCAGTATTTTCGGGATAAACCTAGCCCACGTGTTAGTCCAGAACATATTCTACTTGTGTGTGTTACTATACATCCAAATCCCTTTAGCTACTTTTACGTGAAACAGTAACAAACATCGATATTCACATAACAAACCTTCACATTTAAATTATCAATAGGATTGCTATAATACGGAAAAATCAAGTGGAAATTACCTGGCGGTGGGACGTACAGCTTTAACTCCCGCGGTTCGCTCACTGGCAGCTTAAAGTACGTGTGGGGCGTCCACTGGCTCAACATGGGATTGAACAGCTCCAGTACACAATCTACTTCCTCCTCCTGAACAATGATATCATATAACAAATATTCTAATCTTTCCTAATCCTAGGATTGGCGAGGTACGCTCCCTAAGTATAAGGATTTATGTCTTTGTCCATGAAGAGCACGTACGTTGTAACACGTACTTACATTTTTAAATCGATATACTTAAATATACCCACATGGTCTTCTCGGCCGTATTCATTGATTTGAAGTCAAGAACTAAGAGTACATAACGTAAATGTATGTAACATTAAATAGAAAAGCGCTACCTTAATTTTACTACAAAACTCATCGATTTCATTTTCGCAATGACACTATTGTGAGCTTTTTTGAATTGTGGTCCCTTTCCTTTGCATTTAATGAGCGAATTAATACAATTTTCAAGTGCAAGTTACAAAACGCGAAAGTAGAAATGTTTTTCATCATGACTGTACTATTCCGTCCGTGACGTCAATATAGTGATGTTTAACCGATTTCAAATTTAAATTAAACTTTAAATTTGTGACTACGAATTATTATCTAAACTAGCAAAGAACTTGTTGGTAGACTTATTAATTGTGTAGAGTTAGACAGTCTCTCACCAGATCTGGTAATGGGAACACGACGATTCTGGTTATAGCCCTCGGGTGTGGATACCGCCAGGACACTGCGTTCCCATGTATCATTACTTGGTACGCCATCGGCAGCTGTCCACCTCGTACCATTTTGAACGCTCCACTCCTGTAATGAATCAATGTATAA
Source organism: Pyralis farinalis (assembly GCA_947507595.1). Lineage (NCBI taxonomy): Eukaryota > Metazoa > Arthropoda > Insecta > Lepidoptera > Pyralidae > Pyralis > Pyralis farinalis. The sequence continues at coordinate 34,465,480 of OX382265.1, forward strand.
ACATCGTCTATTTAGGAATGAGAAGCCCAAGAGGTGGATCGCGGTCTACCGTATCACGATTTGTATCCTGACAAAATAAAAATATGCCAAATTCAAGCCAAGGAATATTATAAATCATTTATATATTTCTTCGCTACGCACAGGCAAGCTATCGTGAAACGAGCTAAGAATGTTAGCGAACCGATTGAGGTGTTTGGAACGACTCATGTAATGTACACTTTCTGCTTACCTCACAACGGATTTGGCGTGTAGATATAGAATGCATCGCTTTTTTGTATTACACAGTTAATTATAAACTGCGTGCCACAATAGCCTATAAGCATGAAATATCAGATACCCCGCTCCAAAAAATGCGTCTACATGAAGAGAGCTCGGCGCTCTTTATGTGTTCTGATCAGCCTCTAAGTTTTCCGTCCAGGACACCCTGTTAATTGACGTTCCAGCATGGTACGCCTTTTAACGCGTGTACCACTTTAAACCCCCCTCAATTACGAAAAAAGTCTAAAATATTTTTCATAAAAAGAATAAGCTCACCTACGTACACTGCTTTCTTTGTATCTTGCTCGGTATGTGGTATTATGCAATAAAAGATTTATAATAAACATACGTTATTTTTCTTTTGAATATTTATAAATAATATTGTTCATTCACAGAAGTCATTTCATTTTTAATGAAATGATATAAAATGAAATGATTTTGTGTCTGTCTGTCACAGGTTTTTGTATCTGAAAGTGTTAGACGTATAAACATTGGCATAGTTCTGCAACATGCTGACCTGGATATATTCAATTCAAATAATTTATTTCAGACAACTGATTTTACAAACACAGGTCACATACAACTTTCACTTAAATCAAATGTATGGAACCCTTGGTGCGTGAGTACTATTTTAAAATTGGAGGGCCCTAGACTGCTTATATTCACATACAGACGAGATAATAAAAAAAATTTGTAAAGTATTAGATTTCTAGAATCATAATAATAATCCCGGTTGCTTTATATATTATGTAATGCACGTAGATATGGATCCGATATGTATAGGGCACCACTACCTGTTGGATTCTTATCTTTACGCATGATCGCGCGTCTGATTGCTACTTTATAGATAAATATTTCGATTATTTGCAAACTATTGAAATTACTGGTATATAGCAGCATACTATTATTGTAAAAAAAACATAATACGAAAAGTATCTGCAATACGCGTACCATACGTATACGCGTATATACGCAATAAACCAGTTATTTCATTTGTTTTATTTAATGTCCCTGTCGAGCCTTAAAGAATAAAATCTGACATATTACGAAAAGGTAATTAAGCCACTCCGTATCAACACTATTATTTAAAGTTAATGCCAGAGCTAGCCTTATTAGCATGTAGTGCACTCTACCAATTATCAAATTAGGTTCAGGAGTAAAGTACAGCGACATTCAGTAAGTACTCTAACCGAAGAATAACGTGTCGCACCCAAACTCTGGTGTCTTTATAGATTGTTTAATTGTTAGGACATGATCGCGGTCAATCAACATTGATTAAAGAAATATATGATTGTAGGTGACATGACTGAAAAATAAGCAACATGGATAAAAGGAAAGGAATAACTTGATGACCGACTAAGGAGAACTGGAAAACAGACTGCATCAAGATAAGCTAATCCGGAATTCGAGCAACCTAATACTTATAAATAAACGATTGAAATAAAATTAGCTGCTTTATATATCGCAGTGGTGTTCAGTTACCTCAAATCGTCTTTATAGTAGTGGCCGGAGATTTCACCGTCGATGGACGATACTGAATATCGATGCTCGTGGACCGTCGTATGTGACAGATTTTCGTTACTTCCTCGCCTTTTATTAAGTGTGCCCCGGATGTTTCTAGAAGCACGGGGCATATGAGGCTGAAAAAAAACGAGTGCAGTAATATACGAAACGTAACTTTCTCTCTTTCTATCTTCACTAACTTTTATCTCCCTGTCACTTCCGTTCACCTCGCCCGATCACACTTTTCGTAACGCTCTCGTCACGCATTCACCATCTTACTCCCCAAGTCAAGCGTGCGTAAAGAAGTTTTACTTCAAAAAATGTTTTTATTTTCAATATCAATTTATTACACATACAGCTATGTGGACTTTAAATTTTACGTTTTGAACATTGTAGCGTTCTTATGTCGTACGTTATAAGAATTACTATCGAATTTCTAGTAAACACGATCTGCACTTATCAGTGAATTAACACCTGTGATTTAACCATATTCTAGGCTAGTCATTTAGATAAGTTTTAGTAAATATTGTCTTCGAAAGTCAGAGGCAAGTGCAGGCCCCATTGCTCATGATCACCTTCTCCTTCATATATTTCCACAAACATCTTCCACGATAAACCTAACATTTTTAATATACACCTTATTTTAATAAGACCAGCGTACAGCGTACATACGATTATATTAAACGTGCAGCTACACTTAAGGTCTTTTAACAGAATAGATAGTTCTTTACTACAGCGCTGCTTCTAGAAACACCATACAAAATAAAATAACGAAATGGCGCATTTTGACACAGCACTCAGCACTGCAGTTGTAATTTTTTTTTTTTTAGTAGAATTCGCCTACTGAATATAATTATTGTTAAAGTACCTACCATTTCGCTAAGTATTTGATCAACCGTTTGCTGTATTCTCCTCAAAGTAACAAGGTCGGCGGGTCTCAAGTCCACGGTAACACGATCAAGACAGACACTGGCGCGAACGGTTGGTTCACGCGCAGACTGCCCGCCCTCCGCGCGGCGCCAAGCTTCCCACGTTGCTTCTGCATCCAAACTGAATAGTGGCAAATTTTAAGTCTCCGCTTTCGTTATCTACATATTGTATAATAAAACACTAATGGATTCTTTTAATTAAAGAAACAATTTTAAACATCAATATTGATAAATTTTACTACATATTGTTATGTATAGTCAGCGTATAATCGAGCATGAGTATCACTCACAAAATGCATAGCGACGCCATGTTAGCACTGGGTGCACTAATCACACGATTCATAGGCCTTCTTTCCTTCTTCTTCGCGTTACCCCGTTTCGTAATCCATCAGGATTGACGGGGTCTGCTACCTAAGCCTAAGGATTTAGTTAGTGAATACACTGATTTTTAAATAGAGCGATTGCCGTCAGACCATAACCGAGAGGGAAAATCAGATGTTTTTTAGGTTAGGCCACACATGTTTCGAAATATAATTTCTTGGACGAGTGGGTTTCCTCACGATGCTTTTCTTCACCGTCGAGCAAGTGATAAATATGTACATAAATATTGAATGAGATTGTATATCTTGGAAGTGCTTTTGGAAGGTACGCCGCTATTGTGGAGAGACGAGTGACTGCAGGGAATAGGGTGAATGTTGCGTTGGGTAAAACTTCTAGGCAGCCAAAATCTAAGCCAGAAGGCACAGCTCGCTGTACACAACGCGGTGCTAATCCCAACGGTAACTTATGGAAGTGAGAGCTGGGTATGGCAGAGAGAGCATGAAAGTAGAATAAATGTGGTCAAGCATTGCGCAAAATTTGAAGCATAACGCGTTCGTAATGACTACTACTACGTGAGAGAAAGAGTTGGTATGAAAGAGAATGTCGGTGTTAAGATATGGAAAGGCATGCTCCGTTGGTTCCGACATGTAGAAAGAATGCAGGACGAAGGAATGACGAAATAGATATACAATACGTGGAAGGATGTAGGAGCCGAGGAAGAGCGAGACTAACCTACCATGACCAAATTGGTCGTGTTTCATTAGAAGGTTATGTCAGGAGCCCCAATAATATTAGAGAAGCGAGTGAAGTATGTAACGATCGCGTCTCATAGCGCTCGGTTCTCTCTGCCTACCCCGCAAGGGACAAGTGAAGATATACAAATTATATATATTTATATAAATTCGAAAACACGAATTACATGCCCCCGGCAGGGACACGATTCATAGGCATTCGCTAGTAAATACACAGGCTTTTAATTAACAAAGCATTTTCATTGTCCAGCTCGATGGTAGAGTGGCAACTTAAATGCCATAACAAACATTTCCGTGCATGAACATACAGGCTACAGCAACACTTTACACATGTTCATATCTATTTGACTTGGACAATTTCCACGTGACACTATATTGTTCGATGCATATTATGAGAGTATTAGTTTGTCCTTACCTGACAATATGTTCAAAAGGCACATCAAAAATACTCTCTGTAAGAAGGGTTATTATAGAATCGACGAATTAATAACTGACAGAGATGTATGGAAATGATTCAGCACATGAATTAATATGACTTTAATTGTACCACTTGATATCACTATATGTACACTCATATCGTTATATTTATTGTAATATGTATAAGATGATTGGAAAAAGAAGACCTATATTGGCAAGTTTCTTTTAGCATTTCTTCTTCGCCAATGGTCATTTGAAATGCTGGTAGATTAAAAAAGAGAAATACTTAAAAAAATAATAAGATATAATATTGAAAATGTAAGACTTGTCTAAGTGCCCGTGAGGGTCTAAAGGCAAATAAAGAATTTTTATCTTATCTTTTTATTAAAAGAAAGGCGTAACCAGGCCGGGAGGTAATACATTCTACTCACCGAACTGCTTACTGAAGTAAATAGGAAGTAACTTAGCTTGTGTAGAGATAAGAGAGAGTCCTTCTGTATTTAGTTTCAAGAGAAAACTAAAGACGCACTATCTAAATATGTTATCATCTAACGACAAATAGTATGTAGCTATGTATATGTATGTATATTGGTATGTATGTGTGTGGTTATAAGTCGTATGTATGTATATATATATATATTTATTGTGAGTATCTGTTTTTATATATAAATTTGTTATAGCCCTTGTACAATTTCGTTCCACATTCATTAGGGTTGGCTGGAAGAAATCTCTTGAAGAGATAAGCTCACCTTTGTACACTGTCTTTGTCAATGATTATTATGTACTATTTGTGTGTGCAATAAAGAATATTATATATAGGAAGAGTGAGGAGTAAATGAATTGATAACAGATTCAGATGATAGACGATTTTGCACCAACGGACCCATTATCACTCACGCCGGGCGGTAAATACACGGCCGACATATTGTAAAAGGCTACCATGTCCATGGGCACAAATACAACGACTTGGATGTCATCATTTCAGCTGCTAACTTAGCAACTCCTCACGAACCTCTTGGTGATCTTACGCATGCCTCAGATGCAACAATTTTTCAAGGAAATATTATTTGGCTGCGGTCTACTGTATTGTATACTATAATTGCTGTGACTTGTCTATTTTAGCTGAGACTGATTTTGAAAATAAGGATGATGGTGTACCAAATACATATAAAATGCGACACTTACCCAAATGTGAGCGGCTGCAGAAGCACGTGCCGCCTATCGGCTGGTGAACCTGCAGCCACTAGGAGAGCCGTCACCAGCCCTCGCACCACGACTCGATCCGGCCTCACACCGCCTGCCAGTTGCAGAGATGCTGAGCCCCACCCTACGGTGCCCTCTGATCCGCACATACCGACCTGACTAGTTTGGATCGTCACACTTTCCATCGTATGTTTGCCTATAACAAAAAAAAAACATGCCAAAAGCCATGGACAAGATTCTAGGCCTCAGCAGGTATGTAGAACTTTCACTATGGGGCTGAAATCGAAAAGAAAAGCCAAAGGCGTAAGTCGTTGTACACAAACACTGTACTGGCGGTGTTGATCTCAACGCTAACATAAGTAGATTAAACGTGGTCGAAATGCGAGCGTTTATCAAAATTTTGAAACTATGCTTGCGGACTGCGGTCGCAGTAATGATGCAAGACAAAGAGTTAGTCGATAGAGAGTATTACGTAGTACGGGTTAAACGGGTTAAAGAAGTGATATGCTCCGTTGGTTCGGATATTTCGAAAGAATACAGGATAAAAGAGTGGCGGAACAGATATGCTATACGAAAACAGTAATGACGTAAAGCAAAGGAAGGCCCTGACTACGACTGAATTGGACTGATTAATGTCTGAAACGCAACATAAAACCAGTTGAGAATGCGCAAGGTTGCATTGCCAGAGGAACACCTGGCTCGTCAATTATATACCAATTTAATTATTTTTTTAAAAACTTTGCCGGCCATTTGACCATGTTCCTTAAGAGATAGGGGGTTGGTTTTTCAGACATTCCTGTTCTACTTTTTTATGCTGAATCCGAATCTGAAGTCAAAATTCGAATATTCGAAAAAAGAGACAGACACACACAGAGACAAAAGTATAGATTTCATGGTGTTCCTGATTAAGTGATTGAGCATCTAAATAATGACGTCGAAAGACATACAATCATATAAATCACTTGATGTAAAATGGATACCATATGAACACTATGTACGACTCACGAGTAGGTTAGTGGTAACTTGACTCCCTCGCAGGAATACCCTCCATTGATTTTTTGGTTGAAAGCTCTGTAGTACTGCCACAGTCGAGCTGTACTCTACCTCTCTGGGCTTAAAAAATATCTATTACCGAAAACAACCAAGACAGGCGGTTTCTCATGCCCTCCGATCACGGCTTTTATTCTTAACTTTTATAAATAAATATATTGTATTTTTTATTAAAGTGGATCTATAAAAGTATTTTTGGGTTAAGAATATTTTATTTCTCATAAAGAATATACATAATTCACTTCCTGAGAAAACATTAAAATTACATTTATACAATGATATTTATAAACGTGTAGTGAGCGCACAGTAGATAGTACAGTAAATGATAATAACAATCCTGTCGGGGGGTATATCTAATAAAAGTGATATCGGCTGATTTAACGAAGCGATAGCAAAGTGAAACATGAAGGTGCATCGTCTATTGTTTACCTTACCAAGCAAACACGGATATAAAGCACACAGTGCGTACTTACATACTGGATTTGTTATGTTTTTGTGTGATTGATATTTTGCTATAGAGTAATTTCGCATGTATACCCGTATGTATATTTATATTTTAAGTGGTGTATATTTTATTATTAATTATTTACATGCATAGTATATTTGTTTATTTAATTATAATTTTATTATAGGTATAATATTTATTTGGTTACTATTTCATATTAATTGTGTTAAATCACGCCTTTTCGTTTTGACTAACACTTTTGTATCACTCAGTATTATTGGCAATGATATAATACCAACAAATGAGGGAAATATGATTTATACGTCGCACTTTTTATGAAGTGAAAAACATACGCCATAGCAAGGGAAATATTTTGACGATATCTCAAAATAATTTCCTAGCTATAGACGACATATCTTAATAGCTTGTTCTGCATTACAAATCAGTATGTACATATGCATGTACAGTTTTTTAGTTACTTTAGGCACAATTTGGCATCCTTAATTTTTTACAATAAGAAAATTCCCTACTTTGCCTGGGTCGTGTTCGTTATCAAAAAATAACTAAATTCCATTTGCAATTCCACCAAGAACCTTCATGGTAGCTCAGTTGGAAAATAATTCAACAGGCAATCAATAGGTCGTAGGTTTCGAACCCCATCTAAGAAGGGACAGGTGACTTTCCCATTGTAGCAATATTGAGTACTTACCTACAGTTCCCTACACGTATTCATTCATGTTATAGTATATAAGTTAAAATGATTCCTTTTATTTTAATTTAACAAATTGTATTTTAAAATACCCTACCAATTAGTGGCCTTATTTCTAAATCAATAACATCATTTGTTTGTAATAAGATACACTTTAAACTAGAGAATAATCTCTTTCTTTTTCAAAAACTGTACCATAATAACAACAATATATGATCAAACTCACCCATGAAGCGTCTAAATCTATACAGCAAGGGAAGCGTCGCTAATTCCGGGCTACTGTCATTAGGAGACTCCAGCACTCTTTGGTCGATCTGCGACAAAATAATACACGATTATACAATTTGTTTTTACAAATTATCGCAAGATAAATAAAATGCAGCCCTCTTCTTTGTTTTTACAAATAAACCATCAAATAATATTTACGTAATTTCACAGCCGAGACTCTAAGAATACTAGCTGCATTCGCAACTTCTTACGCGCTCATCCCGTGGTATCGTGCAGAAACTGCTTATTTCTATTTTTTTTTCTTTCGCCTCGGCTCGTATCATGAAGTTGAATAATATATAATCTTTCACAAAAATTGGGCTATACAATGCAAAAATATGTTTTCTAATCTGACAAGTATTCCAGAGCGTTCAAACAAACAAACTCTTCCGCTTTATATATATATTACTACGTCGGGAGGCATACAAGCATACGGCCCACCTGATGTAAAGCGGGTACCGTAGCCTATTAACGCTTGTAATATATTAAGTATCACACGCGCGATGCCTCCTCTGCTACTTACACAGCAACTCCTTTGGAGCTTACTGGTGACCTCACTCACACGCAGGAACACAACAACCCTTTAAGGAGTTGTTAATTGGCTGCGGTTTTCTATGAGGTGGAGGTACTTCCCTAGACGGGCTGCTTTGATGCGCCCTACCTCTCTTAAAACATCCAAGCCAAGACCAAGACAAACAGACATGTTCATGCACACAAATGTTTGCCTTGTCTGGGAATAGAACCCACGAGCGTTGGTGTCAAAGTCGCGTCATCCACGACCGAGCTCTAGATAGTAAAAGAAATCTTAGTAGTTTAGTCAACAGATTTAGATGGACGAAAGTACTGGAAACAAATGGATGTAATATCTCACCAGAGCTAATGTATCCTTGATTCTTCGCAGCCTATCAGTACATACTTCAATCTGCACAGGACGTTCGATGTCGATGCTAGCCGTGCCACGCAGGTGTGCAGTACCACTCGTTCCTGGGGCTAATAACAAAAAAATTGGCACATTACTTTCAAAGGAAACTCCATTACCTGCTAGGTCAGAAATCTTATTGTAGTGTAAGAGCCAGGGCCAAAAAAAAATACTTTGAATCTACTACAGCTAATTCTTCTGACAGTTGTCATGAAGTTATATATGTAAGAACGTGGATGTAATGGTCGTCAGGTTGTTGTTGTTCATGGCGAATAAAGCGAAATACCAGCGTAGTTAATCTTCTCAATATTTAATCAGTCCATTACAATAATAATCGTAACAAAAGTTATGCTCAGATCGTAGATTACAACGGATTCATGCGGTGGACGCGACACGTGCGATTGGCTCCATTGCTCGATTCGTAATGCCGCTTCCAATCATCTTGACGTTTTTGACAACTGACAACAATCGACATTTCGAGCAAACCATAACAAACACAACCGGTGTTGCCAATCCAACAATGTCGATTCCACCCAAGCGCCGACTTGACATTTTGATCCGTTATTATTAAAACTAGTATCACGGGGATTGATTTCTTCCGGGCTTCTCAATATGGTGTTGCTACCTCTGCGACATATATATAGATAGAATATACGCCGCTTATTGGTTTACCACCATCGGTATTTATTGCGTTTGAATGAATATATGAACATCTGAAACAATACTTACTGCTGCAGGGCACAATAAGCTTCATGGTCGCCAAGGCTGGCGGTATATCAGTCACCGGATCTGGGATACCGCGAGCTGTAGACAGCAGGACTTGATTCCACATCAGATTCTCTGTTTCACCCATTCCAAGAGCCACCCAAGCATTGAACAGGGACACCTAGTTAAATACATCACTTATTTTAAATAGTAACATGTAGTACTAAATAACCAGTTGAGAATGCGCAAGCTTGCATTACCAGAGGAACACCTGGCTCGTCAATTATATAACAATTCATTTTTTTTTATTTGTCGGCCATTTTGACCATGTTCCTTAAGAGATAGGAACGGTGTTCCTGAACACTCCTATACTACTTTTTAATGCTGAATGTGAATTTGAAGTCAAAATTCGAATATACGAAAAAAAGCGACAGACAAATACATAGACAAACACACAGACAAACATATAGATTTCATATAGGAACGGTGTTCCTGAAAATAAATCTTTAATCTATATTATAATCTAAAGAATTGGGTCACATTATTGACATTGCTCTTAAACAAGTACTTATATAGTTACGTGTATTTGCACATTATGATTGTAACTAGCTGTACCCGCCGCTTAGTCCGTCCCAATATCAAAACATCAATATAAAAACGCCCTTTTTCTTACTCTCTTTCTTTTTTTTTGCTCGGCTTCTAAGGGTCGTATCGTGATACTGGTTGGCCTATAACCTTCCTTAAGAATTGGGCTATCCAGTGCAAACAGAATTTTTAAAATCCGACTGATATTAGCGCGTTCAAACAAACAAACTCTTCGGCTAATTATATTAGTATAGATAAAAAATTCAAAATCAGAACCATACCTGAAGCGTTTTACTATGTTTCTTCTTCCAGTAATACAAATTTGGCTGATTCAGTGTTACTTGGACCAGTGGTAAATTGTGTTCATTGCTCCTAGCGTAAGGTAACGCCTGGAAAAATAAATCGAATCTACAGCTGAGGATTTAACCTAGGATAGCCGGGCACAAGGCACATTATTGACTGCACGTCTGTCCAACTCTGGCATAAGAAGTGTAAGGTTATGTTTAATATGAAGTAGCTTGGATTAGGGAAGTAAGTATAATAAGTATACGTAGACTGTAAACTCATAACAATTAACTAGAGGAATGTTGTGTTCAGCGACTGAGTAAGGTCACTGGATAGCCGGTATGAGGTTGTTGTGTTAGCAGTTGAGGTGGAAACGCGCGAGTGCTATAAGCGTCTATGAGCAAGCGCTAAGTTACAACCCTTTTCATCGACGATAATAAAGTTTCTAATGATAATGAATATATTTTTAATAATGTTATATAATCTTCCATGGATATTCCCAATAGTGAGTCGCGACGGATGTACTAAATTACATCAGTCTTCTCAAAGGAGTCTTTACGCCGCGTGAGAAGGAGAGGAGAGTGTAAAGAGAGGAATAATAAGGTACCATTACTTATGTAAATAATATTCTTGTCATGTGCCGAGTATTCGCGAAACGAATACAGTCGTTGGGATGTATACAAGCAAGCATACTGCCCACTTGATCTAAAGCGGTTACCATAGCCTATGAACGCTAGTAATACATTGCGTATCACTTGCACCGCAATTCCTTAGGAGATTACTGGTGACTTCACTCACACGCAGGAACACAATAAATTGTGAGGTGGGGGTACTTATTATTTGGCTCTACTTACTTATTATTAGCCCCAGGCGGGCTGCTTTGATGCACCCTACCTCTCTTATCTCATAAAATTTCTTATGTTTCTTTAAGATAAATAGGGCTTGAACCGGGGGCCTATGTGACCGCATGGCATAGACCAACATATGGCGGCGTTTAACTAGACTCGCAATTGTGTAATACTAAATAGATCCCCTTAATAAGTTTATCTAAATAAAATAACAAGCAACACTTCTAAATATAATAAGGAATGTTCAAATCGATAGAGCCCTTTTCGAAATACACGATATATTTTTATATATATGCACAAGAATTGTTAGTTCAAATACAACAGGTTGATATTATATAATGACTTACCGGTCCGGAAGTCGGTTTCTTTATAAAAGTTAGTTTGTGCAAACTATGTATACCTAAATGCAATAATTGAATTACTAACATTGATCTCCAGTTTAGTGGTGCCGACATCTGCCTTGCGAATCGTATCCGTGATGCTGCGGCTATCCCTCGAAAGTGTATCTTTTTCTGACGATGTATGCTGCACCTCCTCTTTCGGCTTCTGTTGCTGATGTATAAGACATAGTTGTAAAGGACATTGAAGAAGAACAATACAATGAAATTTTTTTTGTTTTTGTCGTAATGGAAAAATTGGCTACCACTACAAATATTTCTGGTTCCTAAATTGAAAGAGCACTCGACTAGCAATCGTCTCCTGCTTGCCAGGGGAGAGAGGAGAAATTATTCCATTAAAAAAAAGTGATCCATCTAGAATATTGCATTGAAAGTATTGTATACAGCAATGTCTCTGATATAGCAAAACATTTTGGGTGACGTAGAAGTTCTACTGAACTAGCCTATTTTGCATCCATCTACATGCAATGTTACAATGTTTTCGGGCGTAGCTGTAAATTTGGTCGCAAGTGGCTTAAGACTTAACGAAATACTGAATTTACCTAGAAAAATCGTATTTAAGCGCGCAGTCGTAGGAAAAAGCCCCAAGAGTCTACTCGTACTACCAGTTAACTGTACGGAGTTGTCCGATATACTTCCAGTTGGCAACCTGATTATCAGTTTCTTGTCGTGCAGAACACGTCTCTTTTTATACCACGTCGGGAGGTATACAAACCCCACCCCACCCCGCCCCACCTGATGTGAAGTGGTCTCCGTAGACTAAGAACAGGAAGTATCGCTCGCCCGTTGCCACCGTTGCTGCTACAACAGCAACTCCTCGAAAGCTTACTGGTAAACTCACTGAAGCGCAGGAACGTAACAACCCTTCAGGGAGTTGTTATTCGGCTGCTGTTTTCTGTGTGGTGAAAATACTTCTCCAATCGGGTTGCTTCGATGCACGCCCTACCTCTCTTAAAACTTACTCACACCATAGAAAACGGCACCTTTTGGCTGAAGCTCCCCTTTGTGTATTCTAACTGTTGCACTATGGGACTTGCACTATGATTAGGAGTTACATGACGTCACAACCACCTTCGACAACCGCACCGGCCGCCATTGGCAGGGAACTCACCTCCAAGACTGGAATAATAAAAGGCACGTACTGTGCGATCACAGATAGGTTTCTTGCCTTTGGAGAACCATAGGTTAAGGAATGAACCCCCAAAAGACAACAGCATAAGGTGCTTCAAAAGGGCGTAAAGATGTTCTTGCAGTGTCGGCAACGGACGAGTGATGCCTCTGGTTTTGCAAGTATAGTAAGTTAACTAGAGAGCCACTTGCCTCGATCCTGAGCCACCTACAACTATCGACTCCATACAGATGTTTTGATGTTGTCGCTTCATCTAGTGGGAGTCTTCCCACGCTGCGTGTACGAGAACGCCATTCGATAATCTTTTTTCCCCAATGGTTATCGGTTCTACGACCAATATAGCTGCCCCACTACCACTTCAGCTTGTTAACACGTCTCAATTCCCTATGTCATCGCTGGCAACTGAATAACCTGTCTTAGATAGACATATCTTTAACAACATCGAGCTTAGTGTTCCAAACCGTGACATGGACATTTGATATGATCTTAGTCTTGTGCATTTTCATCTTGAGACCTACCTGGTTTGAAACACTATTGAGCTCATTGAGCATAGCACTGAGGTCCTCCAGGGATCTCGCCATGAGAAGAAAGTTAAATACGTAGCTATTACGGGCAAATAAATATCTTAAATCTCTATTAAAGATGGGTACCTGTGTGACTGGAGTCTGTTTCTTGCAGGCATTTGGGGGTGGACGCAGCGCGATCACCTCTGGACTATTGTCATCTACAGTGTACAGGGCCACTTCTATCACGCCCATCGTCACGAACACTTCTAAATATTCTGATGCTTCAGCCCTATGAAATTATTCCAATTATTTTTATCTCCATTCAACTTTAGGATCTTACACACAAATGATAGCAAGGCAAGCCAGACCTCGAAAATGTTGGTCGTACCACGCACAAAATGATACGTAAATGGCGTATTATACACGCGTACAAGTTGCGCCTTTTAAGCTGCATTTTTTAATAAATAGTCATTAAGGATAGTTTTGGAACGTTTAAATATTGATTTATTTAAAATAATATTATTTAAGGTGATAAGTATTCATTACATATATAAATAAAATAACTATTGTTATTTTACTGCGGTATTTTGTAAAGTGGGTGTACTTCACTAGTCGGGCCGTCTCATTAATTATATTTACTCTTTGATAAGACCTCGGTGAATAATTAGCAAAGTGCACTAAGAACAGATGAGATAGGGCTGCAAAGATGACGACTTACAACATTCACTTACATCTGTTCCACAAGTGCTATGGAGACGGACTTCTTCAGAACATGTGCGGTGTCGTCCAAGTTGCGACTTGACTTGGACGTCAGTGTGTCCACACCAGAGTCACCCATAAAGCTCTGTCCAACTGCCGGCTCACTGTGCTTCATCACTGTTGGCAATGGTGCTGCAGGAAAAACAAAGACAAAACCCGACTGTAATATAAAAGTGTACAAAAAACTTCACAATCTATCTATAACATCACGCCAAATCCCTTGCGGGGTCGGCAGAGATGACCGAACGCCACGTGACTCGATCCTTACACACATCACTCGCTTATTTAGCATTCATTTCTCTTCTCATGCACGCTCACCGATTTCTATAAAACCAGATCAATTTGATCATGACATCTCAAATTTGAAATGTTTTACAAGATATTGGTGGTCACCTGAAGGTCACTGTGAATCAGTTCACAATTAGGAATGTAACTTAACTACATCTTCAGAACCAAAGCATTTATAATATAACCAGGGCCTTAGTATAAAGATCTTATTAAGTACATTTTATTTCAATTTTTTTTCTCAACTAAATTCCTTGTATTTTTTACTGTGTTCCAATTTTGTCATAAAAAAATTGTATCATTATCCATCCCATTCCTCCCCAACTTCTCAAAGAATTAACGTGTTCATGTGAGTAATTGAGGTTACCAGGGCCGCCTGAGGACTTGCTGTCCTATACCGCAAACGTTCATTAGTTACAGTAGGTTAAGGTAGTTTTGACGAGATCGGTAACATCAAAGCTCGCGTGTTCGATTCCCGCACGGGACAAACATTTGTGTGCTTGAACATGTATATTTGTCTTGGTCTCGGTGTTCTTAAGAGAGATAGGGCGCATCAAAGCAGCAGGGGGATTGCTGTGTTCCTGCGTGTGAGTAAGGTCACCCGTAAGCTCCTAAGGAGTTGTTACGTCAGCGACATTGTGCGAATGATATTTAATGTATTACAAAACGTTCATAGACTACGGTAACCAATTTACATCAGGTGCACCGTAGGTTTGTATGCCTCCCGACGTTATATAAAGATAGTAACCATTACCGAAGTTTTCTTCCGAGAGCTCTCAAGCAGTGGAATGAGCTCCAGGCAGGCCGTATGCTTGATTGTCCCCTTAGGTATATAAAAAAAAAATTAGGCGGCCAGTATAACTATTTACTATCCAACGTACTCGTAAATTGAAAACCGATAGAACTCACCTCCAACGACCGTTGTTTCACTATTCAACGATGGTTCATCTTCGTCGATATCTTGGCTCATAATCACCGTTGCATACGGGCACGTTTCTATGGTTTTGAAGCGCGTAGTAACTGAACACCTGTGGAATAAGGTACTTGTAAAATCGACCGCACATAAAGTATAGCAATTGTGCTATAAAAACTGCTAATACACCGACATAAGAACGCCCAAGGTACACCTAAGCAACTTCAAAAATAAACTGCAGTGTGAATAATGGGTATTATTAACATATGGAGAAACTGTTTTCTTCATATATTAATAATACCCATTATTCATTAGGAATATTCAAAAACCAGCGAGGTGTGCAAAAACCACGGCTAATGACGCTCGGTTCTCTCTGCTTACTTCGCAAGGGCCCGGTGAGAATATATACATAGACACATAAGATAATACATACTTACATCGCCCCGCTTCCTCTGGGGCGATCGCCTCCGATGAAGCCTTTACAGCATCGGTTAAAGGCAGTCCCTAGGTGGTGTTTAGTCAGTAAGAGTTTGACATAACTCGTTCGGCCGTCCGAAATGGTATCCATGAGGATTCACCACCTCCATCCCAATTCGCGTTCCGGAGGGTACCCCCTCAGAAGAATGACTATCACACGCTTGGGGTGGGTTAGTCCTTCTTTTGTGGGTCGTCGTTTTACATTGGGCGTAAAAACAAACAAGTGAGACACTCACACGCGGAGGTGAATAAAAGATTATACTATCCTATTATACATATTTGCTATAATTATTGAGTCTACAAAACTATCGGGGAGGGGTTTAGTTGTATTTGTTTTTTTTACGTCTGAAGGCATACAAGCATACGGCCTATTATTTTGTCAATTCTCTGCCGCATCCGTAGACTGTTAACTTTAGAGACCCTACACGTGGCCCCTGGGTATCTCTAAAGGCAGCGACTTTCATCCGGTGGTAGGTTTCAGCATTGGCTGGTCGCCACTCACCAAGCAAAACCGTGTGGTCAAGCGGCCTAGCAGTGTTCCGCCACGATGCTTGGTGTAGCCATCAGGACGGACGGGTCTGAATGGTCGCGCTGCTGTGATCGATCAGCCTCAGTATCGCGGTGTTTTGGCGCCGGCGTCATGATTCTGGAGGGTAGCGGGATCCGAATCCCTGTACTTCGCTGGCTGACCTCAGATAGTTGAGGGTCCAAGAACTAGCCATTCGCCAAAGGCTGCCCCGCCATCTTGCGAAAAATCTCGAGGGTGCGCTATGGTGCCGGTTGGCGACCGGACGAGACGGCCCGGTAGACACCTCTAGGTTCGCGCGTCCCTGCGGTCTCCAAATCAGGATCCCTGTAGTGTCCATCACAGCGCTTGCTGTTGGGTCGGTCCAGTAGTGCCACGTCCGACTTTCCTCCATTCACCATTCGACGCCACAAATATGAAAAGTCACCAACAGTTAAACAGCGAATGCACGCCCTCTCACTTAAAGTCCACTCTAACATACGTGGTCTGCACTCAAATCTCGTTGCAATCCATCACCACCTCGGGACTGAAAGGCCTCGTTTGCTGTTCCTTATGGAGACACAAATCAATCACCTGACACGTACCATAACTACCCGGCGTATACCTTAGACTTAGACCATAGTTTCAAGCCTCACGCCGGGGTTTGTATGTATGTGCGTGATGACTGTCTCTAACTTCACGCCAAATACCTTGCGGGGTAGGCAGAGAGAACCGAGCGCCACGTGAATCGATCCTTACATACATGAAATCTGTACAAAACGCCTCCGTAATCTTGAAGATCCCACTTTCCTCGTGCTGTGGATCTTGGTGAAGACGGGTTTAGAGAAGATGTGTATGCAGCTGTGTACAGGTCTCATTCTGAGGATCAGAAGACAACCTGGTTGTTTGACTGTCTCAGCGCAGACACACGTTACTGGGTACAGAACGCATTACTGGGTGATTTCAATGCCCACAACGAGGAGTGGCTATTCCCATACCAGTGCACTGATCACGCAGGTCGTGAGGCACGCAAATTTATGCAATCCGTCAACCTAACGTTGACCAACTAACCCGGGCACCAGATGTCGACGGCCACACTGCTAATTGCCTGGTTAGGTTCCCAGGTCCTGGAAGCTTGCTAATGTGCAACCAGTGCCCAAGAAAGGAAGACGCTACGAACTATCGACCGATCGCAATCACCTCCATAATGCAAAAAATATATCACTTAGGCTAGACAAAAATTGTACATTAGAAGTTTAGGCCAATGATTTTCGACCAAATAAAATCGACTAATAATTTTAGGCGAATCAAAGGATTAAAGATTACTGTGGTACACACAAGTAACGTTATTTAAACCTTGTACACAGGGCAACCCAACTAGATGGAGCGACGACCTCAAGAGGTTTATAGGGAGTCGATGGATGCAGGTGGCAAAGGATCGAGACGAGTGGCACTTTAGAGGGGAGGCCTATGTTCAGCAGTGGACGAATACAGGCTGAAATGATGATGATGACACAGTGCAAGTGGTTATAAGGTGTTCAAGTGCGCGGTGTATTCCATAGATTCGTCACAATGGGATGAGGCAGTGACAGGTGTCCTAGTGACTAGCAATGACTATTAACAGCAAGGCTCGCAAGGCTTGCTCAAGCAAGAGTGTGATTCCCACATCACATGAACAGGTATTAAAGAGCGCGGAAGAGTGTATATCCAACACGGATTACTTTTAAACCGGCGAGCGTGCATGAAAAGAGCAATGAATGTGAAAGAAGCGAGTGAGGTATGTAAGGATCGAGTCGCGTGGCGCTCGGTTCTCTCTGCCTACCCCGTAAGGGATTTGGCGTGAAGTTATAGATAGATAGATTACTTTTATTTGTGCTAAGTGGAGACGGTGGTGGAATATGTCAATAATGATTATCGCTTTATTAATATTCTCGCCTGGAGATTTTCGGAGCAGAGAGTGTGGGTGGGATCATCCACATACCCACTTGAACCATATCACTTGGTTGATGATTTCCATTTAACATACGTATTGTACCTAAAGTCTAAGGAAAGACTTTGCCTTGTATGTTCTGCAGGTTGCAGAAAAGGTTGTGTTAAGAGGAATTGTGTGCGTGTCGCCCACAGTTTCCTTCTACAGCGGTAACGTTGTATGTGGTTCCAAAGTAGTCTCCCGCGAACAGTTAGATTGTGTAATGGAATATATATATATACAAGTCTTACCTTCAGCATAAAGTTCCTCAAAAATATCGTAACGAGGTGTTGCAGAGACGTCAAAAAGTATTACTACCTTAAAAATATAAAAAAAAAAAATAACCTAACCTGGCGTCTAAAAGTGCCTGTTGCATATTAGTGATCATATCCCGTAATAGTGCGAGTTGGGCCACGCTCAGCTCGATAGCGCAATCGGACACGAGATTTAATTCCACTGCCGGTCCACAGGCTAGGAGCCCGCCGACGTACAGAGCGGGCGCTAGCACGCAACCAACATCCACACTGAAAGAAATGACGCAATGAGAAAATAATCATTATTTAAATTAGCAGTTTACTGAAAATAAACCTGCCTATAGACTATCACAGCGTTCGTACAAGTATATTATAATATATTCGCAATAAATTGCTGATACAGCGCGTTAGAAAAGGATGGAGATACGCTGGACTACAAAATGACAATAGAAGTTTTAATTTCAATACTAGAAAGTAGGTCAAACTATCTCTGATATAGATGTCTGATAATTAATTAGATAACCTAATAAGCGTTAAATTTTTTTGAGTACGGAACCTTAAGCATGAGTCAGCAATATAGAAATAAAGAAACGCGCGGTACATTACGTAATGTGATATCGTCAGATCGTGGTAATTCGACAGACTGCACGGCATCGATGCCATGTGATTTAAATACTTATCACTTCGTATATGGACTAGTAAACTTGGGTGTTGTAATTTTATCTTAGGTATGTATGTAAATCTAACATCTCTAAGAACAAGCAATGTACTGGTTCGTAAAGTAAAAGTATTAAGTACTTGTAGTAGAAATAAGCAATGTACATCAGAAAACTTACGAGTGAAGTACTGGTGTGATAATCGGAGATAGGTCGGGCTGCGTCCATTTCACCGCAGGATTTTCCAAAGCGCTTTTCATCAATCCTTCGCAGGACTACAACAAGAGTACATATAGAGTATACAACAATGAATTATAAACAATCTACTTCAACAAATTTGAATCTTCATGATTGAAGATTGGGAGGGCATACCGATATTTCAGTGAAATGTAGTAATATCTCTCTGAATGGTTATTGTGCGAATGAGTGAAGTGGCCTGCAATCTCAGTAAGATATTCCTTATATTTCGGGTGTTCATCATTAGTAATCACAACAGTAGGCATAGTACAAGAAAAAAATCTTTACTAAATTTATATGGGACCAATGGGACATTAAGTGTATAACATTATATATTATTTTTTAATCGGTTGACAATTAGTGAAGATATGGATATCCACATAAAAAGCAGCCGATAAGAGATCTTCCCACTTTTGTCTATTACCTTACATTTGTATCTGAACAAAATCAAGATAACTTGAGTCGAAGTGGCGTGCATGAGAAGAGCTAGGTTAGGTTAATGTTAAAGAAGCGCGGGAGGTATGTAAGGATCGAGTCATGTGGCGCTCGGTTCTCTCTGGCTACCCCGCAAAGGATTTGAAGCGACGTTATAGTTAGATAAGCAGATAATACTATAATTGAAGTCATGAAAAATCTACATACCTCATGGTAAACGAGCTGTGAGAATTTCGCCGACCTCACGGCCATATTCTTGACGAGCACCTCGTACTGACGGCCTTCGAAAGGTGCACCGCCGGTGGACCAACCCACTTCGCCGCTCACAGGTCGTCTATGAATAAAAATAATCATATGGCGATCCGTAGACTCGAACTTTTCTTCTTTCTTTAATTTTAAGGTGGGCAATCATGAACACGTTGACAGTAATTTGTATTGTAAAGTACCGTAAGTTGTAAAGACCGAGCATTGCTCGGCGTTTTTTGTATTATTTGTATAATCGCGTTAAACTTATAAAGCAAAATCTTATTATCTAAATACCAAATTTGATCCATCGTTGAGCGATTTCCAAGATTCACAATTATCTTTAAAAATATGCAAGATTTATTTGTTAAAAGTAATAGGATTAATGAATTGAAATTATGAAGTATATATTAGACAGGAAATTGACCGCGGTTCCGCCCGTATGGAAGTTCGGCTTACAAACTTATAGAGGACCTTGGATAAAAAAACTCTATAGCACATTAAGGAAAGAATTATTAGAGATTACCGTTTACAATCAAACAAGTTAAAAACTTTACCCGTTTATGATATTAGTGGGGTATTTAACGTAATACAGTTCCTAAAAAGTGACTGTGATAGAAATATTTGTTGATATGAAGTCCCTCATCAACCGTTTGCTAAAAGAAACTTTTCATTTTTAAGATCGGTGACACACGAAAAAAAATCTTTGCTGAGCTGAGCAGAGAGAAAACTTCAATTACCCATCACTCATTTATATATAATATTACCTGCAAATTGGATTATCTGGATGAGGATTAACCGTAATCTTGCCAACCTGAAATGAATTAAAAATATATTTAAATCATTAGAACTAAACGAACACTCCCCGCAATTCTCACGGGGTATTAAAACCATTTGTACTTATATTTCTTTATAAAGTCCTAAATCACCACTATTTACTAATCTTCATATGGAATTACATGAACTAGTTTGCCTTTTTTCATACAGGCCATTTGCTTGTTTGCCGCCCGAAAGATGATATAAATTCACACGAAGTGCTTTTACTACGTCGGGAATAGGGTTCCTGTGTTCACTGTGATCTGTTTTATATCTAGAGGCACGAGAATTCTCGGCCAAGATTTCTCGAGTATCTCGAGAATTCTCGTGCGATGCCACCTCTGCTGCTAGCACAGCAACTCCTTAGGAGCTTAGAGGTGGCCTCACTCACACGCAGGAACACAACAATCCTCTAGGGATTTGCTAAGTTGCTGCGGCTTTCTGTGAGGTGGAGGTACTTCCCTAGACCGGTTGCTTTGGTGCGCCCCTTAAATCCCTTAAATCGTACAGCACCTCCATAATAACCGTTTTTCATCAACAATCATGACCAAAACACTGATCTTCTATGAAAAGTAGACACTTGCTGGGATCACGAATTAAAACCAGCAGTATTCTTTAGAAGAAACATTTTAGAAGAACTTTACTTTTTAATCTTTAAGTCTCCTAGTCCATGACACACATAATAGTGGATCTCAATGGAATAAGACCCCGCACTACGTGACTCTGATAAAGATAATTAAATCCTTAAAACTTTATCAGAAGCCGGCGACCGAGCATGAGTAGAGCAATGAATATTAAAGAAACGAGAGATGTGTGTGAGGATCGAGTCATATGACGCTCGGTTCTCTCTGCCTACCCTGCAAGGGATTTGACGTGAAGTTATAGATAGATAGATTGATAGAAAATTTATCAGACATACGTGGTTGGTGGGCTTCATTTAACTGAAATGGCATTGAGCGTACTCCGCGTACGGTGTTAGCAGCGTGTGTGGCAACAATACTCATTGTATTGCAGGCGTTGTATTGTATGCTATGCTAACATCGGGTGGGTTTTATTATTGTTTCTATGCTTCAAGACGTATCGAAAAAAAATATAAACGCGTGAAACGTTTTGTTTCAAACCGTGGAATCATCAGCATCAGCAGTTCCTTCTTCTTCTTAGCGTTATCCCGTTTCTTAATCCATTAGGATTGGCGGATTCCGCTACATAAGCCTAAGGTATGTATGTATATCTTCACGCCAGATCCCTTGCGGGGTAGGCCGAGAGAACCGAACGCCATAAGACGCGGTCCTTACACACTTCACTCGCTTCTTTCACATTCATAGCTCTTTTCAAGCACGCTCGCCGGTTCCTAAGGCTTCTGACATCACCTTCTGATAAAACACGACCAATTTGGTCATGGTAGGTTAGTCTAATATAAATATAATATTATAAATATAATAAGCCTTAGGATTTGGCGAAATATTGACTTTTACATGGAGCGACTGGCGTCAGACCCCACAATAGAGGGAAAACCCCACCTTTCTTAGGTAAGGTCACATCTATCGAAATGTAATTAATGAAAATGAATATTTTTACAATTTTTGGTCTGTCTCTCTGTCTGTTTGTTCTGGCTAGTCTCTGAAACGGCTGTACCAGTTTTGACGGGACTTTCACCGGCAAATAGCTGATATAATAAGGAGTAACTTAGGCTACTTTTATTTTAGATTTATTTTTATTAATATAAATAAATAATAAAAAAATAACTATTCCGTGCGGACGATGTACATAATACATATCTATTATTATTTCGCTGTTCGCTATTTTACTCTGATTATTAATATGTTATCGTAAACTCTGCGAACTGAACAATAATTTTTTTGTTAAATTCCACGCGGACGAAGTCGCGGGCACAGCTAGTATGTACATAAATCCGTAAAGACGAATATAGTGGTGCCCGTGACGGGATTCGAAAGCGGGATCGTCGCAATAGGTCGGTTCTTTATACCAGCAGATTATATATACGAGTATAAATCCTATTGATTATATATTAAATTATGTATTTTACTTAATTACTTAACTGTACTAATCATCAGTTGGAGCATGGGACCTTATAGGTCCCCGTGCTTCACCCAGGTGGAGAAACTAGGTGGAGCACGGGTCCGGACTCTATAATTCGACGTCCATTACTTACGATCACCATGAATGTATCATCCTTGTCCTGGTTTTCTTCTTCGGTGGTAACTAACAATCGAATACCACCAGCGCTCAAATAACAGAACGGCCACTGCCACGATGTCGGTCTGTAAATGAAATGATTTTTGAACAAGATAACAATTACCATTATCATGCTTTTAATTTTCCTAATGCTTTCTACCATTCACATGACACCGTCCTATTTGTTCACGTAGATATGGGTACGACGAACGTTGTCTCGTCCAATAAGGGGCTTCCCCTTATATTTTTATTTTATTCTACGTCGGGAGGCATACAAGCATACGGCCCACCTAATGTAAAGCGGGTACAGTAGCCTATTAACGCTTGCGATATATTAAGTATCACTCACGCGATGCCTCCTCTGCTGCTTACAGAGCAACACCTTGGGAGCATACTGGTGATCTCACTCACACGCAGGAACACAACAACCCTCTAGGGAGTTGTTATTTGGCTGCGGTTTTCTGTGAGGTGGAGGTATTTCCCCAGGCGGGCTGCATTGATGCGCCCTACCCCTGCCATGTTCATGCACACAAATGTTTGCCTTGTGTGGGGATCGAACCCACGAGCGTTGGTGTCAAAGGCGCGTCATTCACCACTGAGCCACCGAGCTCGTCCGCCTTGTGGCTGGGCTGGGTACATCTGCTGGGATTGTGATGACGTATAGGAAAGTTTCTACTTTTCCATTTCCATCCCACTGCAGGGATACGGGTCTCCCTTCAACCGAAGGGGTTTAGAGCACACTGCACCACGCTGCTCAAATGCGGATTGGTGGAGGCCAGTGTTTTCAAGCCGCTCGAGGGCTACTGACTTAGCTTAACGACTGTCATCTATGGACAAAAGCCAGGACCGACGGCTTAACGTGCACTCCGAAGCACGGAGAAACTCGAGATAGATAAACCCATCCATAGACAGGCTGCGGTCGACATTGCTTAACTTGCGTGTTCGGTTAGAATGACACGCGCAACGACGCCATCGAGCGCTCCTATTTTTTATTATTATATATTTATTGTAACTACTGACGGACACGATGCAGTATCGCTGGCATGTTCGAGCAACCAGCTACTTCTATCTATATACAACTTCACACAGAATCCCGCGAGCGAGTTAAGTACTTATAGTTTTCACTCGCTTCTTTAACATTCATGGCTCGAATCATAGGAGTCACAGGTTTCTAGGGCTCCGACATCACCTTATGATAAAACTCGATCAAGGTCACCTAGCCTAGCTACTCCGCTAAAAATATTAGTATTACTAGGCGATTGTTATTTAAATGCGATCTTTCTACTTTCCTATTTTGTTTGGGTATACCCACCTCAAGACAGGTTGGCTTTAATTCATAAAGATGTTGTGAATCATTCACACACTCTACTTTATTAAGGTTAACAAATTCGTTTACCTGTTTTCCACTACCGTCGTCAGAGGGCAGAACGAGCGCGGTGAAAAGAGATGCACCAGTGATATCAAGTGCTCTACCACCATGGGCTGTAGTACAGCCTCGAGCGGCGCCAGGGTCGCGTATACCTCCCACATGGTGTCAGAGCTCTGTAAAGCGGGTTTTAAAACACAATAATTTTAATGCAATATAATGACAAATTTCATCATTATCATTATCTCAGCCGGTATTCGTCCACTGCTGATCATAGGCCTTCTCAGTGCCATTCGTCTCGATCCTGTGCCACCTGCATCCATCGACTCTCTACATACCTCTTGAGGTCTTAAGTGTCGTCGCTCCATCTAGTGGCAGGATCATCCTATACTGCGTGTATCAGTACGGGGAGGCTATTCGAGAACCTTTCTGCCCCAGTGGTTGTCGGTTGGCCCATTGCTGCCACTTCAGCTTGTTGTCCTTTGGGCTACGTCAATTACTTTAGTTCAACAGTGGATATCGTAACTTCTGATTCGATCATGCAACAAAACCCCAAGCATAGCCCTTTCCATAGCATGAACATGGACTGGAAAGAGGAGAGGACATGGAGAGACTGTGTAGCACAGCCCATGTCTCAACGGAATCAAAGACTTTGTCGTAATCCACATGCGCCAGACATGAGGGCAAATTATACTCCTCAGTCTTCTGTATAGACTGGCGGAGGGTTTGTATTTGTAGTATAAATTCTTACAGTCAAAAATAAATTAGTTGAGTCTTAGATTTGATAATATTTAAAATATAATATTTATAGGAATTTGTTTAGAATGATCCAGTGGATGAATTAATCCAATGGAGCTCAGCTGCTGAAAGGCTCCTATTTCTGGGTATGGATCTCAAAGGTAATAAATAAAACACTGGAAACTAAACTAAACTTTCTATTTTCCAGACAGGATTTAATCTCAAAATACTCCTCAACCCTATAATGACTATTTCAAAAAGATTTTTACTACATACACATTTGGTACTATTACAACTAGGGATATGTTATAGCTTTATGACTATAAGTGAAAATAAACATGGCCAATTGGCCACAAAGTCGCCGCAAAAGTTATTTAGTTAATTTAATAAAATTTGTATCATATTCATAAATGAAAATATCCGTATGTAACATGTCCGTTATGGACATAATTTTATATTATTTCACTTACCGATTTTTGTTCTAGTAGTTTTGGATGCAATTCTTCTTTCCAACTGGCTGGTAGGTTTGATACCCTAGGAAGTGTACAATAAGTTACATAAAAGGCAATAAATGTTAAATATTATCATCAGCAATATGGCATTTAGCATTTAAATGCCATATTGCTGATGAATGCTATATATAAAAGCAACGGTGTCACATCTGGATTCCATATGTACTCATTCCGATACTGAGACATGTTTTCGTTTCGATAGAGAGTAATAGCCAGAATTTTCGAACCCCTCAACTCCAAGAATATAAGGACAGCAGACAGAACAAATTCTTGTAATATCAGATACCTGCTCGCTAACTTCTAAGTCAAGCCAAGGCTACTGTCAAACGAAAAGTATATTGTAACTTATTCGGGATTACTAGTTTGAATATAAGTATAGGTGTTAGCCTTACTGTGCCTGTGTGATAGTGATCGCCAGGAAATGGTTCTCCTCCTTCGCATCGTTAGGCTCTCGGACTTCGAGGACGCGTCCACCAAGTACGCCTGCTTTCCATTCTTCGCTACCAGTACTACATGAAAATAAAGAAATCATTACCATATATAAATAACATTTTCGTTCGTTTCTAGTCGTACCGCCCAATTCAGTAAAGGTTTGTTGCTACCTTAGGTTGCTAACGGCGGCATCGGTCCCTTTGCATTTGACCTTCAAGCATTCGTAACTTTTTTTTTTCATTATTTTACTATTTTTTATTATTCGTTGGCATTCATAAACATTTGTGATTAAAATACGCCGAAAATTCCCTGATACTAGGTTAAAAAATAAGTAATTACGCTTTAAAAAATCTTAACAAAAATATATTAAAATTTTTCAAATTTATGCTAAAATAATAAAAAACTACGGTGCATCACTAATTTATTCTACTCTTAGTAGCTCTTCTAGCTTATAATGTGTCGATAATAAAGGTGCTTAGGGCCAGCAACGTAATAGTGACACCCCTGGTGTTGCAAATGGCCATAGTTTCACCAAAACATTATAAGTCACTTTCTTAAACTTTTCGCCACTGTTAAGTTTTCCCATTTGGTATGGCACCATATATATATATATAATATATATATATATACATATATATATATATATATAATATATAATATATATATATATCAGTGGCGAAGGGTGGATATTTTCAGAAGGGAAGCCGGAGAATAAAAAGTCCACTCAGCAAATCTGCCCGCTCCATGATGCAAAAATATAGGCCCCATCTCCATCATACATGGAAGCAGTTTATATACGAGTAACAGTGGCTTTCAAGTATGATAAGGGTGGCTTTGAAAAAAGCCTTTTGAGATAAAGCAGTATGTGTGCATGCGTTCTTTAGTCTTAGTTACTTCGAAAAATATTTCGAACCCTGTTAGTAAAAAATGAAATTGAAAAGTTAACAATAGAAACGAGGACTATCAAAATAAAACCGGCCAAGTGCGAGTCGGACTCGCGTACGAAGGGTTCCGTACCATTATCTATAAAAACGTTAAATCACGTTTGTTGTATGGGAGCCCCTCTTGAATATTTGTTTTATTTTAATTTAATTATTTATTTTTAAAGTGAATATATAACTAAATATTCTGTGAATATTTCAAGCATCTACCTGTTGCCGTTATCAATATCGAGCAAAAAAATCACGTTTGTTGTATTTGTTGTTATAGCGGCAACAAAAATACATCATCTGTGTAAAATTTCAACTGTCTAACTATCAAGGTTCATGAGATACAGCCTAGTGACAGACGGAAGGAAGGACGGACAGCGGAGTCTCAGCAATAGGGTCCGTTTTACCCTTTGGCTACGGAACCCTCAAAACGACCATCTACGACCACTACGACGACCTAGGACTTATTTATATTCTAAAGTAATTCGTCAGTTCTTTTTAGCATAATAAGATAAAACACTGTTGTATAAAATAGTTTTGAAACTGAAGTTTCCTTCGACAGCAAAGAATCTGTTAGACACCAGTTTCATGAATTAATGCCATAACGAACCAACTGTCGGTACAATACACATACAAATTAAAACAACTCACTCACCACACTTCAGCACAAACAAATAAAATTCGACAAGTAATTGACAAAAAGCAAATCCAACAAAACTAAAGTTTCCCGCTACACACGCATGCGCAGTACGTACTACCCGCCATGTATAAAATCCAGGCAAATAAAATGTATTCCGCGCCTTTATGTCGCTTAAATCATTCTTAATTTAGAATCATTACAATAAATCCTGCCAAATAAAATATATTACTCGCCAGTAACAGTGTTAAGGCGCTACATTCATCCATAATTTAGAATCTTTATAGGTACTATTACTTCTTAAATGATCTTTCTCGCTTACACTTGTACGTTGCTAATTACCTTACTCTGTCACAAGCCGCTATTTTCCGAGTTATTTCGCGTATTGTTTTCGCGTGCTAAAACGAGACGGAACGAGTAGCAGTAATAGGGTCAGTTCATAGAAACGAAAGGAATAGATGCTCTGTATGAGATAAATTGTAGTATGAAAAAGTAACCCGGTATTTTTCGGCTTGCAATTTGACAATTGCTATTTAAATTTTTTAAGGCGTTTAGTCAATTCAAACTATTCAAAGTGAGTGGATAATATAACAAACTAAAAATGTCGTTAGCCCATAGATTAGATTTTTCGTAAGGGAAGCCGTTGGGAATCGAGTTATATGGACTCTTCGCCACTGATACATATATATGGTGCTACCGGGTTGACGTCAGGGCGACCCTGGGCACATCTGGCCACTGCCTAGTGTCCAGTACTGTGACAAGCTCGGTTCCATCACAACCCACGGAGGTTAAGCGTCGTATCTGGCACTACTCGTCAGCAGATTGGGACGGCATGCGCTACTACTTTGCTTCCGTCCCATGGTGGCAGCGCTGTTTCAGTGAGAATCTCATGGCGAGTGCTGCAGCCATTGAGGAGAAGAGCGCTGGCATGGAATACTACATTCCTCACTCTGATGTCGTCATCAAAAGTTGGAGACGCTCTTGATTTAATCGCGAGTGCGCTGAAGCTGTAACAAACAGGCGGCATATCGCGCTTGGACCAGGGGTCGCGGCCTCAAAGATCCAAACATTAAGTCGCTGAAATCAGCCTACAATACTGCCACCAAGATCTGCAAGAGGGCATACATAAGAGCGGACGCCCAGCGTTGAACGAGTCGGCACGGAACTAGTGTCGCAACCTACTGGGTCACGTACTACTGGCGACTAGCCAAAGCAGTGCAGGCCAACTCTGCCAACCCTATGACCCGATGGCTCACTGGCGCATATGACTGGGCGATATACATGGCGAATTAATGGCAGATCAGATTTGGCACAAAGCACTTCTCTCCAAACTTCCGGCATACGGTTTGCCCCGTAGTATCCGCGTCCTTGCAGATGGATTCGCTTCACGGTTCATGTCAGGGAATGCCGGTATCCGACAGGGCTCCGTTCTGCCACCCACCCTCTTTCTTCTTCAAATCAATGACATGCTGCCACTTGGTAGTATTTATTGCTATGCAGATGACAGTACGGTCCATGGGCGATATTTCGGTCGGCCTGGTGCTGGTCGGACAGAAATCGATCGAGCTGAATCGGGTTTTGGATCTCATTAGTAAATGGGGTTCCAATAACCTGGTCGAGTTTAATACCAAGAAAACTCAGGTGTGCGCGTTTACAACAAAAATGTCCCAATTCCTTTGCACTCCTAGTATTCAGGGCGCTTCCCTCAGTATGCGCGATGAATATGCTAGGCATGGATTTTCGTTGCGATCGCAACCAACGTAACTCTTCTCCGAATTTAGTTAGTCACATGTCATGGTCAGTTTAAAGAGCGCATTCTATGCTCACATCCTTATTTTCGCTTCTTTCTCAAAAAGTAAACACAAGGTCCTACTGCTGCTGAATTACAAGGCAATTGATTGCGACGCGTTACGGGAGGATTTCAAAAAGGCTGGCTGCAGCTCCGATTCCTCTGCTACAGATCCTGATTCTAAGCTTACTGCTTTTAATTCCATTTTTCTATCATATTACGATAAACACGCTCTGGTGCGGCCCGTTAAAGTAACATTTCCCTGCGGCTTGGCTTTTCAAGGTCATTAAGCGTAAGGTCATTAAGGTAAAATGGCAACACACTCATACAATTGTTACATACGTACTTTATTGTTAATGTTACCATTAAGTATATAGTACATTTGTACTATTAAGAGATAGTAACATGACTGCAAATTTTCTGAGAAATCTCCAGCAGCTAGTATAAAAACAAAAACGCTACCTTATATGGAACGCCGACGGTACAGGAATTACGAACTCGAGTCATTAAATACTCATCTGTAATTCTCCCTTCTTAAAAGTTTAAGTTCGGGTACAATGTATACTGTCAAAGAGATACACATATTAATTGTGCTACAATCCTTACATTCGCTGATACTCGGTGTATTTATTACACGTATTCAGATATGGTATGGTGCGGGGTAATAGACAAAGTGTCATATCCTGAAACACTCACCGCTCGTAATGTCTGACGGAAGCTGAAGCCAATTTCACTTTCAATTGGCTGTAGTGTTCCTGCAAGTCGACTGTGGAAATGATATCATCTATTTCGAACGCCATTTTGACCCTCTGTGTGGCCACCACCACGGTGGCTCGACTCACCACCCATTGAAACCAGAAGAATGTCTTCAGCTTCATCGGCGCTGTTGGAACACAAAAAGTTGTAAATAACTAATTGAAAATTATAAATACCTTCTACATTATTGCTTTCAATGGCGCTTTATTGAGATTCACTAAACCCATTGTTATATAACATTACTAATACCTGTGTAAGGACCTTCTCAATTAATTAATTAGCTTAATATAATAAAAAATCTTTTCATTTTATAAACAATTATTTGATTATGAAACCCTAGTTAACCGGCGAGCATGCATTATATATTAATATTCATAGTTCTATAAATAAATAAATGTTGTCGGTCAAATTAGGCAGCAACATCTAGACCCAATATAAAAAACCCAAGTGCGGGGTTGGCAGAAAAAGAGAGTCGCGAGAACACTTAGATTTTAAAACACGCCTATTGCATTTCAACATTTATAGTCGTTTTCATGCATGCCGATTCTAAGTCATCTGACATTATCTTGTTTTAAAAAAACCATCAATTTAGTCAAGACAGCGTAGTCTAGACCTTTATTTATTTATTTATTTATTTATTGAGGTACACCAACAGGTTACATGATTGCATTCAATATAATTAATTGTACAAATCTGGGCCCAGCATGCAACCCAATTATAGGTGAACACAACTTTCACAAGAAATTAACAAATTAAAAAAAAAAATTTAAAAAGTAACAAATTTAACAGTATCAATTGTCAAAAAATCACGACAATCCCATAACCATTAACAAGCGCCATGAAACAACTGAACCTTTCGCTTAAACTTTGTGAAAAAAGTGAGTCATGATTAATGTCCAAATCACATGAGTTGTTGATTTTATTATAGCTAGAAAGCATTCGTGGCAAAGGTGCATTTCTACCCAGGTTCGTCCGTGCCTGAGGTATGACGTAGGTTTTAGTGAGCTTCCGCCTTGAGTCGAGTTTAGGTACAACGAAACGTATCTCGCTCAAAATATTTTGGCAATCAACAGCGCCATGCGTTAACTTGTACAGAAATACCACGTCATGGGCCTCACGGCGATCGGCCAGCGAAGACAGTTCAAATTTTGACAAGCGGTCACTATATTCATTACGGTGACTGAAGTGGGGTGTTATGAAAGCTAATTGGCGCGTGAAAACTCTCTGTACACGTTCCAATCTATTCACGTGCGTTGCATAACATGGGTTCCATACCACACTCGCAAACTCGAGATGACTGCGGACCAATGCATTGTAGAGAGTTATCAAAGTTTTGACATTCTTAAATTCGGACGTGTTTCGTCTAATAAAACCGAGCATCTGAAATGACTTAGAAACCGTTGCATTATAATGTGGCACAAAACTGAGTTTGCTGTCGAGAGTCACACCGAGGTCGCGAATGTGATCAACTTCCCTCAGCACGGATCTGCCTATACTGTAAGATGATCGAAATAAGTTCTTGTTGCGGGTAAACTTTATATGGTAGCATTTACTGGGATTGATAATCATTTGATTAGTGGTGCACCAGTCATCTATGCGATCCAAATCTTCCTGCAATAAATCGATGTCATTCGCGTTAGTAATAGCCTTGTATATCTTCATGTCGTCCGCAAACAGTGTGCAGTTACTATATTTTATATGATTTACAATATCATTTATAAATACTAAGAATAATATAGGACCCAAGTGCGAACCCTGAGGCACCCCAGAAGTAGCCACATACGGCTTTGATGAGTAACCATTTGTCATCACTGTCAATTTGCGAGATTTCAGGTAAGAATGGAACCAATCATGCATTGCACCACAGACACCCAGAACAGACAGCTTTTGCAGCAGGAGAGAATGATTCACTTTATCGAACGCACTGCTGAGACCTTCTTTCCCATATATGATTTTAGTTTCGCGTTGTATGTGTATCGTTATTTATTCATCACGCATTATTCTACCTAATTAAACCTGTATTTTGACGATATCTACAAATAAAGACGGAGTAATATAGAATGTGTGTGAATAAGTAGTTCATTCACAACCGTTAAATGCTTTTCAATCATAGTATAGTGGACAACACTACGAGAGGAAGGGCGTATATATGCAGCCCGACTGTGGAAGTGCTCCCATCTCACAGAAAAACGCAAACAATAATAACTCCCTGGAAATTGTTCATGCGAGTGAGTGAGCAACGGGGATGGCAACATATGAACAATACTCCGCAAGCGTTCAGGCTTCGTTGACCATTCTAGATCAGGCCGGCCGTATACTTGTATGTCTCTCAACGTTGTATAAAAGAAGACATTCCTTATTTGTAAAGACAATAATACGTGTGTGCGCTCATTATAATTCAAAACTTAAGTTATAACTGGAAGAACACTTATTATATATTACGAACGTAGTCACCTCTATAGATACTTCTTACTAACTTATCCATTAAGATTGTTAGGGTTCTCTAAGGATTTGGCCAAGATACTGGTTTTTACATGGAGCGACAGTCGTCAGACCTTCACGGCCCACAAGAAAACCAGACCTTCCTTAGTTCCAGTCATACGAATTTCAAAAGACTATCTTAATTTCTTGGACGTGCGGATTTCCTCACGATGTTTTCCTTCAAGTGATAATCACAAATATGTACCGAATATCACCTCCATCCTACTTATACGAGGGTCATTTGAAAAGTTCTTAGTCTAACATAATGAAACCACACGATTTTGAGTTTATTTTTATTTTTCAACATACTCTCCTCCGAGCTCAAAACACTTTTTCCATCGACCCGGTAAGGTTTCGATACCCGTTTTAAAAAAATCTTCGTCTAACTCTTCAAAATAAGCGCCCACGGCGGCTATGAACCTCTTTATTTGTAAAAAAATGTTTACCACCTAAAAAATTTTTTAGCTTTGGGAACAGATAAAAGTCAGACGGTGCTAAATCCGGTGAATATGGGGGATGAGGTAACAATTCGAAGCCACATTGATGGATTTCTGCTATGGATTACACAGAGGTGTGAACGCGCGCATTGTCCTGATGAAACATGACTTTTCTTCTCAATAAACCTGGACGTTTTTCTTTGATTTCTTCTCTCAAACGACGCTACAGGTTGCAATAGTAATCGGAGTTTATTGTTTCACCCTTTTTTAAATAATCCACGAGAATTATACCCTTTGCATCCCAAAAAACGGATGCCATAACTTTGCCCGCCGATAAAACCACCTTTGCCTTCTTTGGGGTGGGCGATCCTGCTCTTTTGCATTGTTTCGACTGTTCTTTTGTCTCGGGTGTATTGTGGTGAACCCAGGTTTCATCCATGGTTATAAATCTTTCAACAAATTCTATTGGGTCAGCTTCATATAACTCTAAACAGTCGCGAGAAGTTGTGAGTCGGTTGCGTTTTTGTTCCACTGAAAGCAGTCGCGGTACCCACCGCGCAGACACCTTAGAGAATCCAAGTTCAGTAGTAATATATGATGTGTTCGCTCAGATGAGATGCCTACAGTCTTAGCTATCTCCTCGACAGTCAATCTTCGATCAGATAAAATTAGATCACAGATTTTTTCTTTGTTTTGATCAGTGGAAGCAGTCGAAGGCCGGCCACTACGGGGCTCATCTTGAATGGTCTCTCGACCACGTTTAAACTCTGTCACCCAGTTTTTAACAATCCCATACAAAGGAGCGGACTCACCCAAAGTAGCAGACATGTCTTCATGTATAGCTTTTGGAGTTAAACCTTTCAAATTCAGGTATTTTATCACTGCACGATGTTCAATTTTATCCATTTTCAAAAATAGCTCTGACTTTACTTACGGTATTAAGTGTAAACGAACAATGAGTTACTGTGAATAAACTAAACTGTGCATACTTGTTGCTAAATAATGTAACTACAAAATGAGGGTAGTTATAAAAAAAAACCAGTGACTTTAACCATGTTAGGCTAAGAACTTTTCAAATGACCCTCGTATTATAAATGTGAATGTCCGTTTGTTTGTTACGCTTTCACGCAAAAACTACTGAACCGATCATCATGAAACTTTGTACACATATTCTTGAAGGTATCAGAAGTGAAATAGGATACTTTTTATTAATATATATATATATATATATATTTTATTAATGCGAGCGAAGCCGCGGGTAAAAGCTAGTAGATAATAAAGTGTGAAATCGCCGTCTTATGAGTGCGTAATTACGTCTACAACATCTTCAGACCTTGTGTATTAATCAGTTGATTATTGTCCACAAAGTTACTTACGGAATTCCCTCATAGATTTAGACTCATATATAGGTATGAGCTCTGATCGACTTCCGCTAGTAGTCTCATCCGAGGGTGTAGTACGAACTTCACCAATTTCAGATACGGATCTGCAAATATTTAATTCAGAATGAAAAAAAAATGAAATTCCACATTTTTACATTTAAAAATTTTGAAAAAGAGAATGTTATTCATATTAATAATAAAGCTAGATATAAATAGAGTTTGTTTGTTTAAACGCCAGGCAAACCACCAGTACCAATACGTCGGATTTGAAAAAATATTTTTGCATTTGATAGCCCAATTCATGGGAGAAATTATAGATATTATATAATTATATTATTCTATTAAAGAAAATAAAATATTAAATAAATAAGTCTTATCAACAGTATATACATTCATGGAGTGTATATAGAATGAGGCGAGCACAACGGTCATCAAACATCTAGTAAACGATATTTTATCTAGGTCCATACATTCTATACATAATATAAAAAAATAACGCATAGTACAATGATAAAAGTATTAGATAATAATCATGTTATACAGTTGTGTAAGGACCGTGATATGTGGCGACCGGACCTCCTTACCCATACCCATAGGGGACTTAGCGTAAAGAAATAGACAGAATAACAATGTTTTTATAACTGTAAACACTAGTATTCCCAAAATCCGTCATTTTCTTCTTTATAGATTAGTATAGATTAAGGCCATTGAATTATTTTCGTTACCAAGTTCACAGCGTGTTAAAATTTTTATTTTCATTGACTACAAAAAATGGATGTGCGAAAAAGGTCGACAGTTTAGAAAGTACATGAGAAATCAATGTATACCTTATAAGTGATCTATGTGAGCCTCCTAGCGATGTGAAAGAGTGACTAGAAGCCGTCATCGGAGGACGTTGCAACAACTGCACTATGTGTTTCAGACAATGTATAGCTGTCGCCACCACGTGCACCTGAAGAACAAAACATTCGAGATTAGTTGTAGACATGTCTAGGATGGTGTCCCATCTTACAAAAAGTAGTATATAGAGATGGCAGCGGTGAAACCTACATGCCAGAGAATGCGTAACAACCCTGGCTTTGAGACGAGCTCGGTGGTGCAGTGGTGAAACGCGCTGTTACGCTACTTTGACACCAACGCTCGTGGGTGTTTCCCATACAGTATAAACATTTGTGTGCATGAATATGTCGGTTTGTATTGGTCTGGGTATTTTCTATATATAATAAGAATGTATTTACAAAAAAAATGTATTTATTTACGTATGTTTATCAGTTGTCTAGTACCCACAACACAAGCTTACTTTGGGGCTAAGTGGCGATGTGTAATTTGTCCGACAATATTTATTTATTATTTGACTTATTATTTTTTTGTTTTGTGTAGATCGTACATTTTCTACAATGAGTAGAGAGAGTAGAGTATAAACGGGTGAAACACCAATATTCCAGTGGCAATGTACTATCCTCTGTTGGAAATTCAAATTCTCAACGAATAATATGTAAGCAAAATATCAAAATTAAGAAAAGTTTAATAAATACCTGACCAATTGGGTATTGGGAATTCAATGCGGAAACTGGAACTGTAGATTGTTTAGCTTCAAGTCAGTACATATTTGAACAACTTTAACTATTGAATCAAATATGAAATTAGTAAAATCGTTGCTTGTCCGAGATAAGTAATAGACATTGATAGGTAGACAGTTTTAAATGACATCTTTTGTGTTCTAGCACCCGCGCTATTTATACAGCATGTCGTTATGAGCTACCTGGTTATTCAGTCATAGGAACGCAACAAAGATTTTAGCTAGGGAATTGTTATGTATTGCGATTTGTAGAGGTATTTTTACAGTCACAAAGTAGACAATGCAAAAAAATATCACCTATAAGACAAGGTAAAAAAGATAAATTCTTTTTTTGGGACCCTATCACTAATGCCTCACGGGCCCTGAGATTTTTTTTATCTAATAGCATTTCAGAAATGATAATTTGCAAATAAGAAATGCAGAAAGAAAGTGGTCAATGTACAATTAGAAATAGTTAATTGACAATTAAAAAAAAGAATTTAATGTAAATTTATTTGATTCGCATTGAAATTGTTCGCTCCGACTACGATTGACTTGAAAGTATCAGAAATAGTTTTTTTTTTTTTTATACAATGCTGTGAGGCATATAAGCATACGGTCCACCTAATGTCAAGCGGTTATCGGAGCCTATAAACGCTTGCAATACATTAACTATCACTCGCGTGATGCTACCTATGCTGCTAACACAGCAACTCCTTAGGAGCTTACTGGTGACCTCACTCACACGCAGGAACACAACAACCGTCTAGGGAGTTGTTATTTCGCTGCGATTTTCTGTGAGGTGGAGGTACTACCCCAGACGGGCTGCTTTGATGCGCCCTACCTCTCTTAGAAACACCCAGACCAAGATAAACAGACATGTTCATGCACACATATGTTTGTCCTGTTTGGGAATCGAACCCACGTGCGTCGGTGTCAAAGAAATTAACGCGGTGTCAAAGTAACGTAACTGCACCACCGAGCTCGTCAAACATATAATAAATATAAAAAATAAATTAATGTTATTACATTAATTTATCCCGGCAAATACAATAACTATGAAGCAAAGTGGTAAAATAAAGTTATTTGATTGCCCATGTTGAATCACTTCCAGACAGCTTTGTCAGTTACATATTTTTATTTCTGGTACTTTTCAAGACAGCCGCGAAAGACCGTACAATTTCAATTAATTTATTATAGAAACAAATAAATACTTCCTGAAAACAACAAAATACTTTCCGGCTCTAGTAGCAAAGGCGATGTACCCGGCATACGCAACTTTCTCCTGTTAAAATTTTCACAGAACTTTTAAAACGATTTTATATTTTTACGAGCTACATTTCTCATCATTCAGCATTACTTCGTTCGCTTGCACCATGTGAAGGTGACACCGTACTGTTTTGTATTCATTTACGAACCTGTTGATTGTTGAGACGCACGATAATGGGCGGAGTATCGGCGTGTAGATGTACGCCAAGAGACACAACAGGACCGCTGCTCACAGTGAATGTTGGCGTAGACTGTTGCGTACTTTGTTCTGACTGTAACAACATTATAATTCTAAAGTTGGTAGTAGTAAAAATGTTTACTTGACCTACAAATCATTATATCCAACATGCTCTAACTATGTATCTAGGCCAGGTAATGTCTAAAACTAAGCAAGCATTAAGCAAACCTCACTCGCTACCTTAACATTAATGAATAAAAAATAAACATTAATGAATAAAAAATAAACATTAATGAATAAAAAATAAACATTAATAAATAAAAAATAAACATTAAAGAATAAACCGGCGAGCGAGCATAAGATGGCTCGTGTTATGCTCGCTCGCCGGTTTCTAAGGCTCCTGACATCACCTATGACTAACTTAATTTCACAATTTTCCCAATAAATGAATTTGACTTGATTTTAATGTAATAAGAATATGCAGTAAGTTAGAAACTCGAACGTGACGCGTGTCACTGTATTCGAACACACTTTGCGTAGGTTTATCTATCTGAGTTCCTCGGTCCTCAGAAGGCACGTTAAACAATCGGTCTCGGTATAATTGATAGATGAGTTATTAAGGTAAATCAGCCTTCTAGCGGTTTGTAAACACTCCGCAGTTATGAAGCATGGCGGAGTATGCTCTAAACCCCGGTTGAAGAGAGACCCGTATCCCTGCAGTGAGATGAGTAAGGGTTGGTGAGGTTGATGTATATATATGAAAATATTATACAAAGTCATATATGAAGTGTAGGAGACTGTTTAGTGCTTGGCTAATACCTCGATTATGAGGAAACCGAAAACTTGCTCAACATGAAATTTCACGATAATCGTATGGGCCACTTTAGAGTACTTTTGAGTTTTTATGCATGTTCTGTTGCCACACAAGTTCTTTTATTACCCTGTGGGAGGAACGGTCCCATCCTAAGACAAGTATACATAAACTTAAAAAGAAGGGGACCATGAAGGAAATAACCAGAAGGAGATCCGATAGCCAACATGGCATTTCACCGCCAGGGGTATAGTAGAAGGCACAGGTACGAGTATTATTGGCTAGTCCACGGAACAGCACCAAGTCATGTTATCGGCTCATTGGTTCAAATATCCTTCCATTAGTCGGTAGGCTTAAATCCCATAGATATTTAGCAGATTAAACACTGGCGTTTTGGTGGTATTTATATGTATGTATAAACATTATAGCATAATATTTTCTTTATATGTATAATTGAAAATGCTCACCGTTGTGGTCGGTTTCTTTCGTCTGTAAATAAAAAGGACCATATTAAACATACGGAAGATTCAATGTAAAAAATGTTTATAGGATAACTTTCAAATTTTATAAAATGTTATTGCTGAAGTCTCTTTGTAAGCAAAAATGTGAAGAGGTTCCATTGTTCCTTAACAATAAATTTTAATTGTACCATAAACGTGCTAGCTAGTTTATATATTAACAAATTATAAATTGTATGCCAGCGAGTGGCACGCAAGTGTGTATGTGTGTGAGTGTTTATATATGAATCCATGTATGTCTTGATTTAAATAATAACATTACTATAATCACTGTTTTGTCTTACTTGGCTGGTCCTCGAACGAATTCCTTAAGCGTAGCCGGCTTGAAATCTATACCACTAGTGAAATATTGCGTTCTCTGAAACACAAACAAAACCTTCAGTGGCCAACTTTAAAAATTACAATTCTCAAGTTTCAAATATGCATAACAACAGTGGCAGACTTATGTTGTTCTTGTTTTTGGCTATAAGTCACTATTATCTTTAAAGTCAAAGCCAACCTCGCCTGCACAAAGAAGAAAATAACAAACCCACCTGGGGCGCATTTCCAGCGGGGACACGGCAAACGGAGCAAACGGAGTATTGCGCGCATGTTGTCCCCGCTGACCAGAAGAACTCGTATGATCCCCAGTTTTATCCGAACCCTTAGAAGTTGTGGGCCTACCGATCCATATAATCTCACTCCGAAGACCAAGCCAGTGGGACACCATGCCACCGGGAAGATCGATGGTGTCACTCCCCTTTCACTTTCCTAGCCCGCAGATCGGTGCGCTTTTAGGCCAGAATTGGAATCCGTTGCAGGGGTCGCGACAAACACGTATCTGGCACAACATGACCTTCTAAAATTTTTTACTCACTTTATATTTTCCCCCCTCCCTAATTTATTACACATCTTTTAGAAATGTATACTAGAATTTGTGTAACATATTACGATACAATACCAAACGCACGTTTAAAAACGTTAAACGCCTGTAAAAGTATACAATTACTTCTCTTTAGGAGCCCGCTGTTTCTTTTCAGTACGGAGCCCTAAAAACCGGGCGTCGGAAGGTATGCTGCCATGTTTGTCCCATATTGACCGGTCACAACATAGACCTAAATTTTAACTGTAGCGCTCAACTACACACGTTATCGGCGGCCGAAATAACAGATTTGTGGCTACCGCTAGCTCGTACTAAGTACATAGTATCGTTACTTCGGCAATCTCTGTGACAATAATGGTGGACAAACCCAGATATTAATACCAATCGTTAAGATCAGAACTTACCGTTTCCTTTGAACTAGGTTCTGGTTGCTTTTTCTTCTTTTCAGGTTTACTAACAGTCTTGAATTGCATGGACTTTGTGACAACCGAGAGCGTGACCGTGGTCGTTATAAGTTCAACGACTGTGCACGGAATCACTCCCGTTAATTTGAGTTGAGATCGTAGTCCACTGCGGGATTTGTCGGCACTTGCTCGCTCCACAGGGACGTGAACCTCCAACGTATAACACGACAT
Source organism: Pyralis farinalis (assembly GCA_947507595.1). Classification (NCBI taxonomy): domain Eukaryota; kingdom Metazoa; phylum Arthropoda; class Insecta; order Lepidoptera; family Pyralidae; genus Pyralis; species Pyralis farinalis. Next base: position 34,505,744 of record OX382265.1, read on the forward strand.
GTCGGCGACTCGTAATCTCCATGGGAACAAGTCGCAAACCTCTTCTTCCTTTTCTACAGAAAATATATAATTTTACATTACTGTTTCTATAGTTTAGGTTAATACGATTAAAATTACTTATAATTAATGTTTGTCAAACTTTTTATCATCATATACATCAGTTTCAGTATTAATACTCAGTTAATATTGTGGTGGTACCGACAGGATCTTATCAAAGTTATAACTTTAAACATGAGAGCATAATTTCGCGACAATGTCCCGCGTGAAAATATAAAAAGAAGCACTATAAGTGCCAACAGGTTCTGATTTCCGATTCGCTTAAAATTCAATCTTACAACGAGACAGTAAAGAACATGTTTATATGTTAAAGCAATTCGCCGCGTTGAATTCACTAAATAAACACTAAAACATAAGTGAATCCACTTCATTCCAGTCCTGATAAATTGGTAAACCCAAACAGGGTTAAGAGCTCTAACACAAACAAATAAAGTGCACATATAATATATAAATATATATACCAATGGACTAGGAACAAAGGTTTGAAGCAAGTGGCTATTTGTTGCAACAATAAAATACTAAATAACTAGCGTACACAAATAAACATATATATATATATATATACATTGATTCCTTGCGAGGAAATCAGCTTCAAAATCCTTGTGATGGGACACCCTGGCCAGGGGAACAGGCACTATATACATACTATAATACTACCTCACACATGCAATTAAAACTCGATTGAACCCGAGTTTATGAACGAATTTCTGTGACTAACTTGTTGTAAGACACTAGGCGTCAAAGCATCGTAACATCTTACATCAATAGATATATATATCGATAAATCTATATATGACTGCAAAATCAACTCGACACAGAATTGGGAGATAGGTTATAGTAGAATATATAACAATCTAGGTAGGTCATTAAATCTAAGTTCGATAAATAGTAGGGCATAGGTCAGTAGTTAGGTTATCTAGGTAGGTCTTAATATTAAACACATAAGTAGGGCATAGGATAGTAGTTAGGTTATCTAGGTAGGTCTTAATATTAGACACATAAGTATTAGATTATTAGTTAGGGAGATTCGTAGGGCTTAGCATTTTAGGTACATTTAGGTCGTTAGGTAAGATAATAATAAAATAACAATAATATTAGGTAGGGTACTACAGTAGCAGTAGGTGTAGTTAGGTAGGGTCATGGTGCGGCTCTCAGCTTCGACTGTGGGTCCAATACAATATACAATAAAAAGATTAAGGTATCTACATACTAAAACCCAATTATTGACACATTCTATCCAAACTATTGGATTACTGGTCTATAATTGTAAGAATGCCAATAACTGGGTGGGTGTCAACGTTTGGGTGGATTACGGTATGTATTTTTAAATGCGGACAACTTACTGGTTTCTGGCGGTGGAATAAATGTAGGGCCGTCGTGTCGAATCAGCTGCCAGAAATGTTGAGTGGTCGCACTAGAATGCATAGACAGGCGGCCGAAACTAATAACAATAAAAAGAAAAAAATATATATTACATAATAATTGTTGAATGTTAAGCATTTATTAATACTGGTGTCCAATTTTAAGTGTGCAACAAATAGAGACTTCCCAATAAAAGCTACGAATCAATGTTGAAACTGGAAATAAATTCTTATCTTAAAAAAAAAAAATTTTTTATTGATAAGGCTAGCTAGAAAAATAGGAAAATTTGTCTAACAAATATATATATTTTTTTATTTTATTTATCTATAACTTTACGTTAAATCCCATGCGGGGTAGGCAGCAGTGATGAAATGAATCGAAGTTTAAATCTTTAAAGTGAATTTGGCTCGGTAATGACTGTTTACAACTCCATCGAGTCTTTAAACTCTGAACCTTAATCGTTTTAAGAGTCCTCTACTCACGGTTCGAGGTTTAATTTTAAGACTGTCATTTTAAAAATACTCCTATTATTTTACTCGATTCAAACGCAACGAAAAGGTTCGAATCCTTTTGAAGACAACTCAGTTCGTGAGTCGTGCGAGTCACCAGTCGTATCATGGGTACAAAATACAAACCTTGTAGTGTGGACCTTGAGATTACTTTTCATAGTGCAACTGCTACACTTGATCTCTGGTCGTGTGTACGATTAAAAGTTTACTTTTACTATCAAGTACCTACTGATCTGTAATAAATATGTATAATATGTAATAATCATACACTGATGACCTTATAATGGTCTCATGTTAAACGACTCGCTTTCTTTACTTAAAAGACTGGCGACTAAGTCTTGAACCTCTAGTAAAGAGCTCTACTCGTTTTATTGACTCAAGTCCTTACTAATGACTCGAAATCTTTCACATTAGTAACAAGCCTCAACTCGTATCTTTGGAGTCGAGTCTTTAATATCGAGGCTAGTGTTAACTATAAAGGTTTATAAGCCTCGAGTCCTTTCACCACTAGTAGGCAGAGAAAACCGAGCGTCACATGACTCGATCCTTACAAACCCACATGCTTCTTTAACATTCATTTCTTACACACGCTCGCCGGATTCTAAGGAGTTTCACTGCCACATTTCTTTTTTTTTTATACAACGTCGAGATATACAAGCATACGGCTCACCTGGTGTAAAGTGGAACGCTTGTAATACATTAAGTATCACTCACGCGATGCCCCCTCTGCTACTAACACAGTAACTCCTTAGAAGGGATATAATAGGCTATGGTACCCGCTTTACATCCAGTAGGCCGTATGCCTGTATGCCTGGCGACGTAGTATAAAAAGAAAAAAAACAAGCCTCCGCCAGGATGGGTATCGGGTACCGGTTGATCAATAGGTCGGTACCTTATTCACTGCGCTATCACCGCTCAAACTCAAGCTATTTGAAAACTTTAATAATGAGCTGCAATTACAATACTTATTATTTATTATTACGAAGTTTACACGCACCTAATAACTAAAACCGAGGTCCGCGCTTCGGTCGCATATCTGTCCATAGCGTCGCGTACGGAGGCGCAGTCGACCGCAGAAGCGGTGCTTTCCGTCAGATATAGCAGCACCAGCCCCAACTCCACATTCACCAACATGTGCCTTAGCCGATCGTGTAGCCGCAGCAAATATTCACCGTCCTGAGTCCACCCGGGACGTACGGGCTGTACCTATAAATTAATATAAGATTTTACAACAGATGGAAATACAGATACGGCAAATCAAAAATACACACATAAACTGCCCTTATACCGCGTACGCGTATCGTTGATGAGCTGGGACATTATTGCAGTATCCAACATTGTAGTGTACCTATATAATAATAAGTCGATTAGAAAATTAAAATGTTACGCAGCATGTTATTCTAACGACTAACATCTACAGTGTCACAGAGACGACCGGAGCAGCCAGGGCCGCAACGGTGGCGGGGTGCATGCGGTTCATATTTGAGATGGCGAACGCTCGCAGATACGATCGGAGCAGCAATAGCAGCGGCGGCACGCATGTACTAACGGTAAGGGATTGGTGCCGGTCGGCACTAGTTCGCGTGAATTAAAATGTTGTATCAGGCTCATTAACCTAAATGTAAAAAAAAATCTTCTGATCCTCTGTCTTCGGATCTTCGTCATATATCTAACAATCAGTATGCTACGGTGCTACTACTGTCTTCAGAGAATGAGAAATATGAATGTGGGAATGTTGTAATTATATTTTTTTATAGGACGGATAAAGTCTTTCATCTTAGAATTATTAGGTAAATACATAGAATATAAGTAAATACCTGAATTAGTCATATTTTAGTTACTGTTTATGTTAACTATAGAAGAGCGGGCAACCCTGGCACGGGTAATATATTACCTAAAAGGGTAGCTCAATAATTGTTGTAGAAGTAAATGAAGTTTTTGTTAACAATAAAGCATTTGTATTTGTATGTGAATGGGTGGCTCAGTGGTTAACTGCCTGCTTTATGCAGATGACGCGGTATTAATAGCAGAATCATCATCCGAACTGCAAACACTAGTCACAACAATGAAAGACGATTGTATGAAGAAAGGCTTACAATTGAAGGCGAAGAAAACCAAAATAATGGTATTTGAAAGAGAGACAACCAGAACGAATACTAGGATTACGGTTGATGATGTAGTGTTGGAGCAAGTGGATGAGTTTGTATATCTTGGAAGGGCTTTTAGCAGCGATGGAAGGTACACCGCTGATGTGGAGAGACGAGTGAGTGCAGGGAATAGGGTGAATGGAGCGTTGGGTAAACTGTTTGGCAGCCGAAATCTAAGCCAGAAATCACAGCTCGCTGTACACAACGCGGTGCTAATCCCAACGCTAACTTATGGAAGTGAGAGCTGGGTATGGCAGAGAGAGCATAAAAATAGAATAAATGCGGTCGAGATGCGAGCACTGCGAAAAATTTGTGGCATAACGCTTGCTGACCACGTTCGAAATGATGGCGTACGAAAGAGAGTTGGACTGAAAGAGAGTGTCGGTGTTAAGATAAGAAAGGGCATGCTCCGTTGGTTCGGACATGTAGAAAGAATGCAAGATGAAAGACTGACGAAACAGATATACAATGCGAAAGTGGAAGGATGTAGGAGCCGAGGAAGACCAAGACAAACCTACCATGACCAAATTGGTCGTGTTTTATCAGAAGGTGATGTCAGGAGCCTCAGGAACCGGCGAGCGTGCATGAAAAGAGCTATGAATGTGAAAGAAGAGAGTGAAGTGTGTAAGGACCGCGTCTTATGGCGCTCGGTTCTCTCTAACTACCCCGCAAGGTACCTGGCGTGAAGATACATACATATATGTACAGTATGCTACGAAACTAACCATTTTCAAATTCCCTCTTTTTAAGTTGGGGATCAGTGTACATATGCATGCATACATGAATATTTATGATAAATATAATATAATTCGTAATACTTAACGTTTACCAGAATATGGTGACACTGACGTATAGTCTGTGTCATCATACGGCATGTCACCGAGATTAAATTGACACTGTAATTCTTTAATAATCATGTAATTAGCTTTCTTACCTTTGCACCACATTTAAGACACTAAACATTAATTCATTCATGCACATTAACACGAACATTTACGAACGATTTATTTTTGGAGTAATTAATTAGCCCACAAATAAACTACTGTTAGACTCTGGTGAGACAGAGATATGCCGCATCAAAGTGATCACAATGAGGAAATACCTTCAACTCACCGAAGACCGCGACCAAATAATTACTGCCTGGAGAGTTGTTGCGTTCCTGTAAGTGTAATTCTATAAGCGGAAAAGTTGTCAAGAGCCGATATTGCAAGGAGTGAGTGATAAGTTATGATAACTGCGTAATCAGGTGGATTGTATGCTTGTTTGTCTCCCAATGTACAAATGCAAAAATTACATCGCTACAAATGCACATAAATGGAGTGTGATTAATGACTACTTCCAATCTTTCGAACGCATATGACAGAATTTAGAGTGTAATATATGGTAGATAAAATTTTATTATGAATTATCATAATTACATGTACAGTTTCTTGAGTATTTTTAAAAGTTCGTTCGTCTTTCTTCTCGCTGGGTTCGCTGCTTTCAGCGCTGCGTGGATGGACGTGAATCATGTCTGCACCGGAGCGGCTGCGACCACTCGATGACTGTAACACATCGACTATTAAAATCCATTAATTAGTTGAATTCAGGTGTCATTTTGCGAAAGTCACAATCTGATCTACATGATGTTCATTTTTTCTAGGCTAGGCCTTGGTGCATTTTTTCTAGCATTGCCTGAAAATAAAAAAAGATAGGATTTTTTATTAATAAGGGGTTTATTTCCAACTTCAATGTACAGGTAAGCTTTTATTGAGATGCCCCTATTTGTTACACTAAACAACTATACGTGCCTCTAACAGGAGCATTCATGGCAACGACAGCATGATTTACTTATAGTAAGTAGGCATGGAAATGATTGCTATTTGTTATTAATTTTCATTTGAATAAATTATTATTTTTTGTGTGTTTTCACAGTGATTTCACCTTTGAAATTTCACAGACAGTCATTTTAATAACTGACCCAAATTGTCATTCTTGCTACTGGAAATGAAATATGAATTTTAATTTTCAATGAATTATGATTAAATTTTTTTATATAGGCTCAGCAAGCATAGAGGCTTCGCTTTGCTTGATGGTAAGCGAAAGAGGAGCCCAAATCGCAACTGAAAAGAGTACACGGTGTCCTGTCAGTTGACGATGCCATGTTGGCCCGCAAGATGCTTATTCACGCTTCGTTTGATGGATTCCATATTGTAGGAAGGAAGAAACACATGTGCAGGCAAGGCGTTCCACTTTTTAAAGGCACGACAAAGATAGGAGTTGCCGAACTTTGTTGTACGCGGAAAAACGTTCTCAATAGTGGAACAATGACATCGCAAGCCTGCACGTGTGGCTCTATGACGAAATTGATAGGGTGGGAAAAAGGAAAACAGTTCTTCAGAGCACTCGTCATGGCAAATGCGGTAAAATACGCTTTGCGAGCCAATGTTCCTACGGCATTGAAGAGGTTCTAGGTTTTTGGTAACGTCATCGTCGATTATGCGCTGTCGCTGTAACCTATCGAAAGCCTCGAAAAGAAACTGTGCAGAGCCGTCCCAGAGATGCAATTAATACTCCACGCAGGCGCGAACTTGAGTTTTATCAAGTAGACAAAGCTGACGCCGGACCGTTAAGAACCGGCACAACATGGAGAGAGTATGCTCTGAAAACCATCACTGTACGTTGATATGAACGTCGAATTGCTCAGATACACGTGAGAGGCTACACTATCCAGCGTAGATAAATAGCCCGTTTCCATCTCGATTGTATTTCACTTAAACTAACCAGCTGATCAGGAATGCTGTACATAGTAAATTTAATTTTCATAACAAATGTTGGTTATTTGGCTATTAATTAACATCACACAGCTGTCAGTTGACGCGTTTCGAGACTATAATTCAAATATATATATTGAACGGATGGCGAGAACGCATTTTGTTGGCGGCGGCATTTGAAAATAAAGCTGTAGACACTGACCTAACATAATATAATCTTTGTTAATAACTTTATATGTACAGTGAAATTGCATGGTGCAGTGAAATGCGAGCTGTGTGGCAACAGTGTACCCCCGCCACTTGCAGCTCAATCAATTTCTGTTCTTTTTACAGGACAGGCTCACCACTCATTCCCACCACTGTGTCGCCTGTGTAGCTAGAATTAACAGCGGCGACGATCCAAAAAGCAATGAACAGTGAAGTTCATTGCTGTACCGGGGGTTAAACTACAGCCGACTTGGAACTCACAACGAATTTAATGAGAAGAAATTTGCAGGAGTAGGAAGTTTTGGAATTGACAAACAAACGTGGTACAATTAAACGTTCAAGTAGTTTACCCAGCGACGGTAGTAGGGTAATAAGGCGATAAGACGTCGGATCGTCGGGTTGCTCCGCTCACCGCTATTTGGTATTATCTTTATAACAGCATTATACACATAATAACAAATCATAGCGAATTTGTCCTATCTACTAATAATGGGAATGAGTGTAAGAACATACTACCTAAGAAATTACATTAAAACGCTTTTTGATGTATTGATGTGGACGCTTGCAACACCCTTTTGTGAAAATACCCTTCTTACTTTTTGGGAATACATATTTAAAGCGGCATAATAGAATAGTAGTCGTTGATTCCATTTCTATTAACGGGGCGGTGATACGGTGGGATGTATGAAACAGTGTGAGTCCTATGTTCGTAAATTTTGAAATGGTACTAAGAAGAGCGCCTGCACTACGCTTCAGGGGACGTATTTCATCATTTAAAAATTATAACATTGTGACGTTATTACTAAAATAAGGCTCTGGCATTCTCATCATCCGACGGTGTTCGCGTCCATACACTGTCGACAATTATAAACATACATACATATCATCATTGACGAGCTCGGTGGCGCAGTGGTGAAACGCGCTGTTACGCTACTTTGACACCAACGCTCGTGGGTTCGATTCCCGCACAGTACAAACATTTGCGTGCATGAACATGTCTGTTTGTATTGGTCTGGATTTTTTCTATGTATACTAAGGATATATTTACAAAAAAAAATGTATTTACGTATATTTATCAGTTGTCTAGTACCCACAACACAAGCTTAGCTTACTTTGGGGCTAGGTGGCACTGTGTGATTTGTCCGGCAACATTTATTATTATTTATTATCACGCCTGTCTCCCATTGGGTTAGGCAGACTTTGGAACGCCAGGTGCAACGATCCAAAAACCACTCTCGCTTCTTCTACACTCATCAACCCCCCGGCCCCTACCGATATCTCCTATCACCCTTGCCTGAAAAGCTTCTTTCGTAAACCTTTAGTCATTAATTCTTTCTAAATGACCAAACCATCTCGGCATACCGTTTTAAATTTTTGTCACTACATCATCTTTCATTACACATTGTTCTCGCATCATACTATTTCTTACTCTATCAATCATTCTCACTTCAAACATACTCTTAAGCGCTCTCATTTCTACATTCATACTACTATATTTGCTTGCCTGCAATGCTTTTACTTTTCTTTCAATATCACCCTCACATTTTCCATCTCTCATATAACAAATTATAAACTTATATTACTTACAGGGGGAGTAGCTCGACGCCTTATGAAAAATTGACTGTGTTTCTGGCTGGACATCGAACTAGAAGTGCCGAGATCTGTAAACAGAATTAGATCTGTCGAAATATTCAAAGTAAGTCATACAAATCGTATTTACACATACCTTTGAATAAAAAATAGCATATTACAATATTCTATCTATAACTTCACGCCAAAAAAGCAGAGAGAACTGAGCGCCACATGACTCGAACCTTACACACCTCACTCGGCTCTTTAACATTCATTGCTCTTCTTATGCACGCTCACCGAGTTCTAAGGGTCCTGACATCACCTTCTGATAAAACACGATCACTGTTTAGTATATTTTTAACACACATTATGTATAATTTTTATATTTCTGCATTTCTTCTACTTTAATTATGCCAAATATCATCATTCTCCGTGCACGCAATATGCTTTCAAAGGACTACAAAGCTTTTCCTTCACGTATTAATGTATAGAAGATATAAAGCACAAATATCAATTAGCCAAACTATTACTATGACATTATCATAATTATAATTGTCTTAAATATAAGAAAGAATTTAAGATAAGAAAAGGCATGCGCCGTTGGTTCGGACATGTAGAAAGAATGCAGGATGAAAGAATGACGAAACAAATATACAATAAAAAAGTGGAAGGATGTAGGAGGAAGACCAAGACTAACCTACCATGACCAAATCGGTCGTGTTTTATCAGAAGTTTAGTCAAGAGTCCTAAAAACCGACGAGCGTGCATGAAAAGAGTTATGAATGTTAAAGAAGCGAGTGAAGTGTGTAAGGACCGCGTCTTATGGCGCTTGGTTCTCTCTGCATACCCTGCAAAGGATTTGGTGTGAAGTTAAATACTATAAGAATAATATAAGACGAATAATATTAACCTCTTCTCAGTTTGGACACAGACTTCAAGCATAAACAAACGCATTTTTGACATTCAGTAAGACTACAGACAAATAATACTAAAGATCAATAATAATAATTTCTTTTCAGTATGACAACAAATTTTAATCATAAACATAAAGTTGGTATATATTTGGGTATACATGTGTTTGAGTGTAAAACGCATGGTAGTGTTTGTAATGTTTGTTTTATTAATTTAAAGTATTTTCTAAGCATTATTATAAAAAAAATAGCTTTCTGGACTTCTTCTGCATGTAAACTTTAACTGTGCCAAATTTAATACTCGTCTGATCGTGTAATTTTCGTAAAAAGGAGTACAAAGTTTTTGCTTCACATATTAATATATTGATAGATGAAGCAAATATCGGACAAAGGGCACAACGTTTGGAATTTACCTTATCTCCAAAATAATCTTATTCAAAAGAATCTTTCAATGTCGTTTCATCGAATTACTATGGAGTGTTTTCTTTTGTCCACCTCAATACACATTAGCGGTTGGCACTGTCTTCAACACGCGAATAAAAATTAAGGAATAATTAAGTATGACTCAAAAGGACTTGTACCTAGAGCCGTTAAACTGTCGAAAAAGAGGATACACTGAAATCGAAACACAATGGTCACAGGGTACGCACCTCTATATGATTTAGTCATAGGCTTGTAAGCGAGCCAAGCAATAAAGAGTGGATCGATCGTGAAGGCGATGGGTTCAGTCCACGCTCCCAAGTAGTCCAGAGAGTTTGGAATCGGTCTCGAACACCACTGCAACGCCAGCCGCAGGAATGGTCTACAAAACGGAAATTATTACATGAATAGAACAATAACAGAAATTAAACGACGTTTTATAAATACAAAACAAGTAATCTCGGTTCCTGCTGAGATAGATGAGCTATATGTTATCTTCCTCAAACAATATCGATGGTACCTTTAAGAACCTTTAAAATAGTTTAGATTCAATTAAAAAAGTATTTTCAGAATAAGAAGACTTATAAAAAGCATTTCATTACAAATAAATAAGGTTTGCGATTGGTCAATTTCTGTTCCAGTGTACTCAAATGTAAGAAATAACACCGCCGTTAATAGCATTCTTTTATTATAAATTATTATATTTTACAGACATTTCGTGTTTGCATAACTTACGTAGTTGTCGGTGCTTCTGGGGCAGCGAAGATCCAGGCCTGTTTCATGTCCTCACCATCTGCAACTGTCATGTTCATATACGACATAATATTTATACCACCACCACAGGTTTCTCTCATATGATGGTCCTAGTATTAAGTTAGTACTCTACTATAACACAGTCCTAAAAATTTGTGAAGAGAGATAATAAATGTATTAGTAGTATAACTTTATCCGTGCCACACACGAAATAAGTCTTAGCATTATGTATTCTTCTTCGAGTTATCCCGTTTCCTAGTCCATTAGGATTGGCGGGCTCCACTACTTTAACCTAAGAATTTATCGAAGATGGATGGAGCGACTGCCGCCAGACCTCCACATCCCAGAGGGAAAACCAGACCTTTCTTAGGTTAGGTCACACGTCTGTCGAAATATAACTTCTTAGAAGGCGGGCTTCCTCACTATGTTTTCCTTCATCGCCGAGTAAGTGATAAATACAAATCTGTACATAAATCTCGTAGGGCGACTATAGTGGTACATGCCTGGATTCGAACTGGGGACTATTTGGTCAATAAGCAATTTCTTTGACCGATGAGCTACTTTACTGCTTTTTGAGTATTGGTATTATGTATTCTACAGTAAAATAATCCTCAGAAATTATGGTGTACTCATAGTATATAGAACAGAGTTGTGTACTTTATAGTATTACAACAAAACTTCTTTATTTTTCCATATTATCACACAAGCTACGCCGCGGTAATGCGAAACTCTTAAGGTATTTGGACAAAATTCACTTCCAGCGCTCTCTGTATTAACGATGTGTAGCGTTTTAACCAAATAAAATGTTAATTTCTGCCTGCTTGCACATTGACAGGATATTAAATGTCTCACGGCAGTGCCGGTAGATGGCTGGATGGTTGTATTTAAAAATGTATAATATTTGATCAGATTCATCGACAGTTGATGCTGCTGTTAATGTCACGGCTACTGTAATACATTCCAATAAACAACATGACAGTTCCAACTTGAACGACGTTTTAATTTTACTCCAAAACCCCTCCATATTCGTCATCCTCCGGGGAATACATCATCGCCCAGTATTAATTAAATCCTCATATGATACTAACCAGCAGCGTGTATAGCGGTGGCTCGAGAAGACTGTACCGACAGGATGTGAGTGTTAATATGACGCGTCAAGTAACCACGCATCGACACCTCTTCTACCGTCACATCAATTGCAACAGAATCTGAAAATATACGAACATATACGAAGCGAATTGAATGTCGTGTATTCACGTATTTCTTTCATAGTTTTTATATGTATGTATTGTATGAATATATTAGTGCCAGGTCTCTTGTGGGGTTGGTAGAGAGAATCGAGCGATATGAGATAGCGCGTATGAAAAGAGCTCCGAATGTTAAAAAGGGGAGTTCTTTAACATTCATAGCTCTTTTCATATACATTCGCTAGTTCCTAGGGCTCCTGAAATCACTGTTCCTTACAATTTCGCACTGTTTCGTCATTATTTCATTCTGCGTTCACCTACATGTCCGGACCAACACAGCATCTTAACACGGACACTCTCTTTCAGACCAATCTTTGTTTTCTTCGCATTGATTTGTAAGCCAGTCTTCATACAATCATATTTCACTGTTGTGACTAGTGTTTGCAGTTGGGATGGTAATTCTGCAATTTATACAGCAACGTCTGCATAAAGCAGATCTTTCACCACTAAATCACTCATTCTCAATTCCACATTCATATATCTTATTCTCTGAAGACACCTGTCCAGATACAGTATGTCCAGAGCACGCAACTCGGTCACTTGCTGTACATTCCTCAAAAGTGGATTGTACAGTACAGATCAGGTCACCATAAACCCCATAAGCAGGCACAATGTCCCAAAAATGACACAATGACTGCGCGACACCAATCAGTTGGAACCTTTCGGTTTCCTAGCATAAATTGCTTAAAAACCCGAAGGGATTCCGAACGAATGTACCACACTGTACATCTCGGCATATCGATTCCCGCTAATTTTCAATTATTCAAACTTCTTCAACCATTCAATCTCATCCACGATAATAATGTGGTCAGTAACTTATTCGTACTGAACATAAGCAAACATTTCTCCAAAAAATACGTTCCACCGTTCTAACGCTTCTAGCGTAAACAAGAATGGAGAAAAAGACTTTGTTACTTCACCCCAAGAGTTTAGTTTTCGCCAGCCTCTTCTCCTCATCGTGAAAGCAGGTGCTAGAGGAAGGTGTTTTTTTATTTCGCGTCAGTAATCGATATCCAATCAATCAATTCAATCGTTTACTTCTTCTTCGTGCGTAAAATGACCGAACACTCAATGAAATGTCACTTTCTGATTTTTTTTAAATTAAGGCAAATACTTTCGAATTGTTAAAGAAAAAATGATTACCATCGTCGTTTACTGCGTCCCGCGCTAGTGTTGTAAGTTTCAATTGTGGCGAGGGTCGATTGGTGAACAGTGACGCTAGGATATGAAAGGCCGCCTGCACACGCGGCGCCGACCCACTCACGTTGGCCTCTCCTGTACAAAAACATGTATAAATCGAATTAAAAAAGAAAACTATTATCGATAAGAAGCGGCCAGGGGGAAGAAGTACTGCAACTAACAGAATGTTGCAGTCAAATATTAACTCTCTGAAGGATTGTTGTACTCCAACGAGAAGTTCATCAGGATGTTGGTTACTGTATTATCAGAGGCGGCATTGGTCAAGTGATATTTAATGTATTGCAAGCGTTCATAGGCTACGGTAGTATCTGGTGTGCTGGTATGCATCCTGACGTTGTATAAAAAAAATGTCTAGTATCACAATTCGCTATGCGAGTGCCTGAAAAATAATAATCAAACTGATACGTACAAAAGACATGCATACGCGTTCCCAGAAATAAAAGCCGAAATTATGATCATTAATGGTTACATTTTTTATCCATACAAATGATCAATTTTGTATTGGAGATCTTCCAAAATACGACTTCAGTTCAATCTCAGTTTTCATCATACTCGTACTTTGTAAAACGAAGATTTATAGGAGTATTATATTTTTAACCGTACTCTAATTTGTCAGTGTTATAGTAAATACTGTGGTACATAATGTATACTAACGTATTTTAAACGAGTAGCTGAACTCAACGCTTTCCCGCGTGAACAATTCCTTGTGTAAAAGCATGTGGAAAACAAAACGTAGGTCAGCCCTTGCGCAGGGTCGCGGCTGGGGGTCTTCCGGTGTGTTAATGTTCACTTGGACGGCTGAAACCGAAATAGATACGTGAAGGCGAGCGCCTTGCCATAGAGGGCCCGTGTCGTCTGGCATTTGGCACGCTGCTGAGCATACCCTGTAAAAAAACGAAAGATAGCATTAGCTAGGCCGCACTAAGATTAGCTGCAGGTGAATTACGAGCATCGAATTGCGAAAAGTCTATAATAATAATATCCCCGCGCACGCCTATCAAATGACCGGGATTAAAAGCCGTGAAATAAGAGATATAATAATAATATTTCTTTATTTGCTCTCTTACAGTCTTTATAGATGGCATGGCTAGGTCTAGGTACATTATACAATAATAGTAAAGGCTGTGAGAGACTGGTGTCTGAACTAAGCCGAAGCCTGTGTCTATAAAAGTGGCCGCACTGGCGGTTTCTTGATGTGACTTTGAAACTGCAAATAATCGGATGCGGACCAGAAAGAAACCATGTACTAATCTTTTAGGATAACAATCTTTAGTCCATTAGGAGCACAATCACAATACTAAGTTACAAAATACCACACAAATCTCTGAGATTGCTGTTAAAACTTGCACAGTCAACAATTACGAAACTTAGTAGCTCTGAACAACACGTGTATATCTCATTTAGGATATTTTTTTTATACGACTAAGGTGGCAATCAAGCATACGGCCTGCCTGATGTTAAACAGTCACCGTAGCCTATGGACATTTGCAACACCAGGGGCGTCACTGATGCGTTGCCGACCCTCTAAAAACCTCTTCACGCATTTCTTGAAGAACTCCATGCTGTAGTCCCTTGGAAAAACCTCGGCTGGGAGCTCATTCCACAGCTTGAGTGTTCTCGGAAGAAAACTTCTCTGGAACCGCACCGTACGCGACCATTGCGGTTCAAGCGTGTGAGGGTGAACTCCCCGCCGTCGGCGAGCGGTGCGGTTATAAAAAGTAGCTGTCGGCATATAAATTAATACCACTGCCAGTCTTCAGGGCGCTTACCTCGGTATGCGAGATAGCCTGAATATGCTAGGCATGGATATTCATTGCGTCCTTAACCAGCATAATTACATCGAGAGCCTCATCTCAATATCTTGCCTTCTCTCCTTCCTACAATATGGGATCCTTCAAACGAAGCATCTTCCGGGTCAGCATGGCAGCGTCAACTGACAGGACACTATGTAGTCTTTTGTCAGTTGCAGTTGCGATTTGGGCTCCTCTTTTGCTTACCATCAGGCAAAGCGGAGCCACTATGCTGAACTTATATAAAAAAAAAAATATAACGTATTGTACCAGAAGTTAACCATAACATATAATAATAAAAATAAATAAATCGTGGACCAACGTTCAACCAATATAGCAACAATAATGCATCTGATAAAAGTATGTATATTACTACTCGTAATTGAATGTAGTGTATGTGTGTACAACAATATACTTTTATTTCTTTACTTTATCATAAAATAGAACTAGACGAACTATAATAAAAAGCAGTGTATGGAGTGTGGGATGAACATGTCAAATTTTATACTGACATTTTCATTATACTCTTTATGTCTATAGGTGCTAGTTCTGTCGAAATTTAAAACAAACGAAATATTAATACTTATAGAACAATCTCCGGTAAATCTGGAAATTGAAATGTATCTTCACCGTACCTGTGTGGGTACATAGGTCCATTGATCACGATGGTAGTCTGAGGTAGCTCAACGTCCAGGACAAGGGCTGACGGGGTAGGCTTTTCGTTTGGCGCGTGATCCCATGGATAGGAGCGTATGCGGAACCCATTCGCTTCTAGTGTAATGCTTCGTTGGGGCAAGTTCTCAGAGAGTGCTTCATTTTCTTCCACTGTTAGAGTCCGCATTGGGAGATCTAGCGAATAAAAAAATCTCTAAAATTGCCTAATCAGTATGTACACACTTATTTTAAAAAAAAACTTATTGAATCAAGTCAGTAATCTTAACGGTTCCAACTATTTTACAAAATGTATTTTATGACGATGGACTCAATCCAAAGAAAATGACATAATGGTACGTGATGCAGGTTACAAAATGTTTTAAAGAGATGTAGGACCCAGTGAGCCGTCGAGGCCCGCCCTCTCAGATTTTCTCGTAGTTGTGGGGATCTTCTGAGCCTTTCACTACAATTTTCTTTTTGTTTCTATTTTCTCATTAAACTATCACTATTACAGTTATTACGGAACAACATTAAAAATTAGACAAAGAAATGTTTCGTATAGTAAGTTAACTAAGTACGTAGAATAATACGAGTATGTGAATGTGTGCATACCACTTTCAGAGACCAAAAAAAAGAGTGAAAAAAAAAGGACGAAACCCTAAGGATAAGCACGCCTAGTCAATATTAATTGCATTTTTTATCTCAAATGCTATTCTGTCACGTATGGTGATTGTCAGTAAGCAAGTAATTTGAATAACAACTGAGCTACCTGTCTATTCGACATAAATAAATATAAATATTGCCGGACAAATTATACAGCACCATCTAGCCCCAAAGTAAGCGAAGCTTGTGTTATGGGTACTAGACAACTGATAAACATACGTAAATACATTTTTTTTTGTAAATACATAATTATTATACATAGAAAATACCCAGACCAAGACAAACACATGTTCATGCACACAAATGTTTGTACTTTGTTGGAATCGAACCCACGAGCGTTGGTGTCAAAGTAGTGTAACAGCGTGTTCCACCACTGCGCCATATAGCTCGTCTCATGACACATGACAGTGCATTCATAGTGTTAACACCAGTATGAATCTTTACCTAACACTGGTACAGGAGGCAACTCGTCAAGTGCACTCATGAGCGCACTGGTGCGGTGCAGCAAGTCCATGCCAATACGTAACTCCATCGGATCTATCTTCACTCTCATGGTGCATACTTCCACCCAGTCGCTGAAACATTCATTGAAATATAAATTAAGTGAACAGAGGTGTGTAATACAAAAAATAACCACAAATTTCTCTCAATATTTCGAATAGCACTGAATACAGTCATATTTTCTCAAAAGCAATGTACATCATTATGATCCTATGTAACTTGGCCTCCATTCGTGTGACCGATTTCCTTCATGTGGCCTTTACTCTTATGCAGGGGGTGATGAATTTATTACTAGCTCACCTTGCTAATTTTAAGAGATGTATTATGAATGTGTGATGACGCAAATAAACAAACAAACCTGTACTCAAAGTCCATTGGAGGGTTTTCGTAAGGATTAGCGTAGCGGTCAGGTGGTGAGCGATCGTGAACGTATTCCAAGTACACGACCGGCTCCATTTTGAGCCATAACTCGTCAATTGCATCGCTTGATTGCTGCGCAGAAGGGACCTGAACTCCGGGGTCCGCGTCTGATGACTTCGTCTCGGAGCGGCTTTGAGACTGAAAGGGTTGCCATCTTTATACACTCATACTCGTGAAACTGTTGAGATTAAGGCTCGGAAACCAGTTTAATTTCCAAATAGCTTTGGCCATGACTATATTGTGAATTTTATTTCGCTCCTAGTGTACAAGTTTACTGGTAATTTCAATAATGTTCTTTTTCCATTAGCGTTGTTAGTTTTTTTTTTTTTTATTCGTAATTATTTTATAATATAATGTACATAAAACCGCACCCTAGAAGCCTCACAGGGCTTATCTTAGTGTCGGTTGGTCGCTGACATACAGTGTTTTAAGTTGTTTTTTCAGTACAAACATTTTAACCCTTCAGACCCGATAGGCGTTACGGCCATAAATCACGAAACCCCGGGTGGTCTCAAGGCCACTTGAAATATGAGCCGGCGGCCCGTCATAAAGCATTGTTTAAATAACGACAGACAGTTGTTTACACTTAGAAGCATTTGCGGCACTTATTTCGATTGTTGAATAGTGTATGTTTGATAATAAAACTTCAAATTACTAATTTGAATGTTTGTATAATTTGTTATAGGCATTTCAAACAGAGCCGATGAAATACTCCTACTTATTTCAGATAAATGAATATAAGTTCAGATCGTGTTATAATTTTTGATTAGCGTCTTTGTATATTTATACGACAATGTACATAGTTTACATAAATCGAAAAATAATAGTACATATTATATATAGAAAATAAACATTCGCATTTGAAAATTGAGTTTGAAAATCGGATTACGAACGACGCGCCGTACTAATTTTTC
This sequence comes from Pyralis farinalis, assembly GCA_947507595.1. NCBI lineage: Eukaryota > Metazoa > Arthropoda > Insecta > Lepidoptera > Pyralidae > Pyralis > Pyralis farinalis. The sequence goes on from OX382265.1 coordinate 34,523,824, forward strand.
AAACTTTTCCTATAAAATAGTACATAGGAGCTATATATTTGATTTTTACCTCATTTTATAGATAATCTATTCAGCTACAATACGATATTTATTTATTTTTCGACAATAATAAAATTTTAGACAATTAGACGAAATATTCACGAAGGAAATATGCAATTTGAAAGTACCTACCCGTTACGTAATATATTTTTTTTCTCATATATAAACTCACTAAACCACATTATTGTTGGCATTTCCTATCATAAAACAATATAAACTAACATAAAAAAAATACACAAACATACATGTTTATACACCGAAAAACATAAAAACACGAAAAACACTCCATAAAAAACTTTTCCGTCAAGGCCCGGCGACGCCGCCGTTAGTACTGACGCTTTGAATTTACAAATTTTTGTTTTAATTTTTTGTGTACATATCTTGAATTTGTGGTGTAGTTTCATTTACGTAACACGGAATGAGATAGTTAGAAGTTCGTGTACCATACGTATTGATAAATTTAGGCAGTACGTATGTGTTTGATCTCAACGATCTTAGATTACTAGGTCTTGATTTTATCTCTAATTGAGCTGGTTGTTTACATTCAGTTAATACAAGGAGTTTGACTTTATCGAAGACATTAATAACTTTGCAGTACTTAAATATAGCTGCGACATTATTTTTATACAGCTTTCTGATATTAAGTGGTATAATGGTTTTTAGAATTCTTAATTGAAGATTATAGACATCCATAATACACGTTTTGGATGTTCTACCATAGCTGCTCAAGCCATAGCTGATCACCGAGTCCGCGAGTGCCATATACAAGAGTCTTAGTGTGTTATAAGGTAGTCTATGTTTTAGTATAACCAATTTACTGAGGATTGCTCTAAGTTTATTGCACACGTAGTCTTTATGCGGACCCCAGTTGAGTCTGCTGTCAATTTTAAGTCCGATATACCTGTGTTGCTCAACGAACTCTAGACTTGGGCAGGAGCAACTCGGATGGTTCAGAGAGGCGCCAACGGAGACAGTTATAAGAATGTTGTTAAATTGACATAGGTATATGTTCGGTTGAAAGGATTATTCGGTGTACACAGTTCATAATACACAAATATTATAATAATGAGCTCGTTTCAAGACATACCAGTGTATTTCAAACATGAATATGAGTTACATCGTAAAGGCGGTCGCCTTAACAATGTACATACGAGTCCTATTAATTACACACATACGATACAATGCAAACGATATCGATAACGATATAGATTTACAACCGCTGAAGAAAAAAAATTAAAGTGTGGCCAACATTTACAAGATTCTGCTGCGCCTTTTGACTTAGGTTTCGACTGCCTAGAGTTCTGCGCAATGCTCCATTCAGACTATTCCCTACACTCACTCGCATTTCCACATCAGTGGTATACGTGACTACGCATATCCGATCGATTGGTTGGAACTTTCCGGTTTTCCAGCATAAATTGCAAAAAAGCAGCAGGTGTCCAGAACGTAGGTAGCACCAGTTTGATTCCCGCTAACATTTCATTTTTCAAACTTCGTATCGACCATTAAGGATAAAAGATAAAAAATCTATATTTGTCATGAATTTGTAATTCCGAATTTTGTACATATTGATAATTATCACTTGCTCGGTGGTGAAGAAAAAAATCGTGAAGAAATTCACACGTTCAAAAATTATACCTCGAAAGATGTATGACATAACCTAAGAAAGATCTAGTTCTTCCTCTGGAGAGCGGAGGTCTAGCACTCCTTGAGTGTTAGCAAGAACGCCACCAACTTTAAACTTTACATTGTTCATTCTAGATGCTGACAAACCACCCCGAGACTAGTTTACCTCTCCCCAGAAGAGTTTGGAATTCACCTAAAGTTCTTCGTCAGCCCGTTTTCCTCATCGCGCAAGTAGTTGCTATACGATGGGCTATATATAGGATCTATTTCGCGCCAGCCTCTCTTCCTCTTTCAGTATAATATTTAATATTTCAATTCAATAATACATAATATTTCATTCTTGCACCGACGACCAATTTCTTTCTCCTTTTCTTTCATACTATCACTATGGTGCAGGATTATAATCCAGCCCCGCTTTCTCTTTTTTACCGCGGAGTATTCACATCCACAGGATTCTTTTGCACTACATTCGTCTACATATGAGTCAAAAAGACTCGCGTACGCAAGTATTTTTTACATTTTGATCACTTCTTATATTTTTAGGATAAGTACTAATTACACTGATAATTGATCTTCCATTTTTTCTTATCATCTTAGTATCTCCGAAAGGAATATGCACTCGCCAGTGCCTCCACATTTTGGAGAGGCCCATATACTGGTTTACAACGAGAGAGTGGTACGTTTCAAGAGCTTGTCAGAATCAATCATCTATCATAATCAAATCAATCAAAGTTTTCTGGTTAGGTTGTCTGGTTGGTTGGTTTCTGGGTGGTCCGTTTCACGTACACGTGAATATCTTTGTGATGAAATAACGTGTTTGACACAAGGTTTCATTGCAAATATACATCTTAAATTAGCTTACCTACATCGTTTACACTCTGCCAAGCACAACGTTTAGTCCCAAGCCATCAAATTCAGATTCTCACACATAATTATTGATTAATTTCCCTGAGCCAAATCCAGAATATCATTACGATCTGCCAAAACTTCTCGAGCTCTGGGAGGACTAAGGTAACAAAGCATATGCTACAACTAAAAAATCTCGCGTAGTCCTTAGTTTTGTTATAACCCAGAGAAACTAAGTACGATGAGAGCAATGCGCCAAGCGCTGGCATGATTGTCCTGGTTAACCCTAACCACAGAGCCATCGGGTCACCGTGAAGTTTTTAGCTGTCGCTTCCTTTTCGCTTAGTCTCTGTCACACACAAAGGCACACTAGGCATCTCACGTTCATTATATCTATCAGTTCCATCATCTTACCTTTCAATTCATCTCTCACGAGCGCCTATACGGCACTCAGCTCTCCTCGACTCGCCGGGTTGGGCGCAACGTGGTGGGTACCAGCCTCCACAGACCCATATGCACCTAGATTCACAGCGACGGGAGCTGATCGAATCTAAGGGACACGCCTTAATTCATTTGTCTATGCGTTTTTGGCCCGGAATAGTAATCAACTGATTTGCTTTATTACAGGGTCGTGACGGGCACTCTTTTGAAATCGACCACTAAAATTGTATGTAATTGTTACAAATTAACCGCAGTGTACAAGATATTTAGTTATAATATGTTGGTTTTATTCAGCAAAATTCAGGTTTAGAAAAAAAATGTGCAGATGGTTTAGGTTAACTCCGGTGCACTTCGTACGTATAAAATGTTTTAGACTCTCATAATGTAAATAAATAAGCTTTTTACCGGGATCACTTCGGGCGATTCACGATATTCTTCATTGATGACTTGTGCGATTTCCACCTTCTGATCGGTGAAGTCTTCTTCAGGCCATTTCCAGCTTCCTTCTTCCTCCACCGGATGTAATTTAGTTAAGTATACTGTTGGCTCGTGATTTATCTGTGCAACAAATAAAAGTGACTGTAGGTTATGTTAATGTATAAACTACAACTTTAATTATACATGGAGGGTGGTATAGGCGAAGACGGGGCTCGTTGACGTTTTTGCTTGTATTATTTTGTATCGCTCATAGCGATGCGTTTAGTGGTCTTTGGAGAATCCTCTGTCGTCGATCAAAGCTAATGCGTCGCGGACTCTGATGAATTCCTTGCCGGTCAAAGCAATGCGTATGGAATCTGGAGATCTCCCGCCGGCCAAAGGAAACAACACCTTGGTGTCAGTCTGGTTTTTGTATATTTTTGAAGCTTTCCAAACATATGGCTCCTCTTTAATTGAGGCCAAAGCATACATCTCGCTTTCGAGAATACACTCTTTGCACAATTTAGAATCCGCCACCAGGCGAAGCAATGCGCATGTCGAAGCATAGAGCGTGGTGAAGCAATGTGAGTGGCAAAGCAAAGCGCGTGGCGGATTGTGGAGGATCCGCCGCTGAGCGAAGCAATGCATGTGGCGAAGCAATGCCCGTGGCGGATAATAATATAAGTGAGGCGATGTTGATCTGTGAGCTAACCAATAAGAACTCCGCGTTCTACGTCATCCCCCGACCCGTAGCTAGCGGTGAGTTTTTTTTATTACGCAAAACGGTGTGATTAGGTCTCCAAAAGTTATTTCCTTCATGGGAAATACCTATATTCCATGCGCGCAAGTGTAATATTATTAATAAGCCTGTATTACATGTGGGTACGCACCGTGCATAAATTGGAATGTCCACAAACACACTTGCCATGCGAGCAAAGAGTGAGCAGGCGAGCTCCCACTCGCGCCCGCAACGATGTCGGCGAACAGAAGTAACTCTTGATAGCTGCGTACGAAGCGATTAATTCTAACACGCCGCGTGCGCGCTTGCGGCTTCCCCCTTCTAATTCCATCACCTGCGGATAAAAAATCCAATAAGGTTTATTGAATTTAAAACACGAAGCGAACGAAATGTGAATTACAGGAACAAAATTAGAAAACATTTACTTTGATGTTAGACTTCTTAAATACATGTCATCAGGTCCGCATTCATCGTTAGCCAGTCTGCGAGGAATACCTCATACTGTTGTATTCCCGTCTGAGAAATACCATATAAATAAATAAATAAATATAAATTACACAGCGCCATCTAGCCCCAAAGTAAGCGAAGCTTGTGTTATGGGTACTAGACAACTGATAAACATAAGTATAATATTTTTTTTTTGTAAATACATAGGTACTTATTATACATAGAAAATAATAATAAGATATTTTGAATTGACATTAAACCTTCATGGCGTGAGATTTTCAAGTGATACTTTTTCACATGAAGTCACACATTTTCTATGAGGATTTTCTTTAAAAAAAATGTACTATGTATATGTTGACAGAATATGCGTATAGATTGTAAACATTGTGTGGTCCGCCAATCATTTTGAGACCGCGTTTCTGGTAGCACAATGCTAAACGACAGCGTTTCATAACGGTGCCGTACAATCCACCAAATTAATGTTCGCTAGTTTCATAATACTAACGGCATGTATTTTAAATTAATTGCATTGTTAGTTCTTCGTGAAAATTCGCTTGTTTTCAAAACGTGGCGCAAACTGTAAACAAATATTGGTCTCGTCAATTATTTTCATACACACCTTGTATACAAGAGATATGTCATCTAAATAAGCGGTGAAGTGTATGGGTGTAGGTGTTGCTGCGACCGGTGCTTCTTCGACGCCGCCTTCACTGTCCATCCACGTGGGCAGCCACGACCACGCCCATTCCGACCAACTTTCTTGTCGCGCCGGCTCCGCTGAGTTCGATGACGACACATCTAACAAATAAAATCCTATTAGTGTGTGGCGACTCACATGCTTTGCTTCATCACGTGCCACCCCGGCAAAGAGAGGGATACTCCATGCTCACCTTCACAACACGTGATTACATGTTGCACCTCCCATTATAAAAAACGTCAAAGCCCTATGAAGAATTATACACCTATAGTATCTCTCGTGCCTTGACACCAGCAGCAGCGGTGCTCATTATGGATGAGCACTGCTGCTGCTGTTGGTGTGGAACACATAATGCCGCACACATATTTTGGCTGAGTTTGTTTTGTTAATTAGTGGGGTGCACGATGTGCAGGTTAGGTTGCTTTTTACTTTAAACATAATGAAGAAGATAAAAATATTTCTGTTTTAAAATTTAATAGTTAGATTAAAAAAATATTATTCAATCTTTACAGTCTTTAGTGCGTCAAAGATGTACGTCAATTTAAGGGAGAAATATCTGTATGCCTCTAGCTGAACTGGCAAACGTTGTTCTGCCATATAAATTATTTCCTATTATTTTTTTCTAATTATTTTTATTATGAATTTTTATTTTCTTTCTTTGGTTTTTCAATAACGGCGGGCAGATGTTGATATGAAATAAAACAGGCTGTGTGTAAAGTATTAACAAACATGTATTTTTCATTTGAAAAGTCCATATGAGCCATTAAGTGTGGAATATGACATCGTTCAAATGCCCGCCTCGGCTTCTTAGTGGCACGGATCCCAGTGGTCCAATTTTCAATGACTCTTTCGCATAGTTACGGCTGAATTGGAGCGATAGCCTGCGTCATGTTCGCCTTTAGGGCATCGGCCGATTGTGCATACACCTGCGACTTCAAGAAACCCGCAAGAAAAGGTCAGTGGGGCCAAATCGCATGACCTTGGTGGCCAATTCACATCACCCCTGCGAGATATAACCTTACCCTCAAATCGCTCATGCAGAATGCCAATCGTGGCTTTCGCTGTGTGGCACATAGAGCCGTCCTGTTGGATCCACATGTTGTATGTCTAGGTCCATATGGTTCAATTTGGGCCATAAGACGTCCAGCGTCGTTTTCAAAAAAGTACGGACAAATGACGCCGCTGGCCTTAAATCCACACCAAACGGTAACTTTTGTGGATGCATTATCACCTGGTGAACCTCGTGTGAGTTGGTGTCGTCCCATATACGGTAATTTTGTTTGTTAACACAGCCATACATCGAATATGCGCCTCGTAACTAATGATGATCTTTCGGTCAAAATTGGGGTTCGATACGAACGATTCAAAGCCCAGTCAGCCAACAAACGGCGTTATCTATGGTAATGAACTTTGAGCTCCTGGGTCAGTTGGATCTTGTACGGGTGTAGGCCTGAGTCCCGACGCAGAATAAAACTACCCGCACCAATTAAAGAATCCTTTGTATATATATTATATATTGGGATGTAAGTGGCTCCCTATCACATCACCTACACGGGGTGCACCCTGTTAGTTAACGAACGAGGCAATAACAAAAAAAAAGGCCATGACCACGGGTGTTAAGCTGTACAATGTCCCTGAGCAAAACTCCCGACGGGGACACGTTTTGCCACACGTCACGTCTAATCTCCCCGCCTAGCATAGGCAAGCAGCGGGCTGAAGAATGCCAGTTCGCAACTTTAAATGTTTGTGGAGATGTGGATAGTAAGATTGAGGAAATTTGCGAAGCGACAAATGTCAGAAAATCTGAGCTGAGCAGAATATTAGCTGTGATAGAAACGAAGAAAAAAGGCTGTACAACGACCACTCATGGGCGGTATTATGGATACTGGTCCGGAGTTACCAACTCTGAGAGATAACCCAGTAGTAGGAGTTGTATTATCAAATAGAATAAAAGACTGCGTGAAAAGTTATGAATGCGTGAGCCGCGGGCTCCTCTGGATGAGGTTAAAACTTGGTCTGACAAAACTATTTCTCCCTTGTTTACGCTCCGGACATGTCCAAGGCACAGAAAGTTAGGGAGGAGTTCTGGGATAATGTTAGAGAAGAACTTGGAAAATGTGAAGAAAATGAGAGGACAATTATGCTAGGCGACTTTAATGGATGCGTGGGTGTACTTCGTGAAGAATATGAAAGGTTTTAGGAAAGTTCGGAGATGAAAGAGTGTATGAAAAGGGTCAATGTTTGTTAAATATATGTGTAGAGAGGATGTTTACAGTAACTAACACTATGTTCAGTCACAAACATCACAATGTATACATGGCACACAACAATCCATATGTATACATGGCAAAGGGATGTAGAAAGGAGTATGATAGATTTTGTGATAGTTGATGAACGGTTGACAGCGGGAGTAAAAGTAAAAAATTAAAGGAAAGAATATTTTCACGAGGCGGAAATGAAAGAAATAGAAACGAAGATGTGAATAAGAATTTTAAACTGTGAAAACGACATTAGCATGTAAGAGATAATGAATCCAATAAAGAGAATGAAAATGGGTAAAGCTGGGGGATATGATAGGATATCTGCCGAAATGCTCTAAGCGGGTGGAGGAGTCATAGCAAGCCTGCTGTACCTTTTATTCAACCTATGCTGGCGTTCCAGCCGTGTACCAGGCGCCTGGGTAAAGGCCGTGATTGTGTAAGAATTATCGTGGTATAAGCTTCCTAAGTCCTGTATTATATGTAAAGATTCTGGCTGAAAGAGTGATGTCCGTAACGGAATCGAAAATTTGGGATGTGCAAGTGGGGTTTCGAAAGGGGATGTGTGGATCAAGTCTTTTCCTTAAGGTGTATAACGTAGAAAACATAAAAAGGTTTTATCCAATGTTTTCCATGGACAAGGTACTTGCCGAACGTGGGCACACTGTGTTGCGATTGCCACCATACCAACCGGATTTTAATCCAAATGAATATATATGGTCTCAACGGAAAGGCTATGTAGCCGCTTTTTTTTTTTTTTTTTATACTACTAAGGTGGCAAACAAGCGTACGGCCTGCCTGATGGTAAGCAGCTACCGTAGCCTATGGGCATTTGCAACACCAGGGGTGTCACTCTTGCGTTGCCGACCCTGTAAGAACCTCTTCACGCCTTTCTTGAAGAACCCCATACTGTAGTCCCTTGGGAAAATCTCGGCAGGGAGCTCATTCCACAACATAATAGTTCTCGGTAGAAAACTTCTCGTGTAGCGCACAGTGCGCGACCATTGCGGTTCCAGTGTGTGCGGATGAACTCCCAGCCGCCGGCGAGCTGTGCGATTGTAAAACGAGGCTGTTGGTATAATGTTGAACAACTCCTCAGAACACAACCCATTATACAGCCGGTAGAACACGCAAAGGGAAGCAAAATCTCTTCTCAAACTCAAGGGCTCAATGCCGTGTGTGAGTCCAGGATCATCGATAATCCTCACAGCTCGTCTCTGTATCGAGTCACAAGGTCCTAGCTGGTATCCAGGTGCTCCCGCCCAAAGGTGGCTACAGTACTCCATATGCGGTCTGACTTGGGACTTATATAACATAAGCCTTTGCCCCGCGCTGAAGTACTGTTTAGCTCTGTTGAGCACACCGAGTTTCTTGGACGCCAGCTTAACCTTCTCCTCCAGGTGACCTCGATACTGAACATCGCTGGAGATCTCGATACCGAGAATCCTAAAAATGGGGTTTTCTTAGCGGTGAACGCGCAAACTTGTGTCTTGGCAGGCTAGAATATGGATATGAATTTAACTTCAAGAAAAAAATATTTTCTGAAAAAGTTAATATGATCGGGGCTGAATGGAAAAAGGTTTGCGATCATGCAATCAAATGTGAAAATGAATAACGAATTCAACACGGTGTAGACAATTAAATTAATAGAAATTAATAGACAAATACGGCTGATAGTGACAGTGATATTGACCACAATGCGAGCGCAGATAGTGAAATGGAAAGAATTGAGAATTTTTCTGATTAAAACATAATCAAAAAAAAAAACTTTTTGTATATTTTACTTTTTCCCAACGTAAAAACTACCTAAAAACTAATTATATGAAATTACATTACACTGCTTCTATTTTCTCCTTCTATTGTATTTTTTCTATTGTGTCTCGGCAAACTTCGTGTTTCGTCGGCCGTCGGATAAATATTCATTTTAGTTGCATACCTAATTGTCAAACATAAGAAGCTCCTCTTTTTTGGAAGTCGGTTGAAGTAGTTTATTTTGTTTACATTTTTATTAATTCTGTTGCTACTACTTATATTTATATTATTACTTATACTTGTTGAAAAGGAGTAAATAATATTTAAAAAGGAAGTAGTTTTACAGCTGTATGCAGTTCACGCGGGAATCAAAACAACAATAAAGTACTTAGTTCTGAATTCGAATTCTGATAAACGATAAATCAAATAATTGATGGACATGGAAATTAGCATTTGTTTGTATACGGAAAGGCGATGATTGCCGAAGTGCAATATTTCCCGCCGGGCACTGTACAACAAAATGTACTGACAAACATTTAAATTAAAGTAGCACGTCTGGGAAAGTACCTCCACCTCATAGGAAACCGCAGCCAAATAACAACTCCCTAGAGGGTTGTTGTGTTCCTGCGTGTGAGTGATGTCACCAGTAAGCTCCCAAGGAGTTGCTGTGTAAGCAGCAGAAGAGGCATCGCGCGAGTGAGACTTAATATATCGCAAGCGTTAATAGGCCGCTAGTACCCGCTTTACATCAGATGGGCCGTATGCTTGTATACTACCCGACGTAGTATTAAAAAAATTGGCAATTGAAAAAAAAAATCATTTTGGCAAGTTTCTTTCGGCATTTCTTCGCCAATGGCCGTTGTCGAAATGCTGGTTTATACAATAAAAAACGAAAATTATGACTGTCTATTAGACAGTAGAGAAGTTAGACATAAATACATATATGAAAAAAATTCTTACAACATGTGCATATCCCTTTATAACCACTTGCCAGAGGATATAAAACATTTGAAAAAAAAGTCATTTAAATTTCGACTCAACAATTGGTTGTCGTCTCACTGCTTCTACAGTGTCAACGAGTATATGGAATACAAAATATCACAATAATACACAATTTTGGTAAATATCGTTAATATAGCTAATTTTTAATTAATCTTTAATTGGCGACATTTTTATATTGATTACATGACATTGACATTTGAATTGAACTTCATATTGTATTGTGATTTCATTGTATCTAACTTGATTATTCTTTTTCAATTTGTGTTTGTGACTGTTGTTTGAATGAGATGTCGCAAAGTTTTAACAAATATTAAACCTAAATATTTGCACGCCTCAATGTAGGCTGAATGTACAGCACTTAAAAATTGTAACCACCTTTTTTTGTATACTGCATTCCGCAAATAAATAATTGATTGATTGATTGACTCTAACTGCTCGCGAGGGCCCAATGGCACATAAAGGTTATTATTACTATCTTAAAAAATATATATCATAGCATTTAAGAAACGCTTCCAAAATATAAATACGCACGCAGTGGCGTTGCGGCGACGCTGGTCTTATTTGTTGGTGGAGGCGGCTGCGTCTGTTCGACCACGGGCCTTTCTCTCAGCAATCTTAGTAGGAGAACCAGTTGCTCGCTGGTGACGCCGAACGCGAGCTTTGAGGAACGCAACTGAACGGTGAGACGGCTCGCGCGGCGGGTATTCGCCGATACTAGTCTTGTTAAAACTCTGAGCAATAGAAAAACAAATTGTTACAGTACAAAACTATGACAATATACATATAAAAAATAATTCTAATCCGTATAGTATTGCCATTTTCATTGTCATGCGTTAGCCGATCAGCTAATAATAATTAGTATTAAGGTAAATTATTAATTAATTTAACTAAAAAGATGTATACTTTAGTTATCCCTACTTTAAAAAGTAATTATGAGACATTTGATTCTGAAAAAATAACTACTAGTTAATTTAATAAATTAGCTATTAGTTAAATTAATAAATAATATTACCAGTGTATTTTTTGGAAGTAATAGTAATATAATATTAGATCCAAATCACAACATAAAACTGAATTGAAGCTCAAAACTCAATACCGTAATATGAGATGCATCTCAAACGACATGACAAATTTTATGTTACACAATATTTTGAATACAATATCCTGGGAAACTAGTAGACAAACACGTGAGCAATATATAACGAAACTGAATGTGTCTCTTTAGGTTCAAAACCCAACTTTTGAAACATGTTGAGTGTTTACCTGAAATCTAGTTGACATCTATACAGCAGGGGTTCTTGATAATACCGTATCTTGCCATCGGAATCAGCGCGGTCGAGGCATAGAGTGAGGTCGTCAAGCCTGACTAGCCTTCTGATGACAGGTTCAGCCTGGTCTATATCTGTACATAATATAAATAAATCACTTGTAAAAATAGTGCACATTCCTAAGATTTAGAAGCACACAAGAGTACGTGTGGCTGTGTTCTTTGATTCGCTCGTAAATTTCTTCTACTCATACAGGGTCGTTACCGTTTATCCACCGTGAACCAATGATTCTAGTGTGGATAATCGAAAACAATTGTTGATCTATCCAGCCTAGACGCTATGGATAAAGGAACTCATTTCTGATTTTTATTCAGACTTTTTTCCCCAGATACAGTAAAATAATCTTTTATATATCATTAATTATTTTTTAATAATTGACATCAAAAATCAGAAATAAATATTTTAAATTATAAATTCTGCAGTATATCAGAAAAATCGCCATCACTAATTTCACTATTAAGTAGACATAATTGTGTATTTTACATAAATTCATCTCTTTTAAGTCCTTGCCTGAGAATATGTTCAAAAGGTACATCAAAAATACTCTGTGCAAGAAGGGTTATTATAGAATCGATGAATATCTAACTGATAGAGATGTTTGGAAATGATTCAGCACATGTATTAATATATCTTTAAATGTATCACTTGATTTCATTATATGTACACTGACATATATTTATTGTAATATATTTTAACGATGGAAAAAAAAGACCCATATTGGCAAGTTTCTTTTGGCATTTCTTCTTCGCCAATGGTCATTTCCGAAATGCTGGTAGATTAAAAATGTGATTAAAAGTAACAAAAAAAAAACCAAAATTATTAAGTTACAATATGATTTAATTTAAAGAATGTAAGACATGTCTAAGTGCCCGTAAGGGTCTAATGGCAAATAAATGATTTTTATCTTTTTTTAAGATACATTTACAAAAGTTACAACATGCTTTATTATATTTGAATGTTAAAGATTCTATGACGATGTCAAAATGAATTGCAGTTTATATCTTATCTAAATTACTGTACATAGCTGAGGGAGAAAATCGGAAGACAAACAATATACGAATTCTATTTGTCCATCCTGTTTAGAATCGATAGCTGAACAAGTATTTCTGAACTTAAAAGTGCTAAAATTCCAAATGCATGAGGAATTTACAGAAAATTGTCTTAAACAGCGCGTATTTCACCATGGCCGCTAGGTCAAAGGTGTAGGCATGGCCATACACGTATCGGACATCCACAACCTTGTTTTGTTTATACTACAGAAGTGACCACAAAATTTGTTACTTTTGTAGGTACTGATGCAGTGCAATAGGTCGTAGGATTGTCTAAATTGTGTCGAAAATGTACTAACCGGCGAAAGCCGCCTCCCAGTTCGTCCCTGCGCTGTCAACGGCCAGATGTTTCACGTTGAGTGACAAAACGACGTCGTCCTGCACGTATTTCACGATTAGATGATGCACCCTGAGTGCTATGTTGCTGACGATGCGACGAACAAGCGCTTGCATATAGCCAGGCGGTGCTTCTACTAACGGACTTTTGCGGCTGAAAGAAACACACACAGTCAGGGACCCTGCAACGCTGAACGTAACCTAAAGCTATGGATGTTCAAGAGGCTTTTCCTGAACGTCTATTTAGCATAAGTCACGTCTTGTTGCGACCGTTGAAAGGCTAAAATAATGCATTCAAAGTAGTTACCGAATGAAGAGTATAATTCCATGTCGTTTGTGTAGTTTTGCTACTAAATATGGTAGCATTAAGACAATATGTCTATGTTGCAAAAATTTCGTGTAAGATAAGATGTTTTATCAACTAACACGATGGTGATGTAGGAATCTAAAGACTACGGATTGTACAAAACATGGGCGAATTACAGTAATATGCTAATGGTAAAAAAGAAGTAAAAATATTATTTACCTTGGTGACTCTGGAGGTGGACTGCCATCTGGAGAGGCAGGTGGGTGCAGACTCAAGACACATTCTGCAAAAACAAAACGTTAGAACGTAAATAAGTATATAATAAAATACAAATGCAAAGACGTTGCTCTCTCTAGACATTTATAAGTCGAGAGGGTCAGACGCATACGGTAATGCTGTAATTATGTACCCCTGAGTTGTGTTCTCTACTGAAACGCCTTTTTGTGCGTTCGTATTCATGGAAGACCGTCAATATGTACCCAGTGCCCAAAAAGAGATCAGATCCATCGAATTATGGGACTATTGCTATGACCTCCCTTCTCTCTGTGGTAAACACACGACTCCTTGCATATTTAGACAATTACGACTTGATTTTCAACCGTCAATACGACTTTCGCCATAGTTGTTCGACTCATCGTATGTTACACACCGCTGGGCTTGGGCGATTGAAAAGATTCATGGAAAGGCATTGGCAGTCATCCTAGGTATTGCAAAGGCGTTCAAATGGATTTACCCTCGACGCCTTCTATCAATGTTGACATCGACTTTGTACGATTGGTTCGTCAGTTTCTTGTCCAGTGCATAAAAGCTGTGATAGATTTTAAGTGCTCCGATTGTATGAATATCAATGCTGGAATCCCGCAGAACTCTGTGCTGTCCCCGTCGGTACACCGGGAGAATCTACGGGCAAGCATGTTACCTCTGATCGCCAGAGCCCTACACTCCCTGTCAATATCCATATCATCCTTAAGGTCTTCGGTAAGGTAATGGCCCAAGTATTTGAAATTAGTGACTCGTGTTATGGTTTCTCTATTAAGAGTTATATCAGTAGTATTTTTTGGGTACTTACCGGTGGCCTTAAATACCATATATTCACATTTGCTTACATTGTGAGTCCATTGATCGCAGCATATCTCTCACATATTGCTAATAGTTTTCCAATACCGTTGGACTCAGAAGCACCATGTCATCCGCGTAGCTTATGTTGTTCACGCTTACGCCCCCTATGCTACAACCGACTCCTGCGCCACTCAACTCAACGATGAGGTCGTTAACGTAGACGTTGAAAGCTTGGGAGACGTCATAGGTACGTATAAGCCCTGCTAATATCTCTTGTGGAGGAAAACCATAATAAACTTTTGCCCGAAATTGAGGCTACTGTTAGATCCTATATACTACGATCATCTATTATTGACATCGTATATTCGAACGTCGATAAACGATTGATATTCCATGTCAGCAAAAAATGAGGTATAGAATTAGTCAGAACACCTACTAATATCAGTTGCTGTTCTGATTAGCCGTACTGCTGCCTAACCACAGACGAATCGTTTATATTCTAAAGAAACAAAATAACTTACCTATAGTATCTATGGTGACTATGATTGGTTCTGACATGATTTTCGTCCAGGGCACTTGTATGAGCAGTTCGTGTATGCGTCCAGAGACAAGTGTGAATGGTAAGGAGACCTCTTGCTGTAACACGTCTGCCTTGAGCACCAGGTTGTGGAGAGCGACGCCACCGCCCCATAGTGACACCTGATTTAGATTTGTGCAACAATTGAGACACGATTATATATATAAAAGGGGCAGACACCAGCTAGAATTTATAGAAACAGCCCGAAAAGTACCAAGTGAATAAATTGCTTAGTAATGGTTGTGTTCCTACGATCGATCTGCCTTTGTTTCTGAGTAATGCTCAAGAAAAAGTCTTTGTGGTGCAAGCGGTCTTTTCATATCAGTAGTTGTCCTGGTCATATTATGTTTGCATCCAAAGCGAGTGGTATATAAAGAACATATTTTGTATTACTAACTACAACTATCCCACGCCCGGGATACGGGTCTCCCTTCAACCAAAGGGGTTGGGTACACTCCACCACGCTGCTCAACTGCGGGTTGGCGAAGGTCAGTATTTTCAAGCGGCCTGAAGGCAGACTCTATCGGCAACAGTCGGGACCGGTGGTTTATCATGCTCTTCGAAGCTCGAGAGAGATATTAACCCATCCAGAGACAGGTGCGGTGGACGTTGCTTAACCTGCGTGTTAGAATGACACGTACAACGACGACATCAAAGCACGTGGTTCGATTACCGCACGAGGCAAAAATTTGAGTGCATGTACGTGTCTGTTTGTTTTGGTTTGGATATTTCTATGTATTATAAATACATATTTACAAAAAAAGGTATTCATATACGTTTATAAGTTACTAGTGCCCATAACATAAGGCTCTACTTAGTTTGAGACTAGATGGCGCTGTGTAATTAATGGGATGAATATTTTACTTATATTACAAACTAAAAATATAAGCTTCCGAAGCTCCAGAGAGATTAACCCATCCAGAGACAGGTGCGGTGGACGTTGCTTAACCTGCGTGTTAGAATGACACGTACAACGACGACATCAAAGTACGTGGTTCGATTACCGCACGAGGCAAAAATTTGAGTGCATGTACGTGTCTGTTTGTTTTGGTTTGGATATTTCTATGTATTATAAATACATATTTACAAAAAAAGGTATTCATATACGTTTATAAGTTACTAGTGCCCATAACATAAGGCTCTACTTAGTTTGAGACTAGATGGCGCTGTGTAATTAGTGGGATGAATATTTTACTTATATTACAAACTAAAAATATAAGCTTCAGTGTAAGGGAAGAGAATGGAATAATACGTGCAAAACTATTTAGGTACATATTTGTAATTCACTCGCTCGGCTTGCTGGGCTGTGGAAGACAGACGGCAGTCGATCCATGTCAAAAGCAGTATCTTAGCCAAATCTTTAGGCTTAGGTAGCGGGTGCCCTGTTGCTGACAGATCCAGGGCACCACACCAACGCGGCCGATGGCAATTCGCGGGGTTGTTCAGTGGGTATACCGTCGGGCAGCCGACGGGGAGTCCGACACTACCACCGGAGGCCACCCAGGCTGCACCGGTGGTGTGCGTAATGCATTTTTCCTCGCGTCACAAAAAAAAAAGGCTTAGGTAGCGGACCCCGCAAATACTAATGCTAGGAAGAAAGGTCACTTCACATAAATTATATAGGCCAATCCGCTATTCGTTTGCCAATAAAAAAAAATATTACTATATTATCGACGATATTTAGACTCGCACTTTTTAAGTATACAACTGCTACTTCATCTTTACGTCAAGACCTTAAAGAGATCACCGAGAGCCACATAACTCGGTACACACTCGCTTCTTAAACATTCATAGCATCTTATATTAACTCATGCATGATCGCCACATCCTAGGGTTCCTGGTTACACACGGTAGGTGAGTCTTGGACTTCCTCGACTTAGTCGTAGGGTGAATCAAAGCAGTCCGTCTGGGGAAGCACCTCCGCCTCACAAAAAGCCGCTGCTAAATAACAAGTAACTGGAGTGTTTGTGTTCCTGCATGTGAGTGAGGTCACCAGTAAGCTCCTAAGGAGTTACTGTATTAGCAGCAGAGGTGACATCGCGCGAGTGAGTTAGCATTCATAGGCTACGGTAACCACTTTACATCAGGTGGGCCGTATGCTTGTATAATAAAATTTAATAATAAAAAAATATTTCTTCTCTCGCACAGATTTGTACAATATTTTTTATGAATAATTTCACGCACATTTTTAATGTCGTATTGAATACGACCATGACTGCGGGTCATTACCATTTGTTACGTTGCGGAGTCAAGTTGTTTACCTTGTTATAAAACAACTTCAACATTACAATTAGAATAAGTAATGAAATGCACTCAAAACAAATATTAATGCAGGGAACTAAAGGGACATTCATATGAATGAAATGAGCAATGAATGTCACAGAAGCGAGTGAAGTATGCAAGGACCGCGTCTTATGGCGCTCGGTTCTCTCTGCCTACCCTGCAAGGGACTTGGCGTGAAGATATACATACATACATACTAAAGGGAACTCAATGGCGTCGATGCAATTGTTAGTTGAATAGAACGTGCAAATTAAGCAACGTTAACCGCAGCTTCTTTAATGACGGGTTTCATCGCTACGAGTTCCTCTGTGCTCGGAGAGTACATCAAGCCGTCGGTACTGGCTGTTTTCGAAAGATGATAGTCAAGCTATAATTTAGTTAGCACCAGCTATAGTGGTAGAGAGCACCAATGCGGAAGTCGAAAGATAATAGTCAATCTAAAGTTTAGCTAGCACCAGTTATAGTGGTAGAGAGCACCAATGCGGAAGTCGAAAGATGATAGTCAAGCTAAAGTTTAGCTAGCACCAGCTATAGTGGTAGAGAGCACCAATGCGGAAGTCGAAAGATGATAGTCAAGCTAAAGTTTAGCTAGCACCAGCTATAGTTGTAGAGAGCACCAATGCGGAAGTCGAAAGATGATAGTCAAGCTAAAGTTTAACTAGCACCAGCTATAGTGGTAGAGAGCACCAATGCGGAAGTCGAAAGATGATAGTCAAGCTAAAGTTTAGCTAGCACCAGCTATAGTGGTAGAGAGCACCAATGCGGAAGTCGAAAGATGATAGTCAAGCTAAAGTTTAGCTAGCACCAGCTATAGTGGTAGAGAGCACCAATGCGGAAGTCGAAAGATGATAGTCAAGCTAAAGTTTAGCTAGCACCAGCTATAGAGGTAGAGAGCACCAATGCGTACCCTATACTTCACAGGAAACCGTAAGCCCTTGACGAGTTATCGTGCTTAGCAGTAAGGGTGGCACGGGCGATATTTGCCGCATGTACATAGCCTACAGTAACCACATTATATCAGGTATGCTTTAGCTGTATGTTTGTATTATTATATAAAGAAGCTTATTATATATAAGCCCGATATTGTATAAAGAAGCTTACCATATTTTTAGTCTATGCCGAGACGAAATAATATCAAAAGAAAAGTAGGGTGGAGTCATATCTTTCAATTTATAGGCTACAACTGGTAAAGTATATTTTATATTTTGACGAGCTCGGTGGCTCAGTGGTGGAACGCGCTGTTACGCTACTTTGACACCAATGCTCGTGGGTTCGATTCCCACACTACAAACATTTGTGTGCATGAACATGTCTGTTTGTATTGGTCTGGGTATTTTCTATGTATAATAAGTATGTATTTACAAACAAAAATTTATATTTACGTATGTTTATCAGTTGTCTAGTACCCATAACACAAGCTTCGCTTACTTTGGGGCTAGGTGGCGCTGTGTAATTTGTCCGACAATATTTATTTATTTATTATATGTTTATAGAATACCGCGACCAAATAACAATTCCATTAATATGTGTTATTTATTTATAACCAGCTATTTATTCGGTTACAGATTTATCACTGTGACATCGCATAAAAGGGAGCATATATATATTTCACCTTTAACTAAATAATTCGCATTTAAAAACATTACTAAAATAGTTTATTCGCAGAATTGCAAAAACATTTGTTTTTGATTAAAAAAACAAGGTATCAAAACATTTTCAGCCTTTGCCTTCTTGTTATAAATATTTAGAAGCAAATAGCATGGCTTTGAATAATAAAATCAATAAACGCAATAGGTAGTATGTAGGTATGTATAACTTCACGCCAGGTCCCTTGCGTGATAGGAAGTGCACTGGCCGCCATAAGACGCGGTCCTTACATACTTCACTCGCTTCTTTAACATTCATAGCTCTTTTCATACACGCTCGCCGGTTCCTAGGACTCCTGACATCATATCATAATTGTATATTAAATATCAATGACCTATAAGCAGCAGAGGTTATAATAATATTCAAGCTAATGAAAAATAAGCGTTACATTGACGAAAGTGTTAATTAAGGCACGTAATTAAATATACTAGAGGTCGCTCCGTGGTCCAAGTTCGGCCATAATTCCTCCCGATCTTTAAGTTTGAACGTTATTAAGGTTCTTATGTCAAAGAATATACCTTGTAATTATCATTACACATATATATATTTTTAATTTAATCTATTACGTAAGTATCTACAAATACCTCATAGGAAAAATATGGTATTGCTTGGCTAAGCCCTGCCCTATTAAATACTGATGTATGGTACCAGCCACAAATTTCGCCAATGTGCACAATTAATTTGTCTATTTTAATATAACAGTATATTTTAAAATGCATACATATATACGGTCAAGTAGGCAAACTATGACTAAGACATTATCATAATTATTTATTTTTGATAATCAGTAATACTATAGACAAATAATACTAAAGACCAATAATATTAATCTCCTCTCAGTTTGAGTACACATTTCAACCATAAACAAAGTATTTTTGACATTCAGTTAGACTATAGACAAATAATACTAAAGACCAATAATATTCATCTGTTCTCAGTTTGACCACAGACTATAACGATAAACAAAAGAGTAGGTATATATTTGTTTGTGTGTCAAACGCATGGTTGTATGTGTAATGCTTTGTTCATTAATTTAAAGAATTTTCTAAGCATTATTATAAAAAAATAGCTTTTTGCACTTTTTCTCCATATAAACTATAAATGTGCTAAATTTCACACTGCTCTTTTCGCATAATATTTCTTTCATTCACCTATAAAGCTGACAGCTGCTGAATTTGTTCACTTAGGTATATAATACACGCTTAACAACTAACATAAACAATTATCAACAAGAAGCAATAAAATAACAATTCAAATAAAATTAATAACTTAATTCTAACTATTGTATCTTTTACTCGTTCTGCTAAAATATATGGTGGAAGAGCTGAAATGGCTGTAACATTTACGACTCAAGATTTTGGATATGTGACGTAATCAAGCCTATGGCCTGTCTGACTGTAAGCAGTTACCGTAGCAAATGAACATTCACAACACCTGGGGTGTCAAACGTGCGTGCCCGACCCTGTACAAACCTCTACTCACATTATTTGAAGAACTTCAAATTTCTTAACCTCTCTTAAATTATTAGTTGTTTTAGCGGCCATAGTAATAAATACCCTATGAAAATATCAATTTTACCTATTACGGTTCGAATGATACAACCGTGACAGACGAACGGACAGACAGACAGCAGAGTTTACATGATCGTAAAAAGCAACCTTGCACATTTATTAATATTATCACTTATTTATTTTTATACCACTTTTCATATTTTTACATATACAAATTTAATATAAAAGAAAATACATATAAAAATATAAAAAAGGGTCACCCGCCGGAAGCGGAGCGAAGGCACAAGCTACCGGTGGTTAGGGAGTGAGGAACCTCCTCACAATACGGGCCGTGTCCAGAAGATCCGCTTTCTGTATTTGACTCTTGACCCAAATGCCGAGCGAGAGCCTCTGAAGGTATCGGCCGAGGCTCTTAGCTATAAGTCCGTTCACTGTCACAACTATCGGCACAATTGTCGATGAGTCCTTTCGCCACATAGCGGTCATCTCGGGGGCCAAGTCCAAGTACTTAGAAAGTTTCTCTTTCTCGAGCTTCACGAGATTCTCGTCATGCAGCAGGTATTGTTGATGTCACCATTCCGGGTGACATCAACAATAACTGCTCGGTGCGTCCCTCGATCTTTTACCACAAAATCAGGCTTATTGGCGACAATAGTCCTGACTATGACCCAGTAGAGCGTGACATTACCAGCTTGTGATCTTGTGACGGAACCTCAGAGCTCACAAGATCATATTCAAGTGCAAGTTGCTGGTGAATATTACCAGCGTAATTAATTAATTAATATTATTATTACAAAGTAAAGCACATATTAATAAATATCGCATTTGTTCGCATATCTAAACTAATATTATAATAAAAAGTGTTTTTAATATATTTATTTTTATTGGATAAACTAAAAAAATACTTAACAGATTTTAAAAATTCTTTCGCATATAGAAAGTTACGTTATTAGCGAGTAAAATAAACATTATATTATTTTCAAATAATTAGAGATCCCTTCGAAAATTGCAATTTAACTACTACTACTAACTAACAATGTAACTCAGGGTATCAAAAATTCGCTTGTAAAATCATTATTTCGCATGCGCTGCAAAAACTATTAATGATACATAAAATCGTGTTTATAATAAGGAACATCGAAATTATCAATCAAAGCATGGGTAGATATCATGATCCAACTAAATACTAAAAATAGTTGTTTTTTTTAAACGTGGGGAGGCATACAAGCGTAATCTCCACCTGATGTAAAGCGGTTACGGTAACCGCTTATGAACACTTGTAACACATTAAATATCACTCTCGCGGTGCCACATCTGCTGCTAACACAGCAACTCCTCAGGAGTTTACTGGCGACCTCACTTCCACGCAGGAACACAATAACTCTCCAAGGAGTTATTTGGCTGCAGTTTCCTGTGAGGTAGAGGTACTTCCCCACATGGGCTGCTTTGATGCGCTCTAACTCTTTTAAAACACCGAGACGAAGACAAACAGACATGTTCATGTACACAAATATTTATCCTGTGTGGGAATCGAACCCACGAGCGTCGGTGTCAAAGTCGCGCCACCGAACCCGTCAAATGTTTTATGTTATGTTCTATTCGTAAAATACTACATAATTTATCTTTCAATTAATCCACCATGACACAAAGTCAGGTCCCTAGTACCATTATAACTTCATATTGTGCCGGTTTGTTTATCTAAATCTTTATAATACATATCAAACAGATACACTTAAAATATCTATTAGAACATGGATAGCGACGGGTTTACCATCAGAAGCAATGTCTATCAGTCAACCTTCGAGTGCCGTGCCGTTTTACTATAATGTAGCTTCTTATTACTTGTAATTCATGAAGGAAATAACCATTGGAGGACGAGGGAGACCTATGCAAAATCGCATAGTAACTCAATTCACCGCTATGGGTAAGGGGGTAAAGTAGAACACGCAGCTTATCGTCTTATTGGTTAAAATTAGCTCGAATTCGTCCGTAGGCATGAATTGCTGACGTATTTAGTCGCTAAAACATAACGTTTTGTGAGGGCGGAGTGCCATCATACGCAGTCAAGTGGTTTATTGGTTTGTGTTATAATCTAGCAGCGTATTATTTACCACATTCGAAGCGGATACCATAGTCCGTACGCATTTGCAAAACATGAGCATAACTTGCACTTTGGTGTTCAAACTGCTAACACAACATCTCTTGCGTCCTGGCGACCTCACTCATATGCAACAAATCAATAACCCTTAATTATGTGGTTTGAATTGAAGGTACTTCTCCACAATTTTACACAGACTGTCGCTTGTAATTGCATACCGCTGTGGCTTACTCCAAAGCATTATTGGCAGTGGTTTGTTTGCTAATTGACAGTGTGCACCACTTCCAGGTTGGATTGCACAATGGCATGACATGACATTGTATAAAACAGCAATAAAAAATACAACTTTACTATCTGATCAATTAGTTTCCACGCAATATAAACAATGCACATTCGCACATACTCATATTAGCAAATTTCGCATTCATTTACAGTTAGCTATTTTACAAATGGTAATATTAGATATGCTACGGCACTAAACAATATCACAATTAAATCAAATTTAACTCCAAAAGGTATATAATTCTTTTTTTAACTCATTTTCACACTCTTCATTCATTTCTCATGTTTAAAGGAAATTATACCATTATAAAATAACAATTACCGTAGCGCATTCACAGGTCATTGTACACTGGGTTATTTTCTAATGATGATAATGAAATGATTGTGATTGGTCACCTCTACACGATTACAGGTGGAAATTAGCTATCTTAGTTACATAAGTGTACGCACTAAGGTGCGTCATTATTTGTAGGTAAACGTCATGAAAATAACGTTTGAGAAATAAGACATTTTAAATGTAGCACAACGACGACAGGTTCTGCCTCACATACTCATAATTCACAAACGCTTTAAAATCATTTAAGTAAAATAAGTATTTAATAACAGTGAACTTATGACGAGAACTGCCCATCTCTCAAATGTAGTTTGGTCAAACAATCACATGCATATATTTTTATCATTTTGGTAAAACAGAAAACATTAAAAAACAAAATGTGAAATTTTAGTTTCAATTTTTGCCTACCCCACAAGGGACTTAGTGTGAATATATAAATAGATAAATATACATATAAAAATTTACCTGTGCATCAGCTGGCTTGAAGTCTCGCACATATTTATCCACATAACTGAGTAAAATAGGTGTCACATATGATTCAATCTTAAACATTTTTTATTCAATAGGCTGTTCACTTCCTGATTCATTCCTTAGTCATGATTCCATGCAACTCCAGCTGTAAAAGAAGGAATTGTATAAGTTTTGATATACATATTTTCTAAGAATTAATTTTTACTCACCAGTTGCATAAAACAAATCTTTAAATATTGACACAATAAACAATAAAGAAAATGATTTGGGGTATAAGTGAGTAAAACGGAACCCTATTACTGAGACTCCGCTGTCCATCCGTCCGTCCGTTCGTCCGTCTGTCACCAGGCTGTATCTCATGAACCGTGATAGTTAGACAGTTGAAATTTTCACAGATGATGTATTTCTGTTGCCGCTATAACAACAAATACTAAAAAATAGAATAAAATAAATATTTAAGGGGGCTCCCATACAACAAACGTGATTTATTTACTCATTTTTGCTCGATATTAATAATGGCAACAGGTAGACGCTTGAAATATTCACAGAATATTTAGTTATATATTCACTTTAATAATAAATAATAAAATTAAAATAAAACAAATATTTAAGGGGGGGCTCCCATACAAGTAATGAGATTTTTTTGTCGTTGTTATAGATAATGGCACGGAACCCTTCGTGCGCGAGTCCGACTCGCACTTGGCCGATTTTTATAGTCAAAGCGAGATTAGAATACAAATATGTTGAATAAAATGCAGCCTGACTGTGCAGAAGTCTGTAGTCAGATAAACACACTGAAAAGTCATAGAGTTGCTGAAAGGGAGTAACACCACCAGGAATTTCTACATTAGCGGTGAAGAATAACCCTTGTGTACAGAGCAATATCTGTACAATAATAATTTTTCATCAGACCTGTTTTAAGTTATGTTAAAATATTGCTCATTATAGGTTAACGAGAAATTAGAAATGAAAATGGACAAAGTTGAATAATGAATAATAGTATGTATTAATAATGAATAATAAGAAAAATTTCTCCTCACTTATCAATTGCAAGCATGGAATAAAATGAATATAAAACAGCTGTACTGTTTTTGATCTTGGAGGAAGCTTCCTTTACAAACACGAATCTTGACACTAGATTCTTCAGGGTGAACTGAGGGGAATTTCAAATTATGTCATATGACCACTTATGATGGATCATTTCGCAAAGGAAATCTACATATTTGGTATGTTATACTACTATTTGGTGACACAAGCAAATCACAATTATTGTATGCATAAACAACAGTTCAAATTGAAGTAACCTACAAGTTATCAAGCGTACAGTATTGCATTTATGGAACTGTACTGTTCACCTGCAGTATGAGAAAAGAGCATGTAATAGTCTCACAAATAACTAGTCAAGTGCGAGACAGTGCACACTTTATCATTCAATTATTATAGATGCAATTGCACCATAATTGTTTTTTTTCGTACCACAGGCACAGGTCACAATGCAGTTCAAATCAGATTTGTATGACGTTTGCACCAAGCGGCATTGTTCTACTCAAAATTGTGAATAATGCACACAATGCAACCCTAAAAACTGAATAAAACCTCTGTGTATCAGAACATTGTGCTGTTTAATTGCAGCATACCAAATGTTCATTGAAACTGTCTGTCGTAAGAATGGGATGACATTTTGTTAACCTATATTGAGTTAAAGCAATTATGTTTGTCTAAAACCCACATACAATATCTTACAACACCAGTGGTATCACTTGCATGTTGTACCTACTGTTAAAGCTGCATGTCATTCGGAATATGTTGATAACTACACTCACTTACATGAACATCTTCCAAGAAATTATTGTTTGCCCAATTAAAAAAATTAGTGGTCTTCTATATAGTGGAGTCACAATACTCCAACTTAAAAAGTGCTCTTTTGGCAAACTTTGCTAATCGGTGTGGGGAACATGAGCAAGTTCTGACTCTAACGACGATTATGAGGTACTTATAAACCTCTATCTATCTATCTATAACTTCACGCCAAATCCCTTGCGGGGTAGGCAGAGAGAACCGAGCGCCACGTGACTCGATCCTTACATATCTCACTCGCTTCTTTAACATTCATTGCTCTTCTCATGCACGCACGCCGGTTTCTAGGGCTCCTGACATCACCTTCTGATAGAACATGACCAATTTGGTCATGGTAGGTAAGTCTTGGCTTTCCCCGGCTCCTACATCCTTCCACTTTTGCACTGTATATCTGCTTCGTCATTCTTTCATCTTGCATTCTTTCTACATGCCCGAACCATCGGAGCATGCCTCTTCTTATTTTAACACCGAGGCTCTCTTTCAGACCAACTCTATTTCTAACATCATCATTGCGAATACGGTCTACAAGCCTTACGCCACAAATTTTGCGCAGCGCTCGCATTTCAACCGCGTTTATTCTACTTTCATACTCTTTCTGCCATACCCAACTCTCGCTTCCATAAGTTAGCGTTGGGACCAACACTGCATTGTGTATAGCGAGTTGTGCCTTCTGGCTCAGGATTTTACTGCCAAGAAGTTTTCCCAACGCTCCATTCACACTATTCCCAGCACTCACTCGTCTTTCCACATCTGGGGTGTACCTTCCATCCCTGCTGAAAGCGCATCCAAGATATACAAACTCATCCACTTGTTCCAACACTTCATCATCAATCGTAATCCTTACATTAGTTCTGGATTCTTCTCTTTCAAATACCATTATCTTTGTTTTCTTGGCATTCACTTATAATTTATTATTCACTTATAAACCAAGTAATGATAAATAGCCAAAATAAATATATTCTAAACGAAATGTTTACTCCTATTCTTCATAATACATAACTCATTTTTAAATCCAGTATCTGTGAATAATATTAATGAAGTAGGTAATGTACTTTTATTGTGACTCATTTTGTTATCATGCTAATGGATTTTTAATGATACCTATGTAACTATTTCCTTATATTATATATTTAGTCTCTATATCTATTCTATATTATGAAATATATTACACTATCTCTGCACCAAATTTTATTACAATCCATTTAGAAGTATTTATTTATGAAAAGGGAAACAACATACACACCAACAGAAAGTTTGCTACATGAATATATATATATTCAACCATAACATTTGTTTGCTTATTTTTTCCAGAACTGTACACCTATTTTATTGGAATGCTTCCATGTATTGCCTTCTGCTTTTCTTTCTTTCCATGGACCAATAATTACATATTTTTTTCAATTGCCTTGTTCTTAAATTACTAAAGGAATAGCAAACTAAGCCTTCTGTCTGCGTTTTATAGAGACATGGGTTATTACTTTGATGATTGTATGTACCTCCAGCACACCATATATCGTAATTACAATTGATGCTACAGTTCGCGAATTTTCTCCAGTTGCTTCACCATCTATGCTCTCCTAATCACTTCCTCATCACATTCATTCCACACATTCCACATCACATCACATGTCATCACTGGTTAAGATGTTAGCTACAGGCCTGGGCAGAACCAATTGTTTGATTTGTGAGGGCACATCATAGCTCCAGATCCATTAACCGGTCAAGACCCGGGTTTACCGTTATTCCATATATATTATGTAAGTAATTAGTATAAATATGCCAGTCGGATCTCGCCAGGTTAATAAACATTAATTTGGTCTTAGATTTGTTCATGTGAATACTCTGGTCACAATATTCATATTCTGGAGAAAAATTATCTAAGCTCACTTTCTGAGGTTTCAAATATGATATGGTCAACAGCAAATCTTAGATAATTAATTTTGTCACCACTATTATATCTCCCTACCAAACACTAATATTCTGGTCAACTGTA
Organism: Pyralis farinalis; assembly: GCA_947507595.1. Classification (NCBI taxonomy): domain Eukaryota; kingdom Metazoa; phylum Arthropoda; class Insecta; order Lepidoptera; family Pyralidae; genus Pyralis; species Pyralis farinalis. The sequence goes on from OX382265.1 coordinate 34,551,220, forward strand.
AGTCAGGTCAGTCAGGAGAATTGCAGAAAAATATTACATAAAAAAAGATTTTTAGGTGAATGATAAACACGGATAGACAGTTGTGTTTTACGTTTACCTCTCACATATCCATGTAACATATTTGTATCATAGAAAATTAAATTCAATTTAAAGTGGAGGTACTTCCGCAGATGGGCTGCTTTGCTGCGGTAACACACATGGGATGTTTTTAGTGGGATATTATGGGAAAAGAGGTTGTGAGCTATGTGTCATTAATTCCGCAGAGAGTAAAGTGAACCACAGCTATTATTACATACCTACAATTATTCAAAAACTGAATGACATTATTTGAATAATTGGCTCATATATTGAAAACCATTCTCTATTAGTCTAGAATAAAGCTAAACTCATTTGTATGTGTTGTACTCTAATGGATCACAACTATATTTATTAAGAAGTAGCCCCACTACAGACATATTTTCCACTTCTTCCTAGAAGACCACAGCCAAATAACAATTAATTGGAGGATTGCAGTGTTCTATGAAGCAAGATAACCAGGTGACTAGAAAAGAATTGCTGCATGAGCAGCAGTGGTGACAATGTGTAGGTAAAAAAAAAACCATTAGTAGGTAGGTTTGCACACCAACATGTGTTGTGTGCAAACCTACCTACAATACATTTAGAAAGGTCTATAGGTAACAATGTGATAACTTGGGCACATTTATAATGGCTATCAACTCTGTGTATTGGGACGATGCTGCGCAGGCAACGCAGGCAGGCAAATGGAAGAGTGTGTAAGACATATCATAATGCAACCAGTGTGTCTGTATTATCTACTAACATTTCTCGAAGCCTTATTTTGTAAATGTTCATAGATATAAGCAACATATTGGACTAGCTGAAGGCTTGTTTTCATTAGCTATTATACAAAAAAGCTGGTTAGTGACACAACATGACAATTTAAGTACAGTGGTGACGAAGTTCAAGCCAGCATTGTCAATTATTAAGTTTTGAAGTAGTGTTTATACACCTCCAAAACCCTTATTCTCCAGTACTCAAATTATCTCTGAATTAAAGAGACACGTCGATACCTTTTGACTTGAGCAGTGGGTAACATACACCCATTGTCGATACGGGCATTATAATTTTAAGAGATAAAATATGCGTTAATGTTAACGGGTAAAGATAAAAAAGACGATAGGGAGAAAGTAATTAAAACTTACCTACAGTTTGCAAACAAATTTACTATTATTACGATACCGTTAAAAGTATCTAAAAACGAATTAAATTGCACACATATTCACAATAATTTCATAAATTAGTCATGAATTTCAACATTTTTAGTGACAAAACTAAATAAAAGTAAAATAAACACCGGCGACATTAGTTTTTTTTTTATTCTTATTTCTTATCTGTGCTGATTACAGACCAAATAGAATAATATAATACTAGTCGAAAGATGAGCCCATAAACGAAATTTTATTTTTTGATTAAAGTGCACTGATGAACTAATACATATATACTAATATTATATAGTAATACATACATACACAGTCGTGTTGTCGTAAGTACAACAATCTTGATTTACAACATAAATGATGGATGAAATGATGCAAACAGGTTAATATAGGCAATAACAACAACATGCTCATGAAATATTATTGAAAATTAAATTAAAATTACTTTAAAAATTTAATTAGAATATACACAGTAGAACTAAAATTATATTCATACAAAATTGGAATATAAATATATCTGTCTATGTATAACTTCACGCCAAATCCCATACGGCGTAGGCAGAGAGAACCGAGCGCCACGCGACTCGATCCTTACATACCTCACTCGCTTCTTTAACATTCATTGCTCTTTACATGCACGCTCGCCGGTTTCTAGGGCTCCTGACAGCACATTCTGATAGAACACGACCAATTAGATCATGGTAGGTCAGTCTTGCCCTTCCTCGGCTCCTACATCCTTCCACTTTTGCATTGTATATCTGCTTCGTCATTCTTTCATTCTGCATTCTTTCAAGTTATAGATAGATAGATTTTTTTTATAATACGTCGGGAGGCATTACAAGCATACGGTACCATAGCCTATTAACGCTTGCGATATATTAAGTATCACTCGCGCGATGCCTCCTCTGCTGCTTACACAGCAACTCCTTGGGGGCTTACCGGTGGCCTCACTCACACGCAGGGACACAACAACCCTCTAGAGAGTAGTTATTGGGGAGAGAGTAATTATTCTATGAGGCGGAGGTACTTCCCCAGACGGGCTGCTTTAATACGCCCTACCTCTCTGAAAACATCCAGACCAAGACAAACAGCCATGTTCATGCACACAAATGTTTGCCATGTGTGGGAATCGAACCCACGAGCGTTGGTGTCAAAGTCGCGTCATTCACGACTGACCAACTGAGCTCGTCGTGTGTAATGGCTAATTAATATTTTTTATCTTTTGAGTAAGGTAGAAAAGTTCTACCTTACTAGAGTAAGTCTAAGGTAGACAATGCTAGTAACGATGAGTAGTAGCTAAACTGACCCAACACTCTACCGAAGATATCCCGGACATCATCATCATCTTCAGTTGTTTGAAAGCCATACGAATCTCATGTAGACGAAATTCATATGGCTCTCAAACAACTTAAAAATAGGAAAGCTGCGGGTGAGAATGGAATTACGGTGGAGCTTCTGAAAGCGTACTTGTAATTCTGTGGATGCCATTTAATTCCGTAATAAAATCCGGTGGAGCGGAAATCAGGACATGTTGTTCTGTCCGTGTTTATGTACTGTTTCGAGAATCATCACAAACTGCCTGGTACGCAGTCTTGATTAATTCCAGCCTCCCGAATAACCAGGATTCCGAAAGGGCTTTAGCACAGTAGATCACAGTTTAGTGATCAAGAATGGGATATCGTTAGTATAGAAACAGGTAAATTTCGGCTTATTTTTATACCACTAAGGTGGCAGACAAGCATACGGCCAGTCTGATTGTAAACAGTCACCGTAGCCTACGGACATTTGCAACACCTTGGGGCCTTGCTCATGCTTTGCCGACCCTCTATAATCCTTTTCAGCCTTTCTTGAAGAAACCTTGAGAAAACATTATTCAATTTGAGGGTTCTTAGAAAAAAACCTCTCTGGATCTGCATAGTACGCGACTATGACAAAATCGTTCCTTAAACTTAAGGGTTCAATACCGTATGTAAACTTAGAATCGACGACAAGTCTCAAAACTCGTCCCTGAACGGAATCGCACGATCCAAGCTGGTATCCAGGTGCTCCTGCCCAAAGGTGACTGCAGTGCTCCATGTGCGGTCTGACTTGAGACATATAACATCTATAATATAAAAATGAATCGCTAAATGTGTTGCTAAGCGCAAATCTCGAGAGCAGCTGAACCGATTTCGCTAATTCTTTTTTTAGAATACAAAAGATTCGTAATAATACTTAAAAGTTTTTATTATCATTTTTTTTATGACGTGGCATTAAAAAATACATACAACCCTAAATTTTCACCCTTCTACCATCAACCCCAATTTTTATAATACTAAAATAAATTTGCCGGGTCAGCTAGTGTACTATATAACATAAGTCTTTATCTCGCGCTGAAGTACTGTTTTGTTCTGTTGAACATACCAAGTGTTTTGGACGCCAGCTTGACCTTTTCTTCCAAGTGACTCCGATATTGAACGTCACTGGAGATCTCAACAGCAGACAGCCTAATGCTGTTGCTGTCATGCTGTCGGTGATGGAAAGAGGTGATTTCTGGAATTTAGGAACCACAGCAAATGGGGTTTTGTAAGCGGTGAACGCGCAAACTTGTTTCTGGGGGTTGAATTCAAGTTTAGCCGCCCCCAGTCAGATACTTCAGTTAAAGTGCCCTCCATTTCAGACATAAGTTGATCGTAGCTTTCCTCCACAAGGGAACGAGGGATGTTAGCACGGCCTGTAGAAGAAGTGTCCCCGGTACTATCATGCGCATAACAATGAATGCCACCAATTGATAACATATCATTGATATGCAGCAAAAACAACGTCGTGGACAGTACAGAGCCCGGTGGGACGCCAGCATTGATATCAATGCTATCGGAGCAACTCAACTCTACTAGCTTGCCAAGGTTACTATGCATCTGCTGGATAAAAAGCTGGCAACCCATTTGCACAAACCCTCCAGTATGATGGTAACTTCGATAGATGCCAGACCCGATCGCACGCCTTCGCCATATCTAGAAGATCACCGATCAAACGACCATGGCGGAAGCCATATTGACGGTCACTGATCAAACCGTGATCCGCTAGGTATGCCAAGAATCGTGTGATTAGCACAAGCTCCATCACCTTGGAGAGAAGAGACGTTATGGCAATAGGCATGTAATTCGATGGATCTGATCCATTCACCCTTTTTGGGAACAGGCTGCACATTGGCGGTCTTCCATGAAGATGGGACTTGCCCAGTGGAGTACGAAAGCATGAAAAACGTGTTACAACAGGACACAACTCAGGAGCGCACAACTTTAGCACCTCTGCTGGTATGCCACCTAGCTCACACGACTTATCAATGTCGAGGGAGAGCAGTGCCTGCCGGATAGCTCGCTGGCTAATTGAGATTTCCTACATCGGGTTGGTAGGTGGCACAGCTCAATCGTCATTCAAAGTCGAGTCGGGAGGCAAACATATTACTCAGTAAATCAGCTTTCTCTTTAGTACTATAGGCCAGACTGTCATCCAGTTTCCCTCGGCAGCCAGCCAGCGACCAAAAATCACTTGCTAGACGCTCGCCAACTCTGCCGACGAAATCGAATTTTCCTCTAGCAATCGCCCTCCTACTGGATCTCGAGGCACCATTTAGTTTGCGTTTCAAAACAGCGACATCAGGATCTCCCTTCACGCGCCGTGATCCATGCCTCGTAAAAAAGTTGCCTTCCTTACAATGCCCATTAAAGCGCGGTATTATTTTAGCATTCCCAGCAGCCGCTAGACGATTGGGAATGTAGCGTTCCATACCATCCAATATCGCCGCAGCCACTGCGGTTGCATAGGAATCAATGTCGTCTGATTCGAAGCACAGCTGCCTCCACGGGTACGATGCGTAGAATTCATGCAATCCTGTCTGCCGACCTATAGTGCCATACGTTAACCGATCATTGTCAGAGGGAATATTTCCAAAACTACTTAAACTTAATATAGTTAGCTTAACCTCTATACAAAAAAGGTAATAAACAAGATCTGAGTAATTATAGACCAATCACATTAATACCTATACTTGCAAAAATATTTGAGAAAGCCATGTATTATCAAATCAAGAGTTTCCTAAATCATATCAAAATTATAAAGGCGGAACAAAATGGTTTCCTAAAAAACAAATCGACAACTCTAGCTGCATACAAATTAATAAAGAATGTTACTGAAAACATTGATAAACGTATTCCTACATCAGTAATATTCTTCGACATGACTAGGGCATTTGATTGTGTCGACCACAAAATTCTTTTAGAAAAATGTGAAACGTATAGCATTAGAGGACCGGCTCTAGATTGGCTAAGTTATTTAGAAGACCGGAAACAATATGTCGAAATTAAAAACCTTAATCACTTAGAAGAAATAACGTCCTATTCATCAAATCATAAAGTCAACAATTCTGGAGTTCCCCAAGGTAGCATATTGGGACCATTACTTTTCTTGTTATACATCAACGACCTGCCGGATGCAACAAATAACCCATGCATCTTGTTTGCTGATGATGTATCGGTCGTTGTTTCTAAAAAACAAAATGAAAAAAAATTTGAACGAACTTTAACAGCAACTGTTGAGGGAGTATTGGTTGGGTAATAATAAGTTACGCGCCAATCTTTTGAAAACGAAATACATAAATTTCTGTAATTATAGTACCCGTAATATTAGAAAATATAATTTGACATTCCAAGGTAATCAAATTGAACAAGAAAACGACATAAAATTTTTAAGTTTAATAATTGACGAACATTGTAACTGGAAATCACACATTGACTACATATGTAATAAATTAAACAAATTTGTATATGCAATCAAAATACTAAGACGAATATCGACTCAAAAATAGCACTTTTAGCGTATCATGGATATGTCCTATCTGTCCTTAGGTATGGTCTTTTATTGTGGGGAAATTCCACAGATATTAATAGAGCTTTCATTGTCCAAAAGAAGTGTATCAGAGCCTTGTACGGCGTCGGTCCCTTGGTGTCTTGTAGACCATTATTTAAGAAATTTAATTTGTTGATGTTAACAAGTATATATATTTTTCTAGCTGGACTTTTTGTAAAGCAATATCCTGGATTATTCCACAGTTACAACGATATGGAAAAATCCAAAGTTAAGAATAGGGATCCATCTAGGCTGATATTACCAGCTTGCAGTAGTAGCTTATATCAAAAAAATTGTTACGTAATGACTATAAAAATATTTAATAAAATCCCTAAAGATATAAGAATATTGCCTATTAAAAAATTTAAGACAAAACTTTATAGGTGGCTAGTAAATCAATGTTTTTATAATATTCAAGAATTCATGATAAATAAATATTAAAAATTACTAGATAGTAATAATATATAATAAGTAAAATAATATGTACATCGCAATGAAAATTATGTAGTGTTAAAATTAACAATGGAACTGTTTCATTAATTCGGAATTTTATACGTAATTTTATATGGAAATTGTAATTATTTAATCTAATTTGAAATCATATTTGTAATGTATATTTGCATGTCATAATACTGTGGCAAAATATGCGGACTAATACTATTTAACAAGTTCTAAATGTAACCATATTTTATGCAAATAAATGATGATTGATTGATTAAGAATTAAGAAACATTGGATGGTATTTATCAAATTGATAGGGTTGGCAATGTCTTTTTGCCTATATGGAGTGCACGCCACTGCCTACGCGATGCAGTCGCCGACGGAAACAGCGCTGAATATTTATGAATCCGATCACAATATGAACTTAAGCAAAGAAGAAACTGTTCTTAAGCAAAGGTTTATAAGTACTAGGCTTAAGCGATCAAGAGATGATTTTGACACTGCTTTTTGTGACTTCAAAGACCAAATAACTGGTTTACTGTCCTCATGAAAGGACGAACAAAACTCACTCTTATCTGACCTCCGGTCAGACTTAACGTCTATCAAGTTGCAACTAGCTGACGCACGAAATACAAACTCCAAGATCGAGAAATCGATAGACTTTTTATCCTCTCAATTCGACAGTTTGACTAATAAAGTTGAAGTTCCGAACAATATATCAGTCGCTCACGATAAAAGAATTGAACTCTTGGAAAAGAACAACGAAGAATTAGCTCGAAAATCATGTTTACATGAATACGCAACATACCATTATCTCAGAAAGAAACACAAGATCAGCTCATAGATATAACTTCAAAAAGTTTTAAGACTATATCTATCAATTTAGCTCCAAATGACATATTTGATGTTCGTTGTCTGCCAGCTAAAACTGATAAGCGAATAATATTAGTATCGCTTTCAACAGTGGTACTGAAAAATAAAATTCTCAATGCAGCAAGAAAATACAACCTCGTCAATAAGCAGCGTCTAAACACAGCATGCATCGGCGTTCAGCAAACTGTGCAGGATATTTACATCGCTGAACACCTTACTTTGAAAGTATGGAGATTGTACTACCTGGGTTGTGAACAAGTCAAAAATTGAGTGTTCAAATACTGTTAGAGCTATTACACTTTCAGATGAAGAGCAGTTAACTAATCTTTGTACTCCAACACAGCGCTGACAAGCGATGCTGTGTACTATTGCATATATTAATTGTGTATGCTTACTTTGTTACCACTTATTTTTATTCATATTGTTTTATGATTTCTGTTTTTTACCATGCATCGATTAGTGACCATTATCTTGCATACTAGTTCTTATCATTAGGCATCAAACTTTTTGTTATTACGTCCGAATCTATTTTTTGTAAATGAGTATGTTTCAATGCATATATCAATTACTTTTATCAACTTAAATCACAAATCTTGCATCGAAAGCCGTTTCAGTATTATATTACCACTGAATCTGTTTCAGGTCTTAATGTTTATTCTTATTTTTTATACTCACGCAAAATATTATTATTTACACCTAAATCTACAACTATCATATATATCCTAAAATTCAATCTCATAAATAATTTGCAATCTAATTTCGATTCGCTTTTCGTATCCGACTCTCGGCACTGTGATCCAGAAACTTGTCATCGTATCATTCTGAACATAACTAGAAGACTAAATACTCTTACACAAAACATACGTAGCATCAACTGTAACATCCATAACTTTTTCACCCTATTGGCCAGTCTATTTTAAAGTGCGACTTACTAGTACTGACAGCATGTTGGCTCTCCCACTGCTCTAATCCACCTATCATCGACGGCTACTACATCCACTTTAATTCTCAATATAACAACCAAAACGATGGTATAGTAATTTACTCAAAAGTGGACCTAAACATCAACATACAGGAACCTAACTTTCTTGAAGGGAATTGCTTACTGGCGACAACTAGTAACGATTTTGCTCTCGTTGCCATTTATCGCTCGCCATCGTATCAAAACACAGATCTATTCGAAAAATCGCTCGACAACCTACTAACTTCCCTAGACAGATACAAAAATATTGCTCTTATAGGGGATATAAATATTGATATATTTATATCCCCTATAAGAGCAAGATTGAAATATGACTCTAAATCTCAATCATATCTTAATCTCGTCCCTTTCTATGGGTTCTTACCGGATCATAATCTCCCTACCCGAAACGATAGTTGCCTCCATCACGTACTCCTAAAGTCAAAATCATCAGCGGTTTGGGACTGCTTTCACCGAATCAATTTGGTTTTCGTGCAAAAAAATCCACAGCTGATGCTGTCCACGAGGCCACTGATTTTATCGCCAGTAACTTAGATACAGGAAAGAAATGCGTATCAGTCTTCCTCGATGTGGCGAAAGCCTTTGATACAGTTTCTTTTCCTATCCTTTTGAAGGGACTGGAGAGGTTGGGAATTAGGGGGATGCAGCTGGAGCTTTTCATAGATTATCTAACTGATAAACTACTACTAAAAAAATTGATAGTGTTACTAGTGAGAAAAACCGGTCTTTTTTGGCGTCCCACAGGGAAGTATAGTCGGTCCGACGCTTTTTCTTTGCTACATAAACGAGTTAAGTAAACTATCACTGAAAAATGTTAAGATTGTTTCCTTGCAGACGATACCATTTTCGATTGGGCCAACGTTTTCCAATCGGCACAAGAGGGATTTGACACACTCTCTGTGTGTCAAATCCCTCTTGTGCCGATTGGAAAACGTTGGCCCAAGAGTCTCCAGTAAAGCATAGGACTGACTCAATGCTGACAAAACGAAATATATTATCTTTTCTATTCGAAATAATACTCAACCCCCTCTATCTCATTCTCTAATAATGCACACATGCGACACCATCCTTGCAGAAGTCTAACACGGTTAGATACCTGGTAGTAATCGTAGACCAAAATTTAAATTTCGCTGACCATATACTAAATCTAACTGGTAGAGTGCGCAAATTAGTATACATTTTCAAAAACCTCAGACATATTGGGAATTTTCAACATTTGAATATGGTATATTTCGAACTTTGCCTATCTTTATTGCAATATTGTGTTACGATTTGGGGTGGTACGAATAAAGTTACCATGCTTCATTTAGAAAGAGCAGACAGAGCCGTGTTGAAGGTATCATTGTTTTTACCCATACGCACCCCGAACGGTTGATGTATACCAATCCTTCAAAGTGCTTACTGTACGTCAATTATATATACTCACACGATCTCAAAGAACACTGAACACAGAACTCAAGGTACCCATAAATCCCAACAAAGATAAACGAAGAAATTATGTAGTATGCCAAATACCAAAATTTATCAAAAAAATATTTCCTTACAATGGCTCCTTTTTATATAACAAAATAAGCAAAATTTTAAAAATTCATTCTTATTCCAAATACAATTCCAAAGCAAAAACATCTGGATGGGTTCAAAATCTTTCCTACGACGCGACAGAGAAACTTTTGATGAGTATTTATTAATTAATCATTAGTTATTATTCTTATCGGAGATAAACATTTCCTTTTCATTTTTGTGGAATGCTTGTTGTTGACACGGACTAATTATTGATGCTGCAATTGTGAATTTGTTGATATTGGTTATACACAACTCTTGGACTAAGCTGATGCATAATTTTAAGCCTTATTTCAAATTTTATTTTTATTGTACTATATCCTAGCAAGTTCTCTCTGTATGTTACACCTGGGAAGGATTGTGCCATTTGAGATACAATATTTTCATAATACTAGTTCAGATGGCACACACCGAATTAAATAACTATAACTCCTTGTAGTACGGCTGGGAGCAGGTCATGCTTTATACTCGAGGTGTGTTTGGAACTCTTATTGTATGCTGCATAAGAACAGCATAAGGGTCAAAGTGTTATGCTTGACGTGCGCTTAGCTGTGCTGTATTATTACTATTACTGTATGTGAATAATTTATATAGTTATAATGTGCTGTTGTTCTGTATGAAATAAATTATTATCTCTATCTATAACTTCACGCCAAATCCCTTACGGGGTAGGCAGAGAGGACCGAGCGCCACGCGACTCGATCCTTACATACCTCACTCGCTTCTTTCACATTCATTGCTCTTTTCATGCACGCTCGCCGGTTTCTAGGGCTCCTGACATCACCTTCTGATAGAACACGACCAATCTGATCATGATAGGTAAGTCTTGGTCTTCCTCGGCAAATTATTATTATATTAATATTACATGTTTCAATGTTTGTAGCTTTTTCTTTCCCTGTTCAATTTTTCCTATTTTATGGTGCATGTTTGAGAAAGTAAGGCATGGTACACGATATCGATTGCTCAAACTGAAATAAGAAGACTTTGACATTTGACAAGAAGTTCAGTAGAATGACAGTTAGTATTGATAGTGAAGTGATATGAGAGGTCGGTGGGTCAATATAAAAATGTATTTTTACGGTAGAATTTAGATAGATGTTCGTCATGGATTTTGCTCTTTGTCTTTACGTTGTATAATATAGTATAATTTATTAGCATGTAAGTTAATATTGTGATCGTCTAATCTAGTTCTTTGTAGGTTACAGTGCAAGTACTTGTTTGTCATGTCATTAAGATATTTTATAGGTAATAGTAATAACTCTTTCAAATTGTTTTCGAGTCAATTTGTGAACGATGAAAAATGTTATATAACAAGAAAGAAATATTAATTCGTTATTGTAACCGACTCTGTGCCTTCCACAATAAAGTGTAGACTAACCATATTGTTGGAATTAGCGTTGTACTCAGGTTTGTGTGGACAAGGACAGTGGCTTTTTGACCTCTTGACCTGCCAAATTTGCTGTCCGGCATTTGTTAAGCCTTTAAACATTTATTTCGAAAAGCCTTTATTACCGTCAGTGGCAGATTCGCGCGGCTCGTATCAAAACACGCAAATTCACGCAACATACAAAAAAACATGTTATGAGCAGCTAAGTCCAACTTTTTGAGTTTCATACATGGCAATATTATTTGGAATATATCCAAATGTATAGTCTCTCTTATTGTTATTATTACTGAAATATGTTTTATTGAATTCAGCTGTTAACTGCAGTACACTGATGACTGTTAATTACATTTGTATTTTTTCAGGTCACAAAATAAACTACATTATCACTGAGCAAATTCCATGTCAAAATTGTTATACAGTAGTAAAGAAATGTGGAGTATGATAATGCATGTGTAAAAGGTTATGGGTTCTAGGCTAACATGTTTTAGTTGTATTATTATATCCTAACACATACTTGTTGAGATATGCTGAAATTGACAGCCAATTTTTGTAGATACTTTAAGGTCACTTGTAAGAATGTAAGTTACAGGACACATATGAGACAGTTTACGCACATATACGGTAGAAGAAATACATGCAGTACTGAGAGTCTGTGCACGCAAGCCTCTAATGTGTTCAGCATACAGCAGTTCAGACTACTTGCAAACAAAAAGCTACGTGCTAGAGTACCAACTGTATATACCAATGAGCCAAAGAAAATCGTTCAAATGGGTGAAACATTTCAACCTAGTGTTAACAGCGTCAGCTATGGTGGTCAGTTCGAAGTGTAAGCATATATTTTAAATGGTGTAAATTTTAGAATGTATTGTGCAATCTTTAGTACGATATTTTTCATTTTTATTTCCTGTTGTTTATTGTAGTGTGTCTTCAAATAACATTGAAAAACAAAGTGGTGAAACTTCAGCTTCATTAAATTTTCCATCTGAATCTTCAAATAATTCAGATTCTCAAAAATGTCAAACAAGACAACCTTGTTCTGACCCGTCACGATTTAGAATATGGGAGTCGGTGAAAAGAAGTGATTATCTTTCTGGTACGTAATATGAATTATACATAATTTGGGGTGTAAGTAGCTCAATAATATCTGCGGATACAAAGCTAACAGTGGTGCACCCTGCTGATTAGTATACAATGCTGTTGTGAAATGGGGTAAAGCATGGCCATATTTAAAAATAAGCACCACAACAGGAGACTTACAGAAGACAAAGACAAATTCCATGGAGGGATGTGATCCTGCTAGCGAATGTGATCACAGGTTGCTGGTGAAATGTTGTTGCTTTAGCTGTGGGTGTGACAAAGCACAGGAAATACTTGTAGTGGTAACTTCTTCACATCAGTCAGGCATTATGCTTGTATACCAAATGGTAGTATAAAACAATTTGTTGTATTTTTGTTGTATGTTTACATATGCCATTACTTAAATATTTTTTAAATATTTTTAGCATCAGCAATTAAGATTAAAGTGGTCTCATACAATGTATTGGCTCAATGCTTATTGGAATGTCACCCATACCTGTATGCAGGTTGTAAACCAAGGAACCTCAGATGGAAAGTCAGGGCTGCAAGAATATATGATGAAATTATAACTATGTCACCTGATGTAAGAATTTTACTTATTTAGATTATACTACGACTCTTGTAGTTACCATCCACACAAATATTTTAAATGGGAATGTAAGTTTGCCTTTCTGTTTCTTTTATGAATATTAATGAGTTTTGACACTATTTTGGTCCTCGGGAAAAATATAGGCTATTTAATAACATAATTGAGGAACAGGTTGAGAAAATATTTGAGTATTTATGTATTTCAATCGAAATATAGCATAAGGAACTTAACTAGTTGCATCTATTCGCAATTAGTTTAGTTTCTTACGCTATTCAAATTCAGCTTTACAATAAAATTAATGTCGCTAAAAAAGTCTGAACATAATTGAATTGAATTCGTAAAACCTTATATACTTTAAACTTCTGTGGATTGTATAGTACTCGTAACATTTTACAAGTGTCTTTTGCAGAAAGTATCTCTACTAAACATATAAACTTGAGTACCTGGACGCCGAAACTTCGCACGCCGTTTTTTGTATTAAATCAACTTCTATCAGGAAAGACTTTATCAGCATAAACTTTAACTGCAAAACCTTTTCTTAATTCCAAATTTGATTGAAATCGATCAAAGGGCCACTTTCGAGATACACAGAATGTATTTATATATATGTACAAGAATTGCTTGTTTAAAGTAACAGGAAATAATGTGCAAAAAGTCAGTACTGTTAGTGGGCTTCAGGCACCAGGTCTGTTTAAGATTAGTGGATGGACTAAATATGTAATAATCATGATGTCAACGTGGTATTAGTGTTTAAAACAATCTGATTTTTTTACTTAAATAGATATACTTAAAAAGCAAAATATTTAATCTAAATCATTATCAATTTCAATTTATCAATTTATTTATTTCGAAAAACAATATACATTGTGTTGAAATTTTACAATTAATTATAGGCAATACAATATTACGATACCAATTACAAATGTCATACAATCAAACAAAATAATAACAATTACATAAATAACATTAATCATATAAAACAATTACTAAATCGTCTAATCGAACCATCAATGTAATGTCAAATTTCCAAATTAATTTATAATCCTATTCAATAAGTATGTATTAATAAAATAACAATAATAAAAGATACGAACATTACATTTTTCTTTCAAAAAAAATTCTTCGGTATTATAAAAGCACTTTTGCAATAGAAAATTTCTTAATTTATGTTTAAACCCACGGCTATAAACTTGATCCTTCAATTCACATGGCAACCTGTTGAAAAATCTGCCCGATTGATAATGAGAGCTGTGTTTAATCAACTCTAAACGTGGCATAATTTTCATCGGGATGTGTTTTCTCCGTGTGCTTTCTCTATATTTCTTTTCGTCCTCGGTTTCGAATTCTTGTATATATTAGAGCCATTTAGCCATTAGAGCCATTTCCGAGATACACAAAATATATTTAACATACATACAAGAATATCACATTTAAAGTCATATGATGTTACTTGCTTTAAAAGCAGTGGAGTTAATATGTTAACACAACTTTTTCTGTTGCAATTTTTTCAGCGAGCCCAGTATATAATAATCACATATCATTCACAATCATTTTGTATGACATACTCTGCAAAGTGTATTTTTTGTTGTTCTTAGGCAAATGACACCTTGAATATTGATATTGAATATAGACTTTGAATATTGAATAAAAAGATTTCAAAAATATTTCTCAATGGCTAGCCATTGATTTGAATCTGGTCAGTATTCATAGCAATATATAAGGCTATCTAAAATTACTGCTTCTTTTCATGAGACAGCCATTTTTTGAGAACTATGAGGAAGTGATAAGGTATATTGACAAATTTACTTTATTCATTTCCGGTGAACACTGAGCTTTTAAAAATAGATGTTTTAGCATAAGTACCTAGCATAAGTACTAAGTAGATGTATACATCAATATGCATTTAGTAAAAGCATTACAAACAGACATTTCAATTGTATTTATTTGTATAAATTCAATCGGTCTTATTCTACAGATTATATGTCTCCAAGAAGTACAGGCGTCCCATTTGAACAGTTTCTATTCAAAATTTGAGCGTATTGGATATGTAGGGATTTTCAAACAAAAAACTGGGAACAGGGAGGATGGCTGTGCCATTTATTACAAGCGGGCATTATTCAAGAAAGTGGATCACTGTAGTGTAAGTAGAAGTTTTTAGCCTTACATAGAATTTTAAGATTCATTTACTACTATGGAAGTAGCTAAAGCCGGGAGGCCTATGTTCAGTTGACGCCTTCCGGCTCAAATGATGGTGATGATGTGAAGGTGACATGCAAGCATACAGCCTGCTCGATGGTAAGTATTTACCGTCTATCCACGCTTGCAAAGTCAGAGGCGTCATACGCGCGTGCCCATTTTGGTATAATTCCATGCTGTAATCTATTGTGAATATTTTGACAAGGAGTTTATTCAAAAATGTAATTGTAGGCTTATAAAGTAGAACCATATTGCCTTCTGATTTGCTTGCCTGTCATTTTAAGTGTCTAAGTTGCGTACATTTAATAGAAAGGATGCAAAATAGATACTAGACAGATCTTTAGTAAGTGGCAACATATACAAATTTCAGCTTGCAAATCCTATACGAATTCAATATTTAAACTTCAAGTGGGAATGTGTAGACGACCTCTTCCACAGGAGAGATGTTTTTGTAATCATTTCAAAGTATTTTATATTACAAGTATTTCAATTTAAGCTCTCCTTAAACAGCCGAAACATCAAAACGTTTGGGCTGAAATAACAGTACATAATGATATTAAAGACGCAACACACTAAAATATGTTGTATTGTTACGTATACAGAATATGTTATGTCTATTTGTTATTGTATTTTTATGTTTATAGAATAGTACGAGTATACCTAGTCGGATCATAAGTTCTGTCAAAACCTCCTTATTATTTTAATTTTGGAATACAGGCCAGAAATATTATGACTAATTTTAAAAATAAAACGTTCACGCTTGCCGAAAGTAAAAAATAATTTCTTTTTCATTCATTTTCAAATATGGAGTGGTCCAAGAAGGAATATGTTCCTCTCTGAGTCCGGTTACCGCTGTGGTTCTGCGCTAAAAGAGATTTTCAACATTCTACAAAAATTGAAAAATAACACTACGGTTTATTTATCGCACTATCAAACGATATTCTAAATATTCAAGCTTCGGAGATCGTAAGAGGAGCGGCCGTCCTCGCACAGTTAGGACACCAGCGGTCATCAAAGCAATGAAGGCGCGAATCGAAAGAAATCCCGTGCGTAAACAAAAAATCTTAGCTCTTCAGATAGGATTAAGCAGAACCACTGTTAAAAGAGTGTTAAATGAAGACCTGGGACTACGAGCTTATTGTAAAAAAACTGGACATTTTTTGGACGAGCGTTTGAAAAATTTAGGATGTAAACATCCCGCGCTTTGTTACGGCGATACGCGGGATAAAATACCGCGAAATTTTGATTTCGGATGAAAAAGTTTTTACCATCGAAGAACACAAACAAGAAAATGATAAGGTGTATGCCTACAGTTGTGAAGAAGTAAGCGCGCGTATTCAGAGGGTCCAGCGAGGGCATTGTCCTTCATCAAACATGGTTTGGCTTTGGAGTCTCATATCCAGGCTTAACTGAGGTGTTTTTCTGTGAAAAAAGGTGTTAAAACCAGTGCCGTGGTTTACCAAATACCGTTCTAACAAACATAGTAAAACCTCTTTCTCAAACAATGTTCAAAAACAGACACTGGATATTCCAACAGGACTCTGCGCCAGCTCATAAGGCGCGAAGCACTCAAAACTGGTTGACCGCTCGTGGAATTGACTTCATCGGGCATGAAGACTGGCCCTCTTCTAGTCTAAATTAAACCCACTAGACTACAAGATATGGCAACATATGGAGGAGAGAGTCTGCGCTAAAACTCATCAGAATTTGGAGTCTCTCCGTGTATCTCTGGTTAAAGCAGCGTGCAGAAATAGATATAAATATGGTGCGTGCTGCGATCGATGACTGGCCGCGTTGACGGGCATGTATTCAAAATGGAGGAGGGCATTTCGAATAATGTAAATAAAATTTTATTGTACATTTAATTACCTTTCATTTCATATATAACTTTTACATAATTATTAAAAAGTGTATCATTAATTACACCAAAAGTTTTTGACAGAACTTATGATCTGACTAGGTACGAGTATATATAACAATACAATCCATACAGAAAATGAAAGAATCGGAAACATGACGACTGCCGAGAGCTATTCTTATAGGATGTACTTTAATATCAAATTTATTCCCCCAAATTTTTTGTGCATGTGTTCCATTTTAAAATATGGAAATAGAATTAATTTCAGCATTTCACATGCCCTTGATCACTTATTTTTATATCACGCCGATAGTAAATAAGCATGTAGCAGCTTCCATAGTCTATAGATTAATTCTTTAAGTACTAACCGGATTTTCAAATAAAACACTTATTATATTTTGCGCACCCTAGGAACACAATAACAAACTAAACAACATTACTGTATTATTATTTGCCGACAGTTTCAAAATGCAACTGGTACGTTCCCTTGAGCGAGAAATTGCCATGCCCTACTTCTCTTCAAGTTTATATATGCATAGTATATATTATGTCTAAATGATACATTCGTATTCGTTCTGCAATTGCGATATTGATGACGTTTATTCAATTGATTAATCTATTATACATAGATAAGTTTATAGATACAGCAACATAATAACAAGTTTTGCTAAGCGAACAACTATATACGGCACTTGGGTTGCCGATAGTAGAGCGAGCATAAGATGAACGTGATGATAACATTCATTTTGTGCTGGCTCTACGATCGTACAACATTTGAATTGATCGTCCAAACATCGAGATGTAGAGGGGTGGTTCTTAGAAGTTCGCGGGAGTGGGGCCGAGTTGGATCGGTATCTTTCCCGAAGCGGGAATCTAAAAAATTTCGAAAGATTACTCCTAAAGTTCGGAGTTCGGTTTGGACGATCGTACAAAGCTAGTATTCGATTTAGTTACTTGTAGTCCGGTTTCATGACCTCGCTAGATAGTAAGCGAAGCCTTATTCGCGCGACGAAGTACATATTTTATAGTACAAGGTTCTGAGAATAAAACCGGCTTAATGCTAGTTGAACTATACAGCAAGGGTTCCGTACCGACTTATATTGAATACTACTTTTTTTCTAAATACTTTAGTAGAAAATAAACTACAAGCACAATGTCTGCCGGACCGGAAGCAGTTACCGGTTTACGAACTATCTACGATGTTCTACGAACGCTCGCGACACAAGATACGCCGCTCACTTGTTGCCACCCACAGCAACTCCTCAGGAGCTATGGTACTA